>VXBQ01011178.1:282770-337834 GCA_013400175.1 Phainopepla nitens | reverse complement strand
TTTTTTTTTTTTTTTTGGTCCTGACAAAAGGAGCTGGAGCCCTCTTGTGTTGAGTTCTGCAGCTTGCAACGATCCCTTCGGAAATCCCTTCGGATGAAGCCACCCCAGCTTCACCGGGATGCTGCGGGCGAGCTGCTATTTATAGGAACCCATCTGCACTGCTTGTCTTTGCTTCTCTAGCAACATTGCACGTAATCATGAGAGGAAATGGATTTCAGCTTCAAAAGCCACGTGTTTAATTATAAAAAGATAAATAAAAATCTTATGATTTCAAGCTCTCCTTCTCTAATCTCAGCTTCTGAAAAATGTGGCTTTTTCATATACTCGGGGAATCTGAGAAACAGAGTGGTTTGGGTTGGAAGAAACATTAGGCATCATCCAGTTCCACCCCCTGCTGTGGCCAGGGACACTTTCCACTATCCCAGGTTGCTCCAAGTCTCATCCAACGTGGCCTTGAACACTTCCAGGAACGGGATATCCACAGCTTCTCTGCACCACCTGTGCCAGGGCCTCACCACCCTCTTCACAGGGAAGAATTTCTTCCTAAAATCTAATCTAACTCTGTCAGTTTGAAGCTTCCTTGTCCTGCCACTCCATGCCCTTGTCCAAAGTCCCTCCAGCTCTCCTGGAGCCCCTTTGGGCACTGGAAGGGGCTTTAAGGTCTCCCCAGAACCTTCTCTTCCCCAGGCTGAACACCTCCAGCTCTCTCAGAGTGTCTCTGTCTGCAGGGCAGAGGAGCTCCAGCCCTCTGTGCATCTTCGTGACCCCCTCTGGATTTTCTCCAACTGGTCCACTTTTTTAATCCCTGGTGTTTAATTAATAGGATACAGTATTCATCAACTACCAAATAACTATTTGGTAATATTTTATTAGAAATAAAAATTATAAAAAATTATAAATGAATAAATTATAAATATATATTATACAAATTACAATTAACAATTATTATATAAATTATAATATAATTCAATTATAAAATTCAAATTTTTTTTGTACATAAACTACCGAACCACTATTTATCTACTACCAAACAGGTAGGAAGTGTATGTTAGAAAGATGATTATAGGATTTGCAATTTCACTTGAATTTCAAAGATGCATGGGATAAATCAATCTGCTCACACCTGCAACAGAGCTGTGCAATATGACTGATTTCCACTGATTTCCACTAAGTTTGTCTAAACCTGATCTCCCAGTTTGTGGCTACGGTAGAACAGCACACACACTTGGGAAGGGGCAGCACCTTAATGGCTGAGAATTTCTGAGATTATTCAAAACTGATGCAAATTTGGTGTAACTTTTCATTATTTTATGCATAAATAATGCCTTTCTGCCTCATTTAGTAATATCAGCTTCACAGTGAAAGCTGATACTGAAACCACTTCAAATAGAAGCATCAGGATTTTATTTTGAGAAGCTATTACTTAAGCAACCACAACTATGTCATTTGTTCAAAGCTGGAGGAAACCTGGGATGATTTTTGCTTTAGGTTTGTATGTTTGGAGATACTTTTATTTGTTCTAATACCCTTCTGATAAAAGACTCTCTGCAGCAGTTGGAGCTTTCTGAGCTGATAGGACAGCACAGGGATGTGGCTTTCTGTGACCATCCCTCCCAAAATTCAGTCCTTTCAAGATGCTTCTCGTTGTTTATTTGTGAAAAAACAAAAGTATATATATAAGTGCCCCCAAACATTAATCACTCTTACAAAATCTGTCTGCATTTGGTCAGAAACACAGATAAATTCAGTACAGGTGAAGGTCATATTTGATCTTTTTCCATTTTGCCTCCTGGTTCTCACCCCCTGTCAAAGCCCTAGATTATAATCTGCCACAAAAGCGTCTTTGGCAGGTGATGCATTTCCTCTGCTTGTGGTTAACCCAACACCTACAGGCAAAATGATCTTTTACAGCTCAGGACTGCAGTGGCAGCAGCTGGAAAAAGTGACTGGTAGGTATTTCAGCTTTTATGATCTGGGTTTCAGACGATCAGGGCCTGAACTGCAGTGAGCAGTGGCTGAGTCCCACCCCAGCACAGCTGAAATGGAAATAATTGATGCTGATGGTACCTTTAACTGAGAGAGAGCCCTTAATACCTCCTGCCAACAGCAGCTGAGAGTTTGAGCCAAAGCAAGGAGGGAAGGCTCTGACAGAAGACATTATGGTAATGTACTCTAATGGGACTTGCTGATTTGAATAAAGTAGCATGTTAAACACTCCACAGTCTCCTTGCTGTGTGCCATGACCCTATTTACAACTCTATATTTAAGATATTTGCACTCAATACAATTTGAGACAAGCCAACACGCCCACATTACAGTATTTTTCCATTTATTTTATTCTTAAAAATTTAAAAGGGGTGCATAGAAGCTTTGTCCCTTGGTGGAAACCTGACAGCTCAGAACAAGCCTTGCAGTAGCATTCCCATCGTTTACCTCTTGGATGCATCTTTTGCAGTGAAATGTTTGTCCCAACCCAAGGTCAGCACAAAGTCACCTGTCACTTGTAGGCAGCACTACTGATCTCAGGAAAGAGCTGACCCTTGGGTTTGTAGCTGTTAGAGCAATAAGCATGCTTTATTACCCATTCATAATGGAAAAAAATGAGCTGATATTAATAACTGTACATACTAATGGCTGCAGAGCACCACAATGTGTGTTACACATGGGCCCTGGAGAGCACTCGTGCTCCAGCTGAGTCAGAGCAGCAGCCTGAAGTGGATGTGATGAAAATGTGCACATTCAGTGACTGCACTCTGCTGCTCCCCTGGCCCTGCAGTGCTTTGTTCCTCAAACACCCCTTGCAACCCAGCCTCTCCTTCCCCATCCAGAGGAGAGCATCCATTCCTCTGCTGCTGCACAGCCCCTGTCCCAAATACCTCCCTCCATCACCTGCACTTTCTTAAATTGTGGTTGACTTCATCACCAGTGGGCCAGGGGTTGCAGGTGTCTGTTCTGATGGAGCTGCTCCTGCTCAGCCCCTGCACTGCTGGTCTTGGACCAGAGGAGAATTAGGGCCTGATGCTCTTCCCATCCCTTCCATCCACTCACATTGCAGCCTGCTTTTGTAAAAAGTCAGGGTTTCTTTAAGCTGCTAATGTAATTTGTAATTTTAATTTAATCTTGTGTTTAACTTGAAGTGGGAAGCTTTTGTTTTCTTCAAGTTACTTGATGCAATTTTCCTTAAAATTAAGGAAAAATTCTCATAGAAATAAAAATGTTTAATATTACTAATGTCAAAATGGCTTTTATGAACAGCTTAATTGCATTAATATGATTCACAACTTTCTGAAATATTTGAACTAGTGATTGTTTACTCATTAGATACTCATCTCGGCCAAGACATTTTGAAGGCTAAATCTTTCTCCCTCTTTTACCTGGGGATGTTGATGAGGTCTCATACTCAGAGCTGATAGAATGGTTTGGAAGGAACCTTGAAGATCATCTCATTCCAACCCCTGTCACAGGCAGGGTCACTTTCCACCAGGCTGTCCACGGAAGCTGTGGCTGCTCCATCCCTGGGAGCGTTCCAGGCCAGGCTGGATGGGGCTTGGAGCAGCCTGGGATAGTGGAAGCTGTCCTTGCCCAAGGCAGGGGGGTTGGAACAAAGTGATCTTTAAAGTCTTTCCCAACCCAAACCCTTTGAGTCTGTGATTCTAATTTAATGGTTGATATAATTTAATGGCTGTATCTGGTGACTGCAAGTGGGTAACCCTTGTCTTGAGGACACCAGTGCTGGTGAACAGGTTGCTGAAACCTGCTGACCATGCCAAACTGAGAGGAGCTCTCTGTGAATTTTTCTGCCCCTTTTGAGAGGTCCATCACAGGATGCCGTGCCATGGGGTGTGAAGCTGAGGAGGACGAGCTCCCTAAACCCCGTGTTGGGGCAGTGCTCAGCTTCTGCCAGCGCTCTGTGCTCCAGGAGCCTTCTGCAGTGGGAATGGTGGGAAGGGAAGGGAAGGGAAGGGAAGGGAAGGCAGGCAGGGGCTGGGGTGGGGGCAGGGGCAGCTCTGACACCCTGCTGCAATGTCACAGGCTGCTGCTGCTGCTCCTGGGGCCCGGGAGAATTCATGAGAATTGACAGTGAGGTCAGGGAGATAATCTGAAGGAGCTAAAGCAGCTGGAGACCTGGAGAGAAAAATGACAAGTTCTTTTGCACATTTTGAAGATCAACCTTATTTACTTCCGGGGACAGATCATCAGAAGGACTGACATACACCAGTGGCTAAGATAGAATTTCCAGGAAAGTAAGAGAGCATCCCTTTAGGAACATGTGGGTAATGACTAGCAGAGGAAAAAGGGGCAAGGATAATTTTGGATCTGAGATCAAGGCTACTGGAATTTTTCTTTTGATTTAAGAAAATTTGCAGAAGATATCTCATTGTTCAAAAACCCCAAAAATACACTCAAGCATGACTAGATCTGAAGTGTAATTCTCTCAGTAACACAACCATAACTCTGGGATTTTTTAGCATATATGGGGCAGGAAGGAGACAGCAGTCAGGAAGCAGCTTCTCTGAAAAGGCAAACCTTTCATTTTGCACAAACCTAAGGTAATTCCTTTCTTGCCACTGAATTCCTGGTTCACAGCCCTCTGTGAGCAGGTGTTTTAGGGCACAGGTTAGTTCAACACAGAGAGGACTTGCTGAGTGTCCCAAGTTTAAGTGCCTCACATTTTAGGTTCTGTAAATGCAGGGATACAAACTGGTTGACAAACTTTTCTTAATTGGACCATGAGTCATGATTAATTTGTCAAGCTGTTCTAAATGCATCAATTAAAATAACAGAAATATAGACAGAAGTTATGTAATTCCTGCTTGCCTGTGCTTGGGCCTTGCTTGTGATGGTGGAAATATAAACTGAACTGGAGTGTATAAAAAGATTTCCAAGAAAAAGCCTTTGTTTAATGTTTCCTATGCATCAGATATTCCACTCGCCTCCCAGACACATATATTCCAAATCATGCTTTTGCTGTCCACAGAAAATTCCTCCATCTATTTATACTTTCAAATCTATGATCTTATACATTAATAAATAGTAATGAAGTCCCAGAGTAAATACCAGTGTGACGGTTTCACTGGAGATCTTGCTGACATTTATAAATATCTGCAGCTTTCATGGTTCAGGACACTGGCAGAGCTCACAGATTCTGTTAAACTTTATCATATAATTGTACATATGGTCCCTCTTTTGAAAGTATAATGCACGGGGTTGATGACATATTTCTGTTAGGCAGCACTACGTGTGTTTGCCTGCTTTATGGAAAGCCATGTTCCTGTGCAGATGTATTTTAGCTAAACCCACCATTTTTCATCTCAGCTGACACCAAACAGCACACACAGTCTGGACTTCCCCAAGCTATGGAAATGTTGCTATCTTGTGCTTACTCACTGCTCTGACTGAGTCATCCATTTATGAGCCTGTGCATTTATACTCCAGGAGATAATCCAACGAGACTGAAAGCCATTGCACTCCTTGTGTGTGCTTTTGTCTGTCAAAGGGATTACAGGACTTGGGTCCCCATGGTGGAAAGTTTAGCTCAGTGACCCAAGAAATACTTTCCAATTGAATTCTGTCATTGCCCTGCTCCAAAAGGTAAGACAAAGGAATTTCACAGGACAGCCCAGAACTGAACCTTGCATGGGACAATCCTGGGCCAGGGATTTTGTTGGTGGGATAAGGCCAAGGTGGAGAGCTGTAAAGCATCAGTAGCAATGAGTTTGAGTCCAGCTTTTCCAGAAAAGATGGAGATATTCAAGTGACCAAGTGCAAAAGGCTTGAGATGGAAATTTTTTTCAGCCTCAGATTCAAGGGTGGCACAGGGATTTCCGAGCCAGTTTCTTGTTGGAAATATTCAGTGCTGCCTAAATGTGCAAAAAGACAAACTTCTCAGTAGACAGAGCCCTACATACTCAGTATCTCCAAACTATACCACAAGATGGGGAAGTGGGAGGGAATTCTCCACTCCAGGGGATCCTGTCAAAGCAGGACTTTGCTTCTCATCCCTCAGGGAAGGTCCTCACTGGCTCTGGTCTCCCAAAGGTCCTGTCATCTGAGCAGGAATCAGATAGTTGCTATCCCCGATGTCTGCTACTGGCAGGAAATTGATAACTTCCAGATAAAATAATAGCTAAAACTCCCTTTTTGCACAGTTAAACCTTCACACTCTGAGGGAGTCCCATGCTCATCCCCCTTCTGACATTCGATGGAGGCCTTGGGACAGCCAGAATGGGGGGAACTGCTCAGGATAAATTCTCTCAGTTTGTGCACAGGTGACACACAGATAGAGCTGCTCTCAGTAGCTCTGCACTGGGACAGTGAAAGGAACTTCCATCACCTGCTGGATGGATTCTGCCAGCACCTCTGAAGCCCCAGCACTGCTTGCATTTGAAGTCAGTTAAAAGTGTTATGTGTTATCTCTCTGGGAAACTTCTTAAAAATAAACTTCTGGGAGCAGTTGCTTTAATCTTCTGTCTGGTCACTAGGGACATGAGACCCATGCTGGCCACTGCTGCTGCTGAGGATGACACTGGAAGAGAGCAGCCAAGGCAAATGGGGTGGGCTGCTGTGGAATTAAACACTAAATCCCAGGTCAGGTGGGATTTCTGCTTGCAGGCTGCAGGACAGCAGCTCCGAGCCCACCACAAAAACCCAGCTTTTTCAGACGATGCACAAAGCACCCCTAGACTCTCTCCAGATCTCCAGGGATGTATTTATACTGGCCTAAAATAAATGTAACACAGAGAAAGGGAGAAGGGCTTGCTGCATATGCCACAATACAGATCAAGTCAAGCGAAAAAGCCAGTGTTGGTGGCACATGAAAAATTAGCTCCCTGGAGCAAAGTAGGCAACGACTTATTTATGCTGGCTGGAAAAACTGCTTGTTCTACACAGTTGTTTTCCTCTTACCTACAGCTCTCCTCAGGTAAGGGTAACCAGCCTGGTAATTCTGCATATCAGATCTTTTGTAGGTGCTGGATGTGTGAGTTAACCAAAGATTCACTGCCAAGTGACTTAGACATGTAACCCATTCCCAATTATCATTCTGATAAAGGGAAAAGAAACAGCAATGGAAGTGTGTGCCTAAAGACAGGTTGTGAAGTCATGTTCTGATCCACATCTCATAGAGCCACAGCATCAGAGTATCCTGAATTGGAAGGGGCCCACAAGGATGATCAAAGTCCAACTCCTGGCCTTGCCTCTGCCTTGCCTCCTCTGTGGCTGAAGTCTTTGTCCAGCTTGCAGACGTGTGTGACCCCAAAAAATGCTTCATGTCACTGCTTGAGAGCCAGAGGCAGTGCAGGGCAGGCACAGCCCTTGCTGTGGAGACCAGCTGGTTGGTTTAAAACCTGCAAACTGAAGTGTAGGGTAACCTGGGGCAGGAGGGAAGGGTGAGGGCAGCTGGAGGTGCCACCTCTGTACCCCACTAAGGGAAAGACAACCAGGGGCAGGAGGAAAGGCAGAGGCCTCCACTTGCACCAGGGGAGGTTTGAAATACAAATTAGGAAAAAATTCATGACTGAACAGGAAGCTGGGCATTAGTACAGGCTTCTCAGGACAGTGGTAGATTCACCATCCCTGGAAGGGCTCAAAAAAATGTGTGGATGTGGCGTTTGGGGACATGGTTTTGTAGTGAACATGGTGGTGTTATGTTAAGGGTTGGACTCAATAATTTTGAAGGTCTTTTCCTACCTTAATTACTCCATGATTTTATTAATTTTTTGCTAAAAATGACCACTGGAAAAATGAAGTTTACACATCCTTAGGTGAACTCACCAAATTAGTACCCTGGTTGCCTCATTGGATGTATCATGCAATTTCTCAAGCTATTCTCTTGCTAATATGGATGATTACTCCCAGCTCAGATAAGCCCAAAGGTACCAAAATAACATCCTTCCCACAAATATATTTTTTTTTTAAATTTTGATTCTCCGAAGACGAGGTCTTTTAAAGGTCATATCTTGACAGAATTGCCCTTGCTACCCCCCTGTTGTGCTAAAATAGATCAGTATTATTGACCTTGACAACAATGCCTGAAAGGTTTAGTGACAATCCATTCTGTATCAACGAGCACATGAAACTGCTGTTTATGGGCTGGGGCGTTCTCCGGGCAGGGAGATCGGCTTCTCCTGACAAGGCACGGAGTAAAAAGATTTAATGTAGCCATCTGAATGTGAATTGGATCGTAGCCTCCTGACATGAGATCCCCAGCCCCAGGGAGGGCCCTGCCCGGCGCTGTGGTGCCGCATTAGTCGCTCGTAATGGCCACGAGAAGAAACAGAGCATGACAAGAGCTAAATAACATCGGAGCGGGGAAATGGCCAGGTTTCCCCCAGCCCCTCTGCTCTCCCAGACTCTTTAAAACGTGGAAAGCAGTGAAATGCATTTAAAGGGGGTTTATTTAGCCTTTGAAACCGCTCTTTTTTTGAAATAAGTGTTGTGGAGGTGGATGTGTCACGATGAAGAAAAGCATCCACGGGTGGCTCAGGTTTAGCTGCTCTCTCATATTTAACTCCAGTCCTCAGCCTGTGTGTGCTCTTACGCCTGCTCTGGGGCAAGAGGTCCCTGTTAATTGAATTCTTCTTTTCCTCCTTTCTTCCCTGATGCCCTCTCTGAAATGATCAACAAAAATAAGAGTTGAAACTCTGGCCTCAACAAGAGCAAATTGAATGTGCCCCTGGTGTCAGTGGGGGCAGGATTTCTCTTGCTCAGTCAGAAACAGGTTTTGCCAGAATCCTCACTCTTTCCCCTCGAGTTATGGTGATTACTGGGGGAGAGCGGAAGGGGGAAGGGAGAGGGAAGAACTGTAATAGATAAAGAGGGGGATAAAATAAAATTCCACACAGTGGTAAAACGTACACTGACTGTTGTTATTCTGATGGTTTATAATAAAACTTCAAAAACTAAGCACATGAAGAAAAGAAGACAAGACAAAAATTAAGAGGTTTGTTTCAGAGTTTACCTTTCTCCGGTTTAAGGAATTATAAATAATCCCTCTTAAAGGGCTGAGTTACCTCCCATAATCAGTCTTATCTCCACAATGCCTGTTCTATCATGCTCATTTCAGGGTCAAAAAATTCACCTTGAAAAGCCAGCAGCACACAGCAGATTTCCCTGAGATCCAAGCAGGGAGACTTGTTTACCAGCCCTTACCCTATTCCAGCACTGGGAAATCAACTGAGGCTTTGTGTGGTTGGCCTCAGGGTGGCTTTCCCTGGATCACTGTGTCTGGAAGTAGCATGGAAGCAAACTAACAGCTCTTCATGGTCTCTTCTGGAGATGCAGGATTGTTGCCCAAGGATCAACAGCTTCTGTTTCAGTACATATATTATTGAATTGATATGACTGAAAACAACATTTGGGAAGAAGAGGAGTCTCTCACTGCAGCACAAATCCCAGGACTGGAGAACAGGGAGCACAGGGGCATCCTTGTCCAGGGAGGCCACAAAGGTGATCCAAGGGCTGGAGCCCCTCTGCTAAGGAGGCAGGCTGAGAGCTGGGGCTGTTCAGCCTGGAGAAGCAAAGTTTCCAAGGAGATCTTAAAGCTCCTTCCAGTGCCTAAAGGGGGTTTCTTCACAAAGGCATGGTGGGGTAGGACAAGGGGGAATGACTTCAAACTGCCAGAGGGCAGGGTTACATGGGATGTTAGGAAAAAATTCTTCCCTGTGAGGGTGGTGAAGCCCTGGCACAGGTTGCCCAAAGAAGTTGTGGATGATTCCATCATCTTGTTCCAACTCCCGTGCCATGGACCTTCCACTAGACCAGGCCTCATCCAGCCTGGCCTGGAACACTGCCAGGGATGGGGCAGCCACATCTTCCCTGGCAATCTGTGCCAGGGTATCTTTAAGGGTCCTTCCAACCCAAACCATTCCCTGGTTCCATGATTCTTCCCACCTGTGTGGGGATGAGACACTAAACTTGGATGGACATTCGTCTGCACACACATTTCCAAACCCCAGTATTTATGCAGAGACCCCTAGAAATCCCACTCTCCTTCCCAAAAGAAAGAACACAGCATTACTCTCCCAGTTAAAGATATTTCCCTATTCCATATTTCACCCCCATGAGCTTGTTTGACTCCCGCAGTGGCAGAAAGCACAAAGACCTGCCAAAAGAGGGCTTTGACCATGGTAAGCTCAGCAGAATTGCACATCTCTGGTAAGCAGAGAATCACCACCACCATCACTTACAGCATTAGTTTCATGCCAAATAGCTGCTGCAGGTCTGAGAAATCCAGCTTGGGTGGCTGGTAAAGCAAATTCCTGCTTCAGTCATTCAATCAGTTTGCAGATCAAAGGGGTCTTAGTGAAAACTAAGGCACAGGTTATTTGAAATAAAATCTCCCTTGGAATAAGCCACTGTGGGGTTCCCTACCTCCAGTTATTGCTCTGGGAATGCAAACAAAAGGGGGAGGTAGCAGAGGATGAACAAAACCCCCTAGAAGTCAAGGCAAGAACGAGGAGGAAAAGATTAATCATTCCATCACCAGCAGACTCCTGAGCGGTCCATTTGTTCTTCCCGCAGGAAAAGTCCTTCCTTTGCCATGCACAACAATCACCGGCGCCTTGCTTGCCTTCAGCCCTTTTCCCCCGTTCCAAGCCCGTAATTACCGGCCCCAGGTGCATCGCTTCAGCCCGTCCCTGGTGCCGTCCCCACTCACCAGCGAAGGATTGCAATTTCCATTTCCCTCCCCTGAAGTGCTTTGTCCCAGCCTCCTGCCCGGGTGTAGCGCTGCACTGACCAGCGGCGCGGCACGAAGGGGAGGGAAATGGAATTCACCGGGGAACAAAGGGCATTAGCGCTCCCCGCCGCAGCCCCAGGTGACCCGCGGAGCCGCCTGCAGCTCCCTGGCGAGTGCCAGCAGGCTCGGGGCACGGAACACCCCGAGCAATGCAGCAGGGCTGGCAGGCAGCTGCACCTGCAGCAGCCACAGCCCTCCGTGCCATTCCTGTGGGCGCACACTGCCAGTCCCAGTTACAGCGTTAATTACTGAAGTATTTCAGCTGGTAGAATCCTCGGTGCTGACGGAGGGTGTCCAGCTCTGGCAGCGTTCACCCCTCCCTCCCTGACAGCAGGGTTTCCCATCTCTGGACGCCTCTCACCGTGTGGAGTGGCCCTTTGGGCACGGAGGGGCCCCAGGCTCTGCTGATGGCTGCATTTGGGACCAGGTGCAGGAACAGAAATGCTGTGAAAACACGGGGCTCGTGGCACCCGTGGTGCTGCCTCTTTGTTTGGCTGAAGCTCCCGGAATTCGCCTGTTGCACCCACACGGGGCAGGACCCTTCCCTTTGTCTGTGGCAGGAACTCTCCCCAGTCTGGGCTGATCCATGACTGGGCCCTGGGCTCTGCTGTAAAACAAACTAACAGTGACAATGATAATCACAGGAAAGTGAGAACTGAGATGATTCAGGCTTGCAGCTCTGCCATTTGATTTGGTTTGATGCAGCAAGTCCAGGCATGGATGAACCAGGGATGAAGGGATGAAGTGCTCCCCTCTTAGCTCTGGCTTTGTGGCACACATAAAATCACTAGTGGTTATGTTGGAAAGGACCTTAAAGATCATCTCCAACCCCCTGCCATGGGCAGGGACATCTCCCACTAGATCAGGTTGCCCAGGGCCCTATCCAGCCTGGCCATTTCATTGCATGTGAGATTTCTTGCAAGATTCTTACAATCTCTTTGCACTTACCTGAATCAAAGGTGCATCCTGTCTTTCCCTCCCAGAAAAATCCCAGCAAAAATCCCAATGGCCTTAAGCTGAAAGAGAGTGGGTTTAGATGGGATATTAGGAAGAAATTCTTCCCTGTGAGGGTGGTGAGGCCCTGGCACAGGATGCCCAGAGAAGCTGTGGCTGCCCCAACCTGAAGTGTTCCAGACCAGGTTGGATGGGGCTTGGAGCAACCTGGGACAGTGGAAGGTGTCCCTGCCCATGGCAGCAGGGTTAGAATGAGGTGATCTTTAAGGTCCTTCCAACCTCCAACCCAAACCATCTGATAATTCCATGGTTCTGTGATCCAGGGTGGGGCAGCAGTACTGAAGTTGCTTTCTCTGAACGTCCCTAAGGCAGCAGCTCTCAGCAGAGGAGGAGAGCAGCACGGCAGCAGCGCTGCTGAGCTCAGCACAGTCTCCTCCCAAAGCCCCTGCTGCTGCCTGGGTGACCCCTGCCAGAGCTCTGCTCCCCTTGACAGGAGCATGCCTGCTGCTGGTTCTGGAAAACAGCTCAGGCACCTTCCTGCTCTTCCTGCAGATGCTTCTGACTCATGCTGATCTCCCGAAGATTAGGGAATCCAGCTTTTGAAGTGCTCTGAAACATGTGTTATAAAAGAAAATAAATTAATTGAAGCAACATTGGTCTGAGCCCTATCAAGGCCGAAATCAGACAGAGGCAGGAGGAATGTCCTTTCTTCCATGGCTCCCTCTGACCCAGGGGCTGCAGGAGGAAGTGGGCAGATATTTTTAACAGAGACATTACATCACCATTTTTTTTATATTCTCCATGTGTATGAACTGTAGGACAAAAGCCAAGTGTAATTATTCCTAAAGAAATGAAGGCGTGAGCACGTGCGCAGCCAGTCAAGGTGGAGACCCCAATATGGGAATCTTCCCAATTTGGCTTCTCTCTGGGCCAAATGAGATCTGTCCTTCCTTCCTACCACCTCCACCTCCTCCCTATAAACCTGCAGCTACCTGTAAAGCTCCCAGGACACCTGGCCATGGCCAGGACCATCTGTGCATTCACTGAGACTGGTGTGACTTAAAACCAGGAGCACTGGGAAATAAATCTCTTGAGGGATACTCTTTTTCTTGGGCATTTGAAACAGCAGTCTCAGCCTTGCAATTTGATGCAGTAAATATTTCTCCCATGGACAAGTCATTCTAAATTGGAAAGGAACAGCATAAAAAAGTAATAAAACCTACCTATCTCCAAATGGGACTTGATCCCAAGCACTGTAGGAAATGGGGTCACCAGTGGGATGAGAATCCTATTCCATATGAAGCCCTCACCAGGTTTTTGCCTGTTTCTCCATGGTTTGCCCAGGTCACCCCACAATTACCCCCAGAGGTTTTCCTCAGCTGCTGAAAAGAGGAGCACAGAAATGGGTAAGAAGCTGCGCTGCAGCATTCTTGGAGTTTTCAGGTTGACCTGCATCCCAGACATGACACCAGCCTGTCTGCTTGTCCCACCCCACAGCCTCGCTCTGCCTGGCTCTCCCAAAGAGGATCTTTCCAGCCCAGGAGCAGTATTTGAGACTCCATTCCCCATGGCAAGGCTTTGACATCTCTACGTGCAGGAATTTGCTCAGTAAGAAGCATTGCAGACCACAGGTGTGGGTTTACCACATTGCAAAACCCTGATTTTTGGAGCACACCGAAAATGCAAGGGTTTTTTCTATCAGAGACTACAGGCTTCACCTGTATAAAAATAGGAGACCACCAGCTTTGGATTGTCTATGAATTTTCTATTTGTTACATTTGATTTTCTAGAAAGTTTTTATTAATTCTATTTGTTTTTCTATGATTTATTAGTTTTTCTCTATTTTGATTTTCTGTTTAATTTCCTCTGCTACTTTTTCATCATTCTGCTTTATAATCAGCTGAGATGAGCAGACAGTTCTGGCCTCTTCCCATTGATTACACGGGACTGTTTTGGTTTTCATTACCTTGTTTCCCTCTTTTTGTTCTGGAAATCATACCCTGTCGCAAAGACAAAGAGAAGGCAAGTGCAGCATTTTGACCCTCAGATTTCTCTCCAGTTTTCTATTGCTGAGGTGCCTGGACCTTGTCTTCACACTGGCTGCTTTTTCTACTGCTCAGCTCTGCAGCAGCCAGACTTTGTGGAAACATCCCAGGTCCAGCATTCCCCACTAACCAGGAGAAGGAGGCCATCCTATTCTAGCACATCTCCCTGAGAGCAGGCAGACAATTATTTAAAGCACAGGAGGGAAAGGGGTGAGAAAGCTTCAGTAGTGAGAGAGAGCCTGTTCCACAAGCATTTACAAGTCTCGTTATAAACAGGAGATTACTGCAGGAAAGTTCAGCATTCACAGCTGGCTGGAAAAACCCCTCAAATATAGTTTCCTTTGACTCTCCCTTCTGCAACAGTTGGGACTCAGTCTGAAATTCAAATTAACTTTCATACCCGGCCTACAATTCCATTTTGTGCCCCAAAGCAAAATCTCCTGCATAATTGTGTGTATTTAGGTCACTTCTCCATTGTTCGCTTCTGCAAAGAAAATCACTGATTTGCCAGTGGAGAAAATTCCTAATACAGTTTTCAAAAGCACTTCTGCAATTAGAGATTGTGCTCCTAAACGAGACTGGAACGTAGGCATGGATTTGCTTGGGTAATGTCTTGAGACTTTTTATGTCTGTTTTTGACAGCAGTGACTTCATTTAAACACAGACTGTATTTGACATTTATACAGGGCTGAGCTTGTTTGCCAAACTTTATTAAAAGAAGTATTTATCCTACTTTCATACTTTAATCAAATATTAGCCATAAGTATGCAATATGTGCAAATATTAATCTAACCAATTAACATTTAATCTAGAGAAATAACATCATCCTTTGCTGTTCTAAGGTTCTTTTCACTGCAAATTTTTCCTTACACTCAATGTTGAGTGAAGTTCTTTTGTTTCTAAATTTCTGCTGTAAGAAGCACTGGGTTGGTATCTCCTGTTTATGTCTGACTGTACAGCACCAGCCACATGTATGGGCAGATCCATATGAACATTTTAACTCCTCCAGGTATCAAATTAAAATATTCTGAGCTGACTGCAATGATGAAGAAAGCTCTCCTGGAGGCTCAGTTAATTGGCTGAGACCAAGGATCTGTGCAAAGCAAAGCTGTATCTCTGGGTCTTGCTATGAACTAAGGAGGATGACTCAAAATTTATATTTTCTTACATCTTAGAAACCCATGCCTTGTGGCTTCATAAATATTTTTTTGCGTGAATGTGTTCCAGAACAGGTCCAAACATGGAGCAAAAGGCCCCACCAGGGCTGCACTTCAGGGCAATGACACTAAAGGCTGGGCAGTGGAAAGTCAAAAGCTGATGCTGCACGTACATTTCTAGGCATTAATTAAAAAATCAAATCAAACCACTGCCACCCCACCCCCTCCAGATGCGTGCTAGGGACAACAAAGCATGGCAGATCTACCTCAGGATGCTGGGAGAGAGGGGAAAAAGAATCAGGTCAAAGCACACAATGTACAAATCCTTGCGATGCCGTAGGGCACAGTACGCAACGACCTCAGACTGTTTTGAAAATCGATTACAGAAGGCCTTCAGCTGAATGGAGTCAATGACCCTCTCCCTGCACAGCAACAAAAAACAGCCACATCTTCTCTGAGCTCATACAGACGAGAGGTCCCAGCCCAAGATCCTCATGGTGGCAAGGAAAAGGGGACAATGATGGGAACAGCCCCTCCCAGCTACTCTTCCTCAGGCCAGGAGAAGAAAACATGGGCTTTCTTTTCAAAAATATTTGATTTCCATGAGATCAAAATAGATGAACCCCAGTTTTCCTCTTCCCCTTCGGAAAAACATCACCAGCTGTGCTTGGGGTCAGGATATAATAGACAAAGAACGTGTGTAATTCAGGAACTACAACTGCCTAGTGAAATATATGTCAAAAGAGACAGCTGGCCTGGAGGCTTGGGCTGCCCTGTGCCTTTGTCTTAAGGTTTTCTGTGGCTACAAGTACAGAAGAATTGGACTGGTGAGTTTTAGCTCATTTACCCAACTGCCAGTGTCTCCTTTTTTGCACTTACAGGATTTTTAACTCCTGCCCGGTTACAGCTGCTCAGCTCAGACAGAGAAAGCTGTGACCAACACACAGAGTGAAGAGGTTTGGTGCCAGGGAGCAGAACAGTCAGACCCAGGAGAGAACCACTGAGTCACTCTCTGCGGCGAACAGAATGTTGATTTGGGTAGCAAAGAAGTGGCAACTCTTAGACTCTTGATGCTCCCAACAGACATAGAAAAATTAGTTTGGTTGCGTTACTGGTGGGCAGATATTCTGCTTCTGGTAACTGTTTCCATCATCCTCATTAGAGTAGAACTGGTGAAGTTTTTGGTTCAGTGACGTGCTTTGAGGCTGCTCACTCCTCAGTGCTGCACCTCGAATCCTGAGTGTGTCCACTCACTCCTGGTGAATCTAGTTTTGGGTCCCTCAGGACAAGAAGGACATTGAGGGGTGGACTTTGTCCAGAGAAGAGCAACAGAGCTGGGGAAGGGCCTGGAGAACAAGCCTGATGAGGAGTAGCTGAGATAGCTGGGAAAGGGGCTCAGCCTGGAGAAAAGGAGGCTCAGGGGAACCTTCTCACTCTCCACAACTCCTGACAGGAGAGTGGGGCAGCCACAGGGGGTCAGGCTCTGCTCCCAGGGAACAGGGACAGGAGAAAATGGCCTCAAGCTGTGACAGGTGAGATTTAGATTGGGTTTTAAGGGAAAATTTCATTGGAAGGGTTGTCAAGCACGGGAACAGGCTGCCCAGGGAACAGGTGGAGTCACCAACACCGGAGGTGTTTAAACGATGTGTGAATGTGACACTGGGGGTACATGGGTTAGTGGTGGCCTTGGCAGTGCTGGGTTAACAGCTGGACTTGATAATCTTAGAGATCTTTTCCAATGTAAACGATTCTATGATCTAATTAATTGGGAATCAGGTTGGAGAGCATTACTTCCACAGAACTTGTAAATTGGAGCACAAGGATTACATAACTTAAAAACACACACTCTTCAAACACTGAGAACATGATACAGCAGCACCAGTTCACCAGACTAAGCACATTTTCCAGGAAATTGTGCAAAAAACTTTTGAAGTCAAGCAGTACTGAAAAAAAAAAATCAAAAAGGGTCAGAAGTAGCTCCATTAATTTTGTTTTTGCGTCAGCTAATGCAGACTGTGCAACTGTGTCTTCTGTTGTTTCTTCTCTGAGAAAATCCCCCACAGCAGCAGAAGCAGCAGAGGAAATGAATTGCGAGCTCTGTGCCACACAAACATCTGAAGGGGCTTACTCCTGAGCACGCAAGGAGCTGCCTGGCCTCGGCTGGGAGTGGATGTTCAGCACATGCTGCCGGGCTCTGGGATCCACAGTGGGAATGGACACAGGAGGGGCCGGGGTGTGCACACCACGGCGTGAGTTACCTGCCTGCAGGGAGAGTTTGGCTCTTTAGCACTGCCCCAAACTTGTGAGAGGGTCCAGCCTGCAGAAAAGCAGGAGAGAATCTTATCACTCCCCACAGCTGCCTGAGGGAGGGGGCAGCCAGGTGGGGCCATGTAGAAGGATACCGTTCCTAGTATGACAAAACCTGTGCAGAGAACATGCAAGAGGGGACACAGCTCCTAACACTGAGGGGATTTTCAGACTTTTACAGAATAGTCTGGGAGCTTCAGGCCAAAAAGAGATGGGCAAGGGAGAAAAATCAAAGGGATCAGGTGCCCAGGAGAGGTGGCAGAAGGAATGTGCTTCGCTGCATGCAGGGCAAGAGGCAGCCACAGGACAAGACCCAGCTGATCCCTGGGTACAGGGAATACAAAAATTAGGCTAAAGGTCTGTCTAGAAACCAGGTGATAAGGGGACTATAGCCCCTTATCAAATGCTAATATCAAAGCTCTGTAGTAGCTATTAGACAATAAAAGCTGGGCTGTGGCCTGAGGCAGGTTTATTCTGGCACTGAACTCATGCCCAGGCTGAGGTTTTTGGGTGCAGGCAAACTGAGACCCTCAGTCTAATATTTGAAACAGGGCAAGTTTCAGCCCACCAGGCTGGCACCTATTAATATTTCCTTAGAGAACCTTAAAGTTTTCATACTGAAATTCCCATGAGCTTTAAGAGTGTAGAAGCATTAAGTTAATATATTTCTGCAATTAAATATTTACATTATTTTAATTCATGCTGCACATTTAATTGATATTACTATCACTAAAAGCCTTCTAAATCAGCCTTCTGCTCTTGGGGTTTTTTTTCTCCCTGAAACTGATCCTTGACATTTGATCAGTCTCCAGTTCTTTACTGGGAGTTAACAGCAACCAGCTGGGGAGCGACTTCACTTGCTTTCCTATTCCACTTGTACATAGTCTGCTAAGACAGCTATAGATGAGCATTAAAATCCCCCAAATAAAAAAGAAGAGCTTTGTAACAACTGCAAATACAAAGAGCCAAAAACTACTCTGAAGTGCACACTTCCAGGTACTTACAACATGAACTAAAACATTCTCAGGATTAAGACTGATTTAAGTTGACGGTGTCACTTCATATTCTTCAGGTAACAGACTCCTACTGTACCTCTGACAGGGATGATCACCAGAAGAATAAATTACTCTTCTAAAGGAATACCTCAAAAGGCTTCTGGCATTTTGGAAAAGGTAATTTGGATAAGCAGGAAATGCAGGGGGAAAAAAAAGCACAGCTCAAAAGACTTGGAGGACAGGCTTGCCCAAATAACCCTACTCCTCTTGGCCCAGAGACTCCACAGGTTGTTTTAAAAACAGATCAGAAAATGTTTTGTTTCCTTAAAAGCCTGTTTTAAAAACCGGTTTATTGAATGCTTGTAATATACCCTGAATTGTTTTGTTACCTTCTTGTAGTATGGGAAGGACTCAAATTTCAGAGGAAGGTGTGTTGTCACCGAGTTCCACTTGGTGTTCACAAGCCAGAACAAACTCAGATGTTCTGTTCAGAGTGAGAGGGAAGAGCCATGATGCAGCTTCAGCAAGATGACACCTACTAAAGACAATCAGCAGGACACTGGACAGAGTCACAAACTCTTCTGCTGCTAAGGAGCAGAGGTAAAGACTAGAAAACACAGAGGTAATTGTATTTTCTTCATATCTGCTCTACTGTACAAATAAACTCCCTGTTTCAAATGTCTGTTCAGCAAACCCTTAATTCCAGACAAGTCTAAGCTGTAGGTCACCAAGTTTTCACTCCTGTTTAATAGGATTAAAAACCTGTAGCAAGCATTTTCTTCAAGTAGAGCACGTACCCCAGAAAAAGCTGCTAATTGGGAAAAGAGAATAAATCTCTCCCACAGCTGTGGCTAAGTAGGAGCTTTGAAAGGCTACAAATAATTTTAAGCTCTCCCACTTCCATTAAAAACACTGGAAAGTTTGCACTAAAATTGGTACACACAAATTATATATTCTATATTCGTCAATATAGGAATTCTCATTATACTGGTGAACTTCCAGCCCTGCAAGCTCACAAGGGAGAGCCACACACCACGTTCACCCAAGTCCCAGAACCTCTCCTGTGTATGTGTGTTTGCAGGGATAATTGTCTTAGTTATTTAATTCTATCACAGAATCATGAAGGTTGGAAAAGACCTCTGAGATCGAGTCAAACCTTCAGTAAATATAAGATCTTCTATTTTTTTGCTAAATTCACCTCTGTTCCTTCAGAACTCTTTAAAATAATCTCCTATATTCTTAAAAATTGCTGAAAACTAAAATTGAATGAGTTAAAGGACTACACCAGTCTTCAGGGTTTAGCTTATTTTAAATTAGCTCACATAAATGCAGCCTCATGAAATTCAGCCACAATGAATATCTGCAGTTGGCTTAATATTTCTATCTAAACAGCTTGGATGGCATTCAAATCTATTATTACATGTCAGGATTGAAAAAAACCCCATTTAAACAAACCAACAATGCTATTCAGAGGTATATAATTCTTTAGCTTTGAGGAAAAATACATTAAAATGCATATTTTCAGTTAGATAGGATAGAATAGTCTTTTTATATACTATGAGCTGGAACACAAAGAGATATATTTTGTCTCCCATATCTGCTCCATTAATGTGAACCAAGGCTAACAGTCAACCTTATCATAGCAATTCCATTTTTTTAATCCACAGAAAATATTCTTTTATTTTGCTGGACAATTCAGTGGTTCTGAGTTTTAATCCTTAAATGAATGGGGCTAAATCTTTGAATTCTTTTAATAGACAAGTTTGCTCCAGGTCTCAGGTGACAGCAGAATCCCCTCCTGCCCCCTCCCCAGGTTTAATTTATTTAGTCCATGTCAGAATCCTTCCAGCTGTCTGTAAAGATTTCCATGGATGACAAACGTGAGCTGGTTACACACAGGCTCATTTTTGCTTCAAATCATAAAGGCTAAACACATAATTATTTTTGCCTTTAGCATCCTTAATTCTTGGAAATTATATTACAAAGGTCTAGCTTTTATTTTACAGTACTGAATCTGAATCAGGGCAAAAGATACAAATGTATTTTGCTCCTGTATGATGTAGTATTCCAGAAATTGGGCATCCTGATCCATCCCTAGTTCTCTTGAAATCCCCAGACCAGGCGGCCTCTGGGGAATGCCGGGGCTGGAGCCAAGCACATGCAGCTTTATCTTGGAATTTCAACATGAAAGGGAAAAAACAGCAAAAAGGAGGCAGTTTTATAATTGTAACTAGAAGTGATCACGATAAGCCCTCAGTATTTCATTTTAATCTCATTTTAATCTAACTCCCTTGAGCCAGAAAACTGAAGGAGGCCTGGAAAGTTTGTAAATCAGGGACAATAAAAGAGATGTGAGGACGGTTTGGGTAGCATTGCACTCAAATACACACACACAATGTAATGGCCTGTTTTATTTAGTGGAATCACTTCTGTAGATTAGAAATATTTCCAATTCCCGTTTACTCCAATGCAAGCCTCCACCATCCACAGGCATAATGCAATTTGTTCAACTGATTCCAAACCAAAAAGAAACAAACAAACAAAAAAAAACCCAACCAAAAAAAAAAAGGAAAAAAAAGGAAAAAAAAAAAAGAAAAGAAAGTACAATCTCAAAAGTTAAGTTAGAAACTAAGTTCACACATTTTCTTTGGGACCAGGAGTCTGTACATAGTACAAAATATACATTTATTGAACTTTCTGTAAACACACAGTTTGAATTGTGTAAAACTGTAAATAGTGGGTGAACTACGTGGAGAATAATTTATTATATATTGTTATACATTCTACTTAAGGAAAATAGTTATGCTCTTGTATATTACTCTGTTAAATTTATAAATTCCATAATGAAGCTGTGTAATCTGCAAACATGCTTTTTCAAGCTTAAATCTCTCCATTCGTAACACACATTTATACAGGTCATCAATGAAAAAAGTTACACTTTCCACAAAATAGATATAAAGAGGTCATGAATTTTCTAAATCGACAGACACAGCATGTCACTACAAACGAGACTCTTATGGTACGGTGTGGAGTCAATTCTGTGAGAAGACAGGTGAAAACTCTCTAATTCAGCATGTTTGTACGTGGTCTTAGGAACAAGACAGATGCTAGAACCCAAAATTTCTGCTTAGAAAGATTTATAAAATAGCTGGTCCTGGAAGCCAAAGCTCCCACTTTTCAATATCCAGCACTCCCTGGCTGGGAGAACCTCAGCTTTTGTCTCCTATCAACTCTTGGTCACAAATAACTGAGTTTTCTGAGCAGTGAAATACCTGGCACCATTTGCCAAGAACATTTGCATAATTCAGCACTTCCTCCAAAAACTGGATTCCTGGCACCAAAGAGTTAGATCTGGTTAATAAATACAATTTAACTCTTGGTGCCCAAGGTCATCAGCAGGAACAGGCTGGGAAACCCCAACTCCCATGGGCTGCAGGGTGTTAACCCAGAGAATGTGGGGTAACAGCATCCAGCACTGGGGACTCTGGTGTGCAATGACTAGTTTCCAATTTAAGAGGCTGGAAATTCCAAATTGCAGCAGACTTCTCAGTCTGGCATCACTCAGCAAGAATAAAAAGTTCCCCTATAAACACTGTCAAAGAGCCTTTCATAGAATGGTCCATAGAACCCTTTTCCATATGGTCAGAAAAGCCTTGAAGATCATTTAGTTCCAACCTTTCAGGAGTCCATCACTGGACAAGGATATAATTCTGTGTAAATTCAGGACACTTATTCCTACATTATCAGGGTCTCATTGTCATTCCATCCTGATTATGTCATTCTGGATTTCATTTATTTGCAGCTAAAAGCACCGCATCAAAGATCAAACCTCCCAAACTGTGCTCTTCTGAGGTTTTAAAAGCAAAAAAAATTCTTAGACATATAAAGAATTAAGAAATTATCTCAGATTAATCAAACATTTTGCTTTAACATTACCACTGTCTTCCCTTTGGCTTTGAAAAGCTTTTTCAAAACCTAAACTGAATAAAGATTACATTTGTTTTTCATTTGAAGAGAAGTGGGACAGTTAAGGCTCCAACAACACGTGCAAAATTTGTATGTTGTGAGCAAAAACTCCATCAACGTCAGCAGGATGTAAAGTTAAGTTTGTGCCTGATTTTCCCAAGCCTATCTGACTCTAATTTCCCCCTGTAGTGTGAACAAAATTATTGTGATTCAGCCCGAAATCCCAACAGTGAAAATGAACTTGGCTACCCAGTATTTGCACTGCTCAGACTGGCTGGAATTCAGTAACAGCTGAAATGAAACTCTGAACCTTACTCTACAGGCATTGATAGAATAAAAGTATTGAATGTTTCAGGACCTGCCAGTCTGTTTTCTCATTTTTCTTAGAGGTATTTGTCAAAATAAATAACAGTGGCAGCTCCTTCAGCTCCAGAGGCCTCCTCACAACATGCATGGGGAGTCCTGTCCACCTGTAAAAACCCCACACTTCCACCAAGCTCTTCAGAGCCAACTCTTCAAGGAAACAAAAAGGAATTTCAGCTTTGCCTCAAGGTGACTGAGCAAGCTGAGAAGTGCAGATGTCGTGCTCCTAAAGGAAAATGGTACTGCCTGACACAGCACCCACCCTTCACATAAATGGCTGGTTACACAGTAGTAAGGACCTTTGGTTTTATTCTTCCCATTTTGGAAAAGAAGGGGAAAAAAAAGAAGAAAGCAGGTGCCTAGTGATATTTTAAAAAGCATTTGGGCAAGAATTCAGTTCAAGTTATGTGTAAAAATCTGGCTATGCATAAACCACTCTAGAAATCTGACCTGTCATCCCTTTTCTACCCAAGTTCTGACACCTTCAGATTTTCTTGGCTGCATAAAAGGCATTTTTGAAGTTAAACCCACTTTCCCAACTTCTATGGTGCAAAAGGTAGGGGATTTTGTGGTCATTGCATTTAAAGCAAGCCTCTCCCAAAATACTTTCCTAAGACATCATTATCACTCCTGTTCCCTTAGCCTGGAAGCAAAGACTTTAGAAGAATGTGTACAAGAGATGGGGAAAAGAAAGATCTGTTTTACTGCTACTCAAAAGGAACATAAAACACAAACACAGAGACAATGAGGAATATGCACAAAGCCTAAGGAACAACAGGTCAACAACTCTGACACAATCAGGAGATTAAAGCTCCAGACATTTTTTTCACGTATTAAGTAAATGGTAAAAATGTTTGTCATTTTTCTAGAAACAAATTTTCAATGAGAGACAATGTAAACTCAACTTTTAACGTGTCTATTTTTTTTTTCTACTTGAATGCATTTAGTGGTCCATGATACTAAAGAGAAGCTTCAAGTTTTCCTACAGCTTCCTGACCTCCTGAGAACAAGTGCCACAGCCCAGGTGGCTGCTACCTCATTTACAAAGCAATGTTATTAGGCAAAATAAGGCCACAGAGTGCTTCAGATGTGCACACCTGGGTCTGCAGAAAGCTGCAGACTGTGCAAGCACTCCACAGAAAAAGCTCACAAAAGATTGGATTCTCTGATCATTATTTCAGAGAGGTCAGTCAAAATTACTTAGCCACAGAGTGATACTTTTGAATTCTGCTCCTTTTTTACAGCTCATAGCAGGAATCACATTCGGTTTTTTGTGCTACAGCATCCTGGAAATTCAAGTCTGGAGCCTCTTTTCACCACCTAAAAAAAACTCTCCAGCCAGATGGAGAGTTTACACCCTGAACTGGTCTATAAGGGCTCAGGTATGATCACCTCAGACACAGGTAGCTGTAGTAACAAGGAGCCACACTGGTTATCTAGGAGACATTATTCTCATAGCTGGTGAAGCTTGGCACCAAGTAACAATTCATTTTCTACACAAGAATGTCAGGTACCGCCCTGTAGCTCTACAGTTTTGCTGTTTCTGAACCTATGCAAGGTACATCAGGTTTGTATCAAAGACTGTATTTGCCAAAGGATGAGGAAAAGGGCACTGCTTTCCTAAAGGTTAGCCCCTTTCAGACTTGGCCAAGTTTAAATACCAAAGAATTGAAACACACAAAGTCATTTGTGCACAAAAGCAGGTCAAGAAGGTGCAGGTAGAGATGGAGGTGAACATCTTGGCATGATGAAATCCTGATCTACATTGAACTAAGGTAAACTCTAACAACCATATCATTAACCTAATTGTGGCAGCCTGTGCTGCTCTGCCACAGCACAGAGCTCCAAACCTCTAGAGAATGTGAACACAGAGGAAGGTTGTCAGCACAGAACTCACACACAAGACACTGAGACCAAAGTTTGATGACTCCAGTTTAAAGAAAAGAAATGTTTACCAAAGTAAAATGTTTGCCTCAAGTGGGGAAAGATCTGCAAAGGCTTCGATGCTCCCTACAGAGGCCATCATTTACCTGGGTGTGGTTTCCCAAACTGTGGCAGGAGGGGTGGGGCAACCATTCCTTTGCTCTCAGTCCTGTCTCCCACTCTCCATTTTTCCCTAGCACCAGCACCCCACAGCTGGATTATCAATTTACCCAGCTCAAGAGGACAGTTTTTTTCCTTTCTCCCAACTGCACACCCATGGGCAAGCACTGGCACAAAAAAAGGCAGTAGAGACAAAGTAGGAACAATGGCTTAGTCTTGGTGTAAGATCACGAAACCATATCCTCAGACCATAAACTACTAAAAATGGAATGCAATAGGAAGTGTCTCCTATCCCACTGTATAAAATTAAGGCGGGATTCTTATCAGGGAATCAACTGAAGTGAAAATTGATTCCTAATTTTGTTAAATCATCTTAAGCTTCCAACTCAGAACTGAGCAAAATGGCTCAGCCATGAACCTATCTAGTGACAGCACCAGCTTTGCAATAAATAGTGTAATGGACACTGAAGTCAGTTTGCTACAAGTAAATGTTGAAAAGATCAGCTTTGGCACTTGTAGGAACTTTCAAGGTAAGTGCTACCATGACTCATCTGCAGCTCAGGATTCACCAGGCACCTCGCTGACACAACCTACGGCTGCCGCAGCTCAGAGCGGTTGAACACAGGCTGATGAAATTGCCCTCTCCAACTCTGACTGCAGCTCAAAGTTTAACTGAACTGTGCCTCAAGGCTGTGCTGCTGCTGCTCCTGGGCCAGCTGACAGCAAGCCCAGCTGAAAGGCTCAGGCTCTGGTTCTGCCCCAGCACGAGTACCAGGGACTCTACGGATACAAAGGATTTACAAAGCCTTGCAAACCTAGGATCCTACTTCATGTCACTGCATTTAGCTCATCCAACATTGGTTTAAAGAAGCCTCTGTCTTGAACATATTTTCAATGCTGAATTAGTGAGAATTATTAGGAACAGTTGTCTACAAAGCAGTTACAGGTATTCTCCCAGAATGATCAGTGAAACATTTAATCTGACTATAACAAACTCACAGAAACTGTAGCCAGTGAAGCTGTCAAATGTAGAAGGAAAACAAAGTTGCATGGCACACGAAGCAAAGTAGCTTTACAAATGTCATTTCCTTTTAAAAACAAGCAAATTGGGACCATCCTATTTGAACATGTATTTAAAAATACATCTGTTAACATCACACAATTTTCATTTTTGTCACACAGGAATCTTTTTCCAAGAGGGAAATAAATATCACACAATATTTCAAAATAATAATTGCTGCCTTGCCCCTGAGGTGCTAATGTTTTTAGCATTAAAAAAAAAAAAAGTTTCTGGTGCAAGAAGGAGATGCACAAAGGTGCAAAAGTGCCTTTTTCTTTTCAGAGCAGTGAAAAAAGTACAGCTTGCCTCTTTTCTAGGATGCTTTATACACTTAACTGGTTTATTCTGTAATCAAAGTCTGTATCTAAAATGGCAGTGTTTATGCATACACCATAATTCAGTGCTCTGAGCTCATCAAAACGCTGAACGTAGGCAGGAGAGGGAAAGGCCTGAAACAGCCTCTGCCACTGCCCTCAAACCCACTCACATCACCTGTAGCAACAGCAGAATTATTTTCTTTCTAACCTTCAGGAGACCTCGCCGGAAGAGGCTTCAAAAAATCTCCTTTGTCACTGAGACAGTTTAAGTGATTATGGTTTGAAGTATGGCTTTTCACACCACAGTTTTGCTTCCGATTTTTAAAGTTTAAAACTCAAAGGTTCCACAGTCCAGTTCAAGGTTTTGCAGTTTTCAAAACTAAACTTTAGTCTCTATGAAAAAAAAGACAGAACTTTATCTGCCTAGTCCTAAATTAAGTTTAGCTTTTTGCACTAATACGCCATGTATTATTAAATATGCTCGTTAATTAGGTGCCTGTGAAGCTATAACTTAACATCATTATAGTTTTGCACTCTACAACAAAATTAGACATTTTAAGCATTTATTCATAGGTAGGTAAGGAACTGGTTCTTTAAGCAAAAATTGCTATAAATTTATAAATACAAATAGTGCTTATGTTTTCTTCATTCATGCTTGAACAGATTACAAACTGAATACAATGAAGTTACGTTTAAGCACCCCACATAGACAAGAGGGATAAAAGAAGAGTTTGCTGGTATATACTATACTTAGTTCCAAGACACTATAAGTTACTTTTTCACTGTTCAGTGTTCCCTAACTCTGCATTAGTTTTAAGGCTATATATACAAATATGTATATGTCAAAGTTAGGGAAAGACAAATATAGCAAAATGCATTGTACTACATTTTCCTATCAAAAAGTAATTATACACCAAGTTCTGATTCTGTTTTACTGCAGTAAATGTTACAATCTACTTGTTTTACTGATTTTCCTTTTGAGGAATCTGCCTACTAAATGAGTAAACTACATATTAAATACAATATTCTCAACCAAAAAGACAATACAAGGTGCACAAAACAGCAGTTTTGCAAACACGACTGACTTGAAAACTTAATTTTCGTATGCTCAATGGGAGAAAGCTAAGCTTAAATCAAATTAGTTTATTATCTTATAAAATTTTAAATTAGAATTTTAAACAACAAACAGTTAAATATTGTCAACATGCTATACCTCAAATCACAAGTACTGTTTAACCACTAGTCTCTCATTCTAAGTAAGTGGGTCAATTAAAAACACACACATAAAATGTTAAAGATTGTCAGGCTTTGACAAATGTATTTTTATCAAACAGTAGGCAAATTCAAACCAATGCACATCTTCAGTGGGGAGGGGGAAAGAAAAAAACAACACCAAAAAGCCTGAAAAAACCCACATTTGTAAAAAATAGGGTAACGGATTAATCCCACATCATCCTCTAGCATATGGCTATGTCTTGGGCAATAATCAAAATCCTTCCCATTTTAAAAATGGGCTACCAATTAAGAAAAATATTCTTCCACAAGTAAAATATCATTTACAATGGCACTGACATTTTAAAAGGCAGGAAAAGAAGGAATTACACATTTATGGGTAAATGTCTTGTTTGTTAAATCAAGCTTTATTGATAAAATGGAATTCAGAGTATTTTTCTTGGAACAGCAGCAGACCCAGCCAATCAGGATTGTAAAAATGCTGCAGACTCCTACTTTATGTAGAAAGTTGTCTTCGTGCTCAGTGATTAGTAGCTTCAGGTAAGGGTTAATGAAAAAAGAGGTGCAAAGAACCAAGGCATTCTAATCCCAAGATTGGTACATGTATGAACAGGATACTGTTAACAGGGCATGATTTAACTCCCACTGAACTCAAAATCACAAATCCCTTCGACTCAACGTGAGAGCAGGAGTGCATCCAAGAAAATGATCTACGTTTGTTGGAGAATGAGCACTAGTCCTAAGTTATTTTTCCATTGCCAAGCAAAATTCACACACTGTAATTTCTGGTAGGTTGCCCATGAGTTCAGCTTTCACATAAACCAAAAAATTATCTTTAACAGTTTTGTGCACCTCTTGAGCACCTAGCTGGCTAGGCTGCTGCTCCTTGCAATCCAAAACCACAACATGATTTTTAAAAGGGATATATATTGTTGCATCACACAAGCCAAAACATTTCTTCTAACCTTTATAGTGATTTAAAGCGGTTCATAATTAAATATGAGCATTTTGTACAAAGACAATTGCACTTTACAAAAACAAAATCATACAACATAAATTGCTGGAGTCTGATTTACAACATGAATTTATGGTTTGAAATCACGTTTACAGAAGTCTGTTTTACAAAAAAGATCAGTTCCTGGGCTAGATGTCA
Source organism: Phainopepla nitens (assembly GCA_013400175.1). NCBI lineage: Eukaryota > Metazoa > Chordata > Aves > Passeriformes > Bombycillidae > Phainopepla > Phainopepla nitens. The sequence continues at coordinate 309,503 of VXBQ01011178.1, read as the reverse complement.
TACTGCTGTAGTCACTCTCACCAACACATCATATTCCCTTCTTTAATTAAGGTTGAGGATGGATGTTAAGAAGGGTCACTGAGGTTGGGCTGCACTTTCATTTGCAGGATGAAAGGTGAACTCCACAGCTAGATGAGCAGTTTTACCACATATCATCAGTTGAGGCAGAATCCTTAAAGAAAAAAGAAGGAACCCTTTAAAGTCTGGAGTGCCCATCCTTGCAGCAGTTTCTGGATAATCCAGACTGAAAAGGGTAAAGACTTAAATCATTTCAGGAGTCTGTTTTCTCTCCCCTTTCAAAAGCAGCTTTTAAAAGTATCTAAACCCCACACATTCTTAATTAACAAAACATTAGAAACCAAGCAATTTCAAAATACGATCAAGTGTTTCACCAATCCTAAAAATACGATCCTAGGAATGTTACTCAAAAGCATTTCCAGAGCCTTTCTAGCTATTTCCTGAGTAGTCAGAAGTAATACAAAATGGATACACTCAGCTCACAGGTGCGAGAAAAGAGCAGGATGTGCTCATGCCATGTGTTATCACCATTATCATCTTCTGTGTTCTTAGTCCTCCCTTGCTGCATGGGAAGATACAGACATCAACTGACACCCTGTTATAACTCTCAGCTATTTTAACACTTTTAATTTAAGGTTACAAAAGTGTAGTTTAGGCAACCGAAGGAAATCGTAATTTTGGAACGCAAGGGGGAAAAAAATAAATGTATTTAAAAAAACCCAAAAAACAACAACAAAAAAACCCAAAAAAACCAGAGACATGCTCTGCTCCAAATAATTGTATGGCCATACTACTTGGTATTTCATACTATCCAATACCAATAATTTTTGAGTGTCCCAAAACTTCGTTCCATTTAAGCCCACAGGCAACAGCAGATTTTGTATAACTACCACAAGCCTGACAAATGTTTAACCAATTCCTGGTTTAACCAGTATTTAATTTTACCAAGTGCTTTTTAATCCATTTGCCTTTGTGTCAGGCCTGTTTGCTTTTCCCTTGCTTTGACTGCTCTGTATTCAGCTTTCTCTACCAGCCTGATCAGGTGTGCTCACAGGTTAACCACGAGCAAGCAGGGCCACAGCTCTGCAGCTAAAGTAACAGCTGAATCAGCAGCACAGGAATCAGAGCAAACTGCTCCTGGACACCACCTTGGGTGGTTTCAGCACCCCCTGCTCCTTTTCCCTAAGCATTTAAGGGGCAGGATGGGCTTTTACAACAGCACATCCTGGTGCTTCCACAGCTACACTTCCCCATCATTACTGAGGCTGCAGGAGGTAGAAATATTACTCCTCTTCCAAAGCACTGCCTTAGTGACTCCTTGGAGAGGAAAGGGGCTAATTAAGTCTCTAGCAATGCCACACATGATAATTTCATAGCACTGAAGTTCTGCACCCTTCATTCAAACTTGCACACAGAATCCATTACAAACCAGAGAAGAACAGTTGGCACGGAGGTGTAGCTAAAAAAAACACAAACTGAAATTGCCCTTTGCAAAAGTACCACCTCCAGCTTTTCCTTCAAGACCAGAAGTAGCAAAGGAGAGCAATTATATGAAAGAGCAAAATGGTTGTTTCAAGAATGAAGAATTAAAGCAGCATGAGTAAAAATGCAGGAGCTGCTTGCCAACCATTCCATATGCAAATTTCTGTATCCCAGTTGCCAACATGATCACAAAGTTTTTGTACTGTACATTTGTAGAACAGCAACATACTACAGCATGTATTTTGAAGGTAAAGCATCCTCCTCTTTCAGCCCCTACTTAGGAATTTTTATGCTAAAAATAGAATGAAAGCTGCCAAATAAAACTAGTGCACAGTTGTAAAGCCAACACACAATCTTTATGTCTGGCTGCATTTCACTTATGTCACATCCAAGCATTTAAGTAATTTCTGCTGATAGTTAAAGGATCAGTTTAACTGCACTCTCAGTGACAGAATGCTGTTTCTGGTGATCAAACTGCCACTGGAATCGTGTTCATGTTCACTGTCTGGTTTTTCTTCCCTATCCTGACAGTGGATTTATGTCTCTCTCAGCACTGACATGTAAGAACCCAAATGTTTGCTTGCTGTAAGATGCTCTATGCTTAAGAATAGAAGTGTTTACACAGTCCATTTGGTAAACTAATATATTCTTAACACATCCATTTAACATTTAGATATAGCATTTTTCTTCTTGATATTTAGGGAAAAATGTCTCCTATAAAGAAGGGCAAAAAATGTCCCCCATGACTTTTTCCACCATTTGGCAGCACTTGGAAACCCAAGCAGGACTGAAATAATGAAATTCCAGAGGACAAATGAATCAACCCCACTGGAGTTTTGAAAAGATGATCAGCACAAGGCAGCAGAAAACAATTACAAAACACAGTCCAAAGAGCACAGCAGTGTTATTCCTTTCTTGGGGGAAGGGGTCTTTAACAGGAATTTGCAATATCTTTCTTTACAAAACAGCTAAAATAATTGGGATGGGGGGGAAGGGGTCTTTAACAGGAATTTGCAATATCTTTCTTTACAAAACAGCTAAAATAATTGGGATGGGGGGGAAAGAGAATGTAAGAGAAAAGATACTTACAGCATCATCGTTCCTGTAGGGGTTCAGTCTGTTATACACAGCTTCAATCACACTCCGTCTAGAGCAAAAAAAAAACAAAAACAAAAACAAAAACCCACAAGATTTTAAGGCTATGTTCTTTTTTTTTCTCCCCCCCAAATCAAATTCCCAATTTTAATTTAAATGCAAACTTTAGAAGATTCCAAATTCACAGAACCATGTCTACTGCAAGTTAGAACTAAGTGTCCTTAAACATTCTTTAAAAGCTTCAGGCTCAAGACAAACAAAGCTGAATATCCCTCAGAGTTCAGCAGGACAAGGGCACAACCTGACAGTCAGGTCTTCACTTTGAAAAAGGGCAGCAGAAACCTCAGTGGACATTGAATGTTCTGGTCATTTGTGTGCTCAAATTGCATTCTGAAGAACATTTTTGTTTCTGTTACATCTTAAAGTGTACTTTCCATGTGCAAACATGAAAAAAATAATTCTAGAATGTATAGTACTCTTCTACAGTGACATGCCCAATACTCTCCCACAATAAAAAAAAAATTGAAATGCAAATTGCAGTTTTGTGTATTGCATCTTCAGACTAAGATAAATTTTGTCTGCTAAAAAAAATAAAAAATTAATTCAAGCATTTTGACAGTTATCTCCTTTTAAAAAGGCCTATGCTTAGCATATAGATAGCTTGAAATTAACCTTCAGCTCTGGATTTTTGACTTTTCTAATACCAACAGAAAACTGATAAGAAATAGGTTGATAAAATATGAATACGACATTTGCAATCAACATGCAAATGAGCAACATGATTTCTTTTAACATAGGGTGGAAAAATGAGAATCAAAAAACCCCTTGAAAATTGGTAATAAAAAAACCACAATAACAAAAACAAACAAGCAAACAAAAAAAAACACCACAAAAAAACAGAAGCAAAAAACCAAAACACACCCAATGTGAGGCTGAAGGAAGAAGCTGCCTTTGCCTTTCCCAGTAAATAAAAAAAAAACTTTGGAGGGAGAACAGGAAGGAAAGAGGAGAGTAAAAATCAGAAATTACAGATTGGACTTTAAATGCAACTTTCTTTTGGATCCCATTCTGCAGAACCAAGTAAGATGAAGTAGCAGACTGTGACACAAAACAAACTTCAAAGAACAACCTTTAAACTGCTGATGAATGCATGCAGAGCAATCACAAAGGAGTGCAAGAGAAGAAAAAAAGCAGATGACAAGATTTGTAATCATCCTGCAACATTGAAGAGTCAGGAACTACCACATATAAACATCACAGTGAATGATTATAGGGCATGAAAGAAGAGGCTGGATTTGAAGCAATAAAATCAAGCAATTACACACAAAGTACATTGCATATATGCTTTGGAAAGTTTCCCATATCTTTCAAGAAATAGATATCTTTGATTCTAAATCCAGGCAGGTTTCTTGGAAAGCATTCATTTTCCTTCCAAATTGGCAATAGTGCTTTAAGTTACATCAAGATCCAATTAAATCAGTATTTCTCTAAGTCCCTATTCAAACTAGCTTCACTGAGACACAAAATCCCACTGAAGTCACATCACTTCAGCATTTCTTCACAACCATGATGCTACTTCTAGCCAAAGGAGATTAAGAAAAATCAATTTGTATGCTATATTCTATGAGTAACTGACTCACTCATACTTCACTAAATAGATGCTACTTTAAATTTATACTTTAAATTGCCATCTCTTCTTCTCCTTGTCAAATACTTCCTATAGGAACAATATTGTTTTCTAGAAGCCATCTTTACAGTTATCACTTTATAATTTATTCAATTTATCAATTTATAATTTATTCAATTACGTGCCTACAGTCCTGATGTTTTGGTGCAACAATACAAAAAGCATACTATGAAAAGTCAAAAATACTCTGTATCATATGTACCCAAACCATTTTAACACAGCACAGGCTCATGAAGAATCTTTTGAGCCAAAAAGCACTTGGTTTGGGGTGCAAACAAGCTAAGGCACGCTGCTTCCCTAAAGACTTGAATATTTGAGAAACCACAGAGCATCACCACTGAGCCCTTCAAGGACAAAGTCAGCTATATAAAGCTACAAATTTAATTTCCCACTTTTCTTTTTTGATACAATTCTATCTCGCTTTCATATTTGTCACAAGCAGAGAGAAACAAAAGCAAATTTTTAGGCAATTACAACATGGCTACAGACAAGAAAAGAAAGCTGCCAAGCAAAACATTTTATGCACATCACTTCTTGCTGAAGTGTATAACACTTCAATCCAACTAATTAAAGTCGGGCATTATTTTCATATGTTCAAATGTAACATCCCCCCAAAACCCAGTTAATTACAAAAAACAGACACTCAGGCCACCCTTAAAAACCTCTCATTCCTTCCCAAAACTATGGTTTGACATTTAATTTTTGCAATGATTCATAGCCAACTCCATTCTTAGGCTTGTCCTTTTCATCCAGAATAACTGAGTAATGAAAACTGGAGAAGAGATCATCACCTTTTGTCCTGTGCCCTTCCTCCCTCCCTGACCCCAACTTTTAAGAGTGGCCTTGCAGTTAAAATGTGATTTAAAGCAAACCCCACATGTACACTGATGTGAACTCACTTGCTTGCCAACTCCCCCCCCGGCGGGAGGTTTGGGATGCTCTCAGTTGCTAACGTACGCATCACGTGGACTAAGTCTGGCACTCCTTCACCCTGCTTCTTTATGATCTCTGGGAATCAGAAGTACTTTTTTTGTAAGTGCAGTCCAAATTTAACTTAAAAAGATTGAAACACTCAGTTTTATAAAAAGGCAGCTTAACATTAAAAAAAAAAAAAAAAGAAAAATTAAAGCGACAGACCGTACCCAACATGGTAATTGTTAACTTTGGTTCCATAAGGAAAAACCTGTAACAGATTTGACACAGATTTACTGCTGTTAACATGCTGACTTGGTTTTCAGAAATACACAGCTACCTAGTAACAGTGGGGAAAAAAAAATCTTTAATGGCTTTCCTGCTATACATTAGATAGAAGATGTAATATCTTCCCACAATATGCCCAAGGCATGGGGCAGATATTAACATCAGCTTTATCGCTGCAACACAAGATAAAATATTATTGCCATCACAGAAAACATAATATTTTCAAGAAATAAAAGGTTTCACATGTCAGAAGTAATTCCTGTGGCTGTATGTGTACTAACCAATACGTGTACCTCTCTGCATCACAGCAACATGCAAATTTTAAGAACTATTACACGTAAATTAAAAGCCAGGGACATGACATCTAATTGTCAGTTTCATCCTCAACACAGGAGATATTTAAATACAGGGCAGAAACTTAAAGCTGATCCACTCCAGCTTCTGAGTGAAGAGAACCTGTATTGTAGCCACAGCCATGTTTGTCAAGACATTCATTCTTTAACTTTATTCTCAGGCCTGGTTGGTTGCTGTTTGTTTCTGGGTTTTTGGTTTTTTTTGTGTTCGCTTTTTTCACTTTTCTCCTCAAGTCAAAAGCACACAATTTTATTTGCACTCAAGACATTTCAGACCATGGCACCCATGAAGAGTCACTCTCTAAATAACAATTTTATGAAATTTAAAGAACAAGAACATTTTAAAAAATGCATCTCATTCATTTCTCTGCAAACATGAGCTCTCAGAAATTTCAAAACACATGAATTATTAAGACCTGGTGCTGTTCATCTTCAAGTGAATACTGCAACATGCATACAATAATGTGTACATATGTGCACATCTATACATGCATGTATGTACATGCACACTACTCTTCATGTCATGAAGCATTTACACAGTTTGAAAGTAGCTGGAATTCATCAGTAACCCTTTTGAAAAATACTCAAGCATTCAGATTTTGCCCTAAATTCCAGAAGAACATACCAAGTTTCCATTTTATAATTTGTGAGATTGAAAGCTTTTAAAACCAACATGTATCCAGTCCTTTTTAGTTAAAACAAAACCTAAAAAACAATTCTGAATTACTTTTTGTGTATGTAACGTTTTTTTTAGGGCTGTGTGTGTTTACAAAAACCATCAGCTCTGTTTTGCAGTCAGGCTGTGTAGATTATTTGCAAGGTATAGTGGAAACACTGCCTAGTCCTCAACCAGCATCAAACTCTGCAGCACAAAGCTTTAAGCTGTTTACTTCAAAAGCTAAATTTTAAATACATGACACAACACACCAGAGACACCTCAAAAACTTGCCATTTCCTCAAAATCTAGAGCCAAAGTTCATTTTACCATCTAACATTAAGCAAAGAAATAATCTAAATATCTTAAATCTGAATAAGAAGCCAAGATCTCAGATTTGGTTTGCCAAGTTCTTTTATTGTGCAATTTTGAACATCTAGAATATGCTACATTGTGCTAGTGCTAAAGTTCTGCTGTACAAAAATAAGGAATTTATAGTTGACCTATGCTACACAGTTTCACAACCTGTAACTGCAGTACATTTAACATACAGTCTCCACTAAATGAATACATTTATATTTTGATAAAACTATAGATACAGACTGAATGAACACTGAAGACACAACAAATGGAGTCGGTCTGCTAGCTGTGTTTAATTTATTGGAATTATCTTGTTTCAGTACACCTTCAAGCCTCCCCCCAGTCTTTAATTTACTTTTAAACCTTCTACACATTTTCATGGCATCAAGTACTGGAAAAATGTACTTACAACCCTAAAATAGAGGATTCAAAAATGGGAATTCCATACAAAGTTTAAGAAAAAGCCAGACCCTTGTTTATGTGAAAATTAGGGAAGGAACATATAACAGCTAACTTAAAATTATTTATCTCTAGAAAGGTATAAATATTGCAGGGATTATCCATTACGGAATGGTTTTATGTAAAAAAAAAAAAAAAAAAAAAAGAAAAAAAAAAAAAAAAAAAAACATTACACAATTTTTTTNAAAAAAAAAAAGCTTAGACAAGTTTCTTTTTAGAGTCAACACATCAATAACACATATTAGTGCAAATAATAGCAACACATTTTGGAATGACTGATTACTTCTACCATGAAGTTCACATGATACTTTAGGAGTAACATTGATTTATTGCAAGTAATGGCACAAGGATGCTTCTCCACACTTGCTGCTTCTTCCATTATTTGTTGCAACTACAAATCTGGACCACAAACACATCAGGAGAGTCTTAAGTGACATGGTAAGTAGAAAAGTTTCTAAGTTTTTTTAAATCTGAATCATCTCTCCTTATTCAAGATGACCATCATTATTAAATCCTATTCAGTCTTAAAATTTGCACTAGTTTTTAACAGTATAAAGGTATATTCTGGGCTGAGGGAATAAAAACACAACCAGAAAAAAAATGCACATTAGAAAGGATTGACTCTCATTACTTGTTGGACTTCACTGAGTACTGAAGTGCACGAAAATATGTAATATGCATTTAGACCAAGTTTCCATTTTAATGAATTTTAAATTTAAATTGATATTATAGATTAGTAAGATCATTCTAAAAGTACTCTTCATATTTTTTAGTTCCTTCAGCCAAAAATTAGGCTTTTAAAGTCAAGCACTGCCACTCTCATAGTATCCTAAGATAAGAGCAAGGTTATTTATTGTAGTGTATGAAGTTTCAGATGCTGCAGCAGTCCTACCTTACTAATCAATAAGGCATTATCCATTTACTTCAGAAACAATGCAATGGCACAAGAATTAAGTTAAATATAACAGTTATCAACTCCTGTTCTTGAAATTCTGCTTTAGTTAAGGCCTTTCAACTTTCCTCATGCTTAAGTCCTAAAAGGCCAAATTCTGCAAACAGCTGATACAAATCACTGCTGAGTTGAGTAGTGTTTACTAAATATTCATTAATTTAAATAATATTTTTGTGCAACAACAGACAAAAGATTGAGAATAACTAAAAAATAAGCAAAGACCCTTGAGGGGAAGTACTATCTATTTCCTCAAGTTGTTCAGACATCATCCCATTAAATTAGTGTTAAAGTGCTTTATAACTACACACAGAATCCTTCTGCCTCTATGCAATTATCACACTTTGCTCATTCCTGCAAATTTCCTATTTGTATAAATGCAAAGTACCAGCAGCCAAATTCCTTGTATGTACCATAACCATATGCAGGTCCAGTGTTTAGGCTCTTCCTTTACAAATGAAGCAGCTGTACAAAAATGCCAGCTCTCCTCACTAAAATATTCCTGGGGTACGATGGGGCCAGCTGAAAACGCAGCCTTGGCTTCATCGTGTTTTCACATCCTAGGGCACGGCTCTGCCTGAACCCAGACACAATCTCTAAGACAAGGAGGCAGGACTTGCCCAGCTAGGGAGAGTTAGCACGCTGTGAGTCAGTGGGTGAATGTACAGCACACTTGTTCTTCACCACATCTGTGGGTGGGCACACACACAGCGAGCTCCTCACACGGGGGAGCCAGCTGACACCTCCCTCCCCGTGGAGATTCACACCAGCACTGACTGCACACCAACCTCTTCTCCAGGCAAGTGTGGAGAGTACAACACAGCAATGTCTGCCTGGGCATTTGTTCAGGGGCAGAACAGATGCAGTTTGCAGACACCTGGCGAGCGAGGCCTTCAAAAAATGTGGCACTTTCTGCAGCAGCACCTACACAGGTTGTAAGCGCTTTAAAAATTGCACATGGGTTTGTCTGAGCCCACAGTTCCCACACAGGCAAGTTCTCTGTGACATTTCTGGAGCTGCACTGAGCTACCTTCATGCAAGTTAAGGAGGAAAAAAGTGCATCACGTACTCCTCTAACTTACTGATCACTGCCACCATAGCTGTGGAGAACTCTGCCTATCGTGCCCTGTGTGCTGTTAAGGATTCATGGGAGTACACACATATAACTAGACTTGTAACATATAGAGGAGTCCACTTCAAAAATAGACTTAACCTATGCAAATAATGCATACAGCATGTCTTAGATTTCATAAACAAACTCCAAGCTGTAGTTGGTTTTAAATATCAAAAGGCACTATAAATGCAGTTTTAATCAGAAATAATTTGCATCTAATTGATTTCAAATATCATTTTTATGTGATCTGAAAAGCCCCACACTCATAGTTTTAATTTAAAGAACTTCTGCAATACAAATTTAAAGAAAAATTTTTAAGTTACTATCAGAGTAAGATGAGTTCCCAGATTTTGTTTGTCATGAATGCTTAAAGATTAGCTTTGACAAATTTCTTTCAAATAAGTAAATATGTAAGCAGGTGCTTAAAGATTACAGTAATCAAGTTGTAACCCTACTATTACTGGATAATAAAATATTACAGCTAACTGATTTGTACTTAACTATAAGGAAAAATGGCACTCAAATTACCATCTTCACAGACACTCTGTAAGATATTCTGATTATTTCATTTAACTCCATGTAACACAGACCAGGATTCACTGGTCTGAATTTAGCGCTATCAACAGCCTCAGGAAGAGCACTGAGCATAAATGAATTCTCTGCCATCCTGAATAATTTTCAGAGCTACAGGCTGCTGCACTTTCACAGCAGAACTTTTTCAGGACATAAAGGAGTGCCTTTTCAAGAGGTACACAGGATGGCAAATGGCACTTGAAGGTCTATTAAAAAGCCTGTATGTGTCAAGGGTTTAATTGTTGGAAGGGGAAGGGGGCCAGGGGTCTGTTTAGAAACAAAGTTACTTATTTTTTTTTAAATGATCCACCTTCTACTCTGCTTTCCAGGTACTTGTCCAACTCTGCCTCTCTTTTCACCGCCTCTGGTGATACCTTTGGTGCATTCGGAAAACAGATCAATATCACACTCATGTTGTCTCGACTTCCCTGGTGGAAAAGAAAAAATGATTTGAGAAATGTACACACGCCAGGCTAAACACACATCAAAGCATTTTAAACACAGAAATTCACAAATCATACCATATCAGAATCCAACTTTCACTATTATGGATTAATATTATCATCAGAATTAATCTCCCTGTATCTCTTACAGAATTCCAGGCCCACTCACTCAGTACAACTCTTAAGTCATTGTTTTTTCATCTTTTATGGTCTGAAGACTACATGGAGCCAGCTACAGACACCCCACTGTTGTCTAAAAACTGACATTAGTAATGAGTGATGTATAACTACAAAGTTGTGTTTCATTTTGCTTTAACTATCATCCAATCATTTTGGGAAAACAGCTGAATGGGTGAACAAAACCATCACTGCTCCAAAGCATTCATCAGGAAGGTGCTGAATTCAGACAGTGCTTCCACCAAAACTCACAGCTATTAGGTTTTTTTGTTTTGCTTTTCATTTAAAACAAGAAAAGTTGCAAGTGAGATAATTTGTTAGAAAATCAGTTGTAAGGTACCCAGGTCTTTGCAAAAAAATGTTTACATTTAAAACTCCAAATAAAGGAACTCCAATACTCGACTATTTAAAAATACAAACATTCTGCTTATGCAAAGTAACTAGTTTACTTTCAATACCCCTGTGCTTTGGCCTACAAACATGCATCCACAGGCTTAATTTTTAACACTAATTAACTCCAGTGATGTCAGCAAGATCAAGAACAAAGCTTACAGTATCCACAAGCCACTGTTCCTTTCCTGGTATTTGTTTTTAGGATTACCAAATGAAAACAGTAAACAAAAATATAACCACTATGAATCTGCCAAGGTGTTGGAAAGCAATTACAATTTTCCAGATGGGAAACAATGATCCAGTTAGGCGTGTGGGAAGAGCAGGGATGTTGTCTTGGTTCTTTAGAAAAAAGTTGGCTTTTTTTACTCTGTGACTTCCAGTTTGCCTCTGCAAAGTAAGTATCAAGCTATGAAACTCAGTAACTGCATCACACTGCAACTTATTAATACAAAGTATTAATGCAGACAAAGTTACATAGTTTTGTTAAACCAAATAGTCTCATCTACTTGAGCTGGGTTCAGAGCTGTATCATGCAATAGTGAAAAAGAAATACAGTAATTAAACCAAAATAAAAACTAACTTAGGAAGCCAGGTCTTCAGAATATCAAGTCACAGTTCATTGATTCTGTATTTATCTTGATGTAAATGTGACAGTAATGTTACTACTATGTGCCCAAGAAAGCAGGGGAAGATTAGGAAGGGGAAAAATACTCCCTAGCCTGTTTAAGTCTTAAGAGTTAAGTTTTTATAAAGTATATTATGAAATAGAAAAGGGCAGTTATTGTCTTTAGCTTGCCCATAAATTCCCATCAGCTTCTAGAATTCCACTGATCACAGTGTATCTGTACACAATTACAACCTCTTAATTAACCAAAACCACCCAGAAAGACATTGTTTCTGCTGTGTGTTCGTTCCCCCCATCACCATTTCTGTAGGAAACATGGTCATCACTGTCAGAGTCATGTTACCACAAACCACTGAATATTTATAGACTGGAAGCGAAGCTACGATGAACTTGTTCATAACCTTCTAATAGTGAAAACACAGTAAACTCCTTCTCTCAAGTCTGGCTACCTTGTACAAGCAGGTGTCAACTATCTCATTGCAAACTTTCTCAAGGTCATCAGTGACTTCAAGTCTGGATCTTACAAAGTCACACAGCTCTTCATTTCCCATAACATCCCAGATACCGTCGCAAGCCAGGATGATGAACTGATCATCTTCTTCTGATCTCTCAATTTCATAAACTTCAGGCTCGGGGGAGACCAGCTGTTCTGTAGGACCTTTCCCATGGACACATTTGTAATCAAAGTCCCCAAGTGCCCTTGAAACAGCGAGGGAGCCATTCACACGCTGAATCATTACGGAGCCACCTGCATTCTGTATACGCTCCTTCTCCAGAGGGTTACTTGGTTTGTGATCCTGTGTGAAGAAGTGAACCTTCCTGTTTCGACAGAGCAAACCTCTCGAGTCTCCACAGTTGATGAAGTACGTGTGTTGGGGAGAAATCATGACACCCACAGCTGTTGACCCACTTCTGTCTGCGCCATGCTTCTTCTCGGAGATGACTCTCATGTGTTCATCAATTTGCAGAAAACCTGTTCTGATGCCGCTCTTTACACTTTCCACAGATGGTGGCCCATCTGGCCCTTTAAAATCCTGGTTGCTCGTGATGTGATCTAATAAATGCTCACAGCAGTACTTGGCAACCTGTGATCCAGCGTGCCCATCGTAGACAGCAAAGAAGGACCATCCATCAAGTCCGTTTGGCAAACCAATCACGGCCGTGTGTGCATCCTCCATTTCCACGCGCCAGCCCTGCATACTGCTCAGACCGTAACGCAGCCCGTTCCCCTGCCCCTGGGCATTATGCTTCTCCATCTTTGGCTTGTCTAAAAATGCTCCCATGGTGACCTTCCTTCAGTTCTACAAAGGGAAAAAAAAAAAAGGATTATTAAGATAATTCTTAAACGTCTCGTTTAAAAATCCTGTTGGAAGGTATTAAATAATGGTACAAGTGATGTTAAGATGACCAAAATACACAGCTATAAAGCTGATTTTTCTGTGTCTCCAGTCAAATCTGCATTGCTTTCATCTAATTTAAACAAGGACACTACTACTAGCTGAACTGCACTTTTCATATTTTTGTATTTTCAGCTGTTTTACTTGAAAAATTCACATTCACAGTCATTCATGGTTCTGACAAAGCCTCTAATAGAACCATGTATGAAACCAGTTTCAAAGAGGACTTGTTAACTGGCACACATCTGAATGGCTGTTCCCTGCAACTACTGAGCCATGAAAGAGTTCAATGTTTCCAGGACACTGGCATTCCCTAGATCCCTACCTGCTGGCCACAAATTCCTCTTAATACTGCTTTTCTGGCAGTGATGGGGAAATGAAAGTAAACTGATTAGGTTTTTCTTTTTTTTTTCAAGAAGAGGGTTTCAGGGGTTTTTGGGTTTGGTTGCTTGTTTGGTTTTTTTAACAGATAAATTATAAGAATGACCAAGAGGATGCCAGAGTCTGCATAAAGGAAAAGGCAACAGCACTGGATAAAGTAGCAGCAGGACTGGGAAGGAACAGAGCAGCTGTCCCTTTAGGCAGCAGCAAGCCATTAGTTTGGCTCAGCCATCTTGTGAAAGCTCATCCTTAGATTTTTGGTTAAATTACACAGCAGCTTCTTAGATGTCTGTGCTGCAGATTTACTTAAAACCCTCGTGTGTTCATGCTTCACTGAAAGACAACTGCCCCTGACAAGTCTGAAGAAATCTGTTTAGAAATAAAATCACATGTATTGTATATTCTCGTGTGAATCAAGATTCAAGCCAGACCCATGCACTGCACACCCTCTTCCTCCCTCACCTTCTCCTTGAGATGTAATGCAGCAAATATTCATGCTTAAGAGAATAAGTTCTATTTGCAGGCAGTGTAAACTGGTTTATCTTCGTGGTTTTCACACCCTAACCATCCAACCCACCCTTCTAATCCACATCGCTTTATTTGTGCATTCATTATTAAAAAATCGTACAAAATAGGTCACACATTTTACATACTTGCAAATTATGCCTTGGGAAGCATCAAAGAGTCTGCAAATCACTGCTATACAATACAAGGTAATGGAACAAAACTATGAGCTTTTTTATTTGAAGACTGGACAAAAATCAGCTGCGAAGAGAACCTCAGAAACAGATTTTACCTGAGGCCCCAAGTAACAGCTGCACTAGCAGAAAAATCAGTACACCAGGGGTTTTAGAAATGTTTAACTTGACCACAGAAGATATTTGACCAATTTTCTAAGTGACAACATCACGTTTTTATAACATGCTTTTATTGCAATACAGCAATTAGTGACACCATATATCCAGCAAAGCTCTTCACAGTGTCACTTCCAGCCACTGTCAATCTTTCTGAAATATCTGTGTTAGAATAAACAGTCAAGAAATGTTTATATTTGATCTCACCACAACAGTGATTCAAATGTGAGGCACGTTATGCACTCTTTGGCTCCCATGCTTTGTTAACAAAAACAAAACACGTACTTCAGCTGTATGGGGATGGCAGCAGCAACTCACCTCTGCTTCCCCTCACCCCAAACCCTGCTCTGGAGTTCTGTCTCTTCTCAAGTGAACACAAATACTGATGCCCAAGCAAGCTGTAACCAACCAACAAAACAGAGTGTGCACGGTGTGGGTCTTGGGTCCCAAGCACATGCAGGAGGTTCACATTACTGCAGTTGCTAGGAAAAAAATACGACTTAAGACTTTTTTATCTTCACATGCAACTCTAGTGAAGTCAGAGTGATCAAAATAATTACAGAATGCTGCTATAAATCACATGGGGAATTATTCTGCTGAATAATACTTTTTATTCATTCTATGATAGGAGCAGAGTTAAACACTGAATGTTCTTTTTGTTGAGATCATTAAATAGAATGCAGATATTCAGCTTTTTCACTTTAATTTAGAGCTCAGAAAGCTGAAAGTGCCTTGGCAAATATACTTTTGTGAGGAATTTGACATAATTGCTGTATTTAAAATAAAACAGAAAAACATTAAGAACAAGGTACTGTTACACTGACCACAAACACTGCTGAAATCTGGACTAAAAAGGGCCATTTTTCTTCTAATCTCTCACCTTAGGACGTACACAACATTCAGAGCTGTGCTTTGTAAACTGTTTATCCTTCTTAGTAGTTTATCATGTAAATTAGAAATACATACAGTCTGTCTGAAGTTCTAACAGCTACACAATTGCTGCACCTTCTAAGTTAGCAAATCACTCTCCATTTAAACACCAAACTGCCTTATCCCTTCCCAGAAGGCACCCTGAAAGCTGGGGGTCATTCAAGCTAAGCTTTGTAGGTGAGATGCTGATCCAGGATTCTTCAGGAGTGAGTTGCCCAGCATGGATGAGAATACAGCTGGGCAAAAGGAAAGCCCAATGTGGCCATGGAACAACTCCTTCAGAAATTGCCCACAGCATGAAGTGACCCCCCTCTGAAAACTGCAATACCAGACTGCCATTGTCTGCCCTGCCACGCTCCAGATGACCAGACTTTCACCACAATGGCAGTCTAAACCTGCAGGAGAATAGGCCAGGTTTTCAAAATCCTCACTGTATCTGCAGGAGAAGCATTGTTTACTTGTGGATAGGAAGAATGTGCCAGACCTTTAGGTTTTTTCCAGAGTTTCAGTTCTCATTCAGAAAAATTTCAGTTAAAACTGACCAGTCTGTGAATTCTGATGAACTGGAGATTACCTGCTACTTCTCCCCTCATACCCTTCATGTGTAGTTAAATCCTGAAGAATTTCAAGACCCTAAGCTATGAACAAAAAAAATCTTAGTTTTACAAGAAGGGATGGACACACACAGAGAAATGCTAACATAAGAAGGCCAGGCCTCCTTCCTACTAAAAATACCTTTTAGACCTGTTTTTGAGTCCACATCTATGGAAACATCTTTCACACACCAATGTCAATCTAAATTATGAGCACATTTGTCATTCTTTGATGAGGTGCTTTGTGCACTACAGTGACTGAGCTGGAATGACACCTTTGGCCAAGCACATAACTCTGTATGCAAATCTGATTAACCTAGAGCAGAGCAAGTGCCCAAGTTACAGCATGACTTTGTTATGTAAAAACACAGACACAGAACAGACTGCATGCAATGTGTGCAATACATTAAACAGATCCTGAACATGGCTTAACTCAGCCTCTCTTGATGTCTTTAGTCATCTTTCTTAAGAGGAACCCCCATTTTATGATCTTTATTCTCCAAATAATTTTACCATCTTAATCCAGTCACACATTTCTAGAGTCATGTCAGAAAACTGCAGCCTCATGGCAGGAGACAGAACCAGTCCTCTACTCTGCAAACCTCAACTTTAGGGATGCTTGAATGATGCACATATATACTGAAGGAGACAGACATTCTTCCTCTTCCCATTAAAGGCAAAGTAAGAGAAAAGGCACTTTAATCATGAAGCTTAGTGGCAAACATACACCACCTTTTTTTTTTCTCCTTAAAGCAGGACCATTCTGAGCAGTCCTGTAAGGGTGGTGCCTTGCAAGAAGGTCAGAGGTGCAACAACTTCTTCATAAATGGTGACTTCTCATACATCATCTGGTGCCACAACTGCACAGCCATCAACCAGGCAAGCTTCAATTTTAATCTAAGATGGTTCTTGGATCACCATTTCCGTATCAGTGACTTCCACTAGTTTTAGAAGTGCTCTCTGCAGTCAAAGTTTCTGCATTTTGGCTCCGAAGAACAGAGAGGCATCTGAACAAAACTAGATGCGAAAAGGGACCCCTGTGAACAGAAATGAATGTACAGGGGGTGCATCTCTGCATCTGCAAGTGCATTTTAACCACAATTTCTGAAGCACTGATTTTGTGGAGGTCAAACTGAAGGACAGCCTCTCCAGCAAGCGCACAGAAAACTCAAATTGCAGTTTGCAGACAGCAAAGCAAGAATACTGTACATGGCCTAAAAAAATCAACACAAATAACAAGATCTTGGATAAAATGCAAGAGTGCCAAAATTCAAAGGAATAGAACAGCATTAGAAACAAAACTGAAATAATGAATGGAGCATGCCAAAGAGTCACTAGCTAAACTCCTTGAAAGTGGATGCAACAGGAGAACAGAGTGGCAAAGAAAAAGGAGGGTAATTAGTATACCAGGCCACGAACAACCACGGACAACCACAGATACATCACTGGAATGCATGAAATCTCTTTGCCCCTTCATTTGTTTCTCTCAAATTGTGCTATCCAGGCAGCACAACTGTAATGCTTTCTGCTACATAGGAAAATAAATTTTACTGTTTTGCTATTTGCTTGTTCATTTGCCTGAAGGTTCAAATGAAGAAACCTTAAAATGTTCACAAAGGACAGTTAATGCAACTCCACATACCTCTACAGAAATACAAATTTATTTCTCCAAGGAATTTGGACAAAGATTTGATCGTTTTGTCCAAGAAAACAAACCACCCCCATCTGAAACTTTCACTTGAACAATATGTAAATTAATAATCCTTTTTAAACAATGTTCAAGTTGTATTCCTTCCACTGGGATAAGCTGCTTACATGAACCACACTGAAGTCACAGGCACTTGTTCTAACTAAGCTGAGAAATAGCCCCACACTCCCATTTCCTGGAACAATTCTCTCAGTGACATTACACCCCGTGTGTTGTAATGAGGACCAAGGAGAAAGATTACAACCTTTACTTGAACTACAGGACACAGAGCAAGTCACCAAATTATACAGACTGCCACTGACTAGAAAATGGGTGTTTGTTCCCTTCAGCTCCAGCCTGATCCACAGTACTTCTCCCTCTGCCTTGAGCAGGCTGGATGCAGTAGCAGACAGCATGTAATTGTGTAAACGTGGAAACATTTTCAGAAGTTACAGTCTCCTGAATGAAAAACTGACAGTACATACTGGATGCCCCAAATCAATTAATTTTAACAAACAACATGTCAGAGAACATCCCAGGGATCGGAAGAATGACTAAAATAAAACAGAACACGCAGATGAGGAGACATAATTACACCACAGTCATGGGCTGAATGAAGTCATGAAAAAGCTTCTTGCCAATGAAACTATTTAAAAACTATTGCAGGCTATATGACTGAGCTCTGGCACTCACACTTTCAAACATCAATAAAACACCAAAGAATTACAGTTGATGTTTCTGAATGTGTACTTTCAGACACAGGAATACATGGCCAGCTAGGAGACGTGAATGTTTATGAAAAAGTAGTAAAAGAAATGAAATACAGGGGCTATTTCAATAAACACAGACTAACCCATCATTTCCCCACCAGAACATTTGTTTCTTGGGGATGCAACTGTAGTCTGTGTTATACTTCAGTAAGAAAACTACAAAAGGAAGAACATTAACTACCCATATGGGTAAGAAAACTTCTAATAACATTAAGAACTTTTAGTTTAGGACAGATGTAGGAGGTATGGCTTGTGGCAGACCAAAAAAAAAAAAAACCCCAAAAAAAAAAACCCAGAGGAAGCAAGTTAATAACTCTGTGTGTATGAAGGAAAGTATGAACTGTTCCAAACTTTCCCAACTTACCCTCCCTCTCTCCAGTAATTAATATGCAACAGTGATGGCTATTACAACTTCCCAGCACAGCAGAAAATACTAAATCACTGCACCTCTGATACAAACACCTATGAGCTCTGATCTCTTAATAGCTGGTCTACAGGCACTGCCATTTCTCTGAGCCAAGTTGCTTGGAGAGCTGGTTTTTTTAAACATAACTTCTGCTTAAAATCCCTTCTCCTTGCTAGGAGCTGACAGCCTTTCCAAATGCCTCCCTGTACTAAGCAGCAAAATATTTTATCCCACGTGGTGTATGGCAGGGCAGGTAGGATTTAGGAGAGGATTATTAAAGCCTTCTGGGACACAGAAGGTAACCATTTCTAAGTTAACACCCTCCCTCCAACAACATGTTTCAGCTTCTTCTTGAAACATTGTTTTCTATTCCTACCTACCTTTCCTACAGACAACCAAACCTGTTCCAAGGTTAAATGGAAGCTTCTCAATATGAGTGTATTTTGGCTGAGGTTCAAACCCTCTCCAGCAGACACATGTGTAATCTGATTTTTGCAAAAGGAAGCCTGGACATTGAAATAGATAATTCACCTCTAACAAATTGTTCCTTCAGAAGTCTGAAAGATGGTGATGTAGTTGCAAGAATTCTTTATGGAGTTAATTTTGCAGTTATGGAAGAAATTAAGTTCTCTTCAGAATCACCAAGACCACTGCTGGGAATGAAACATCATTACATTGATTCTGAGAGGAAAAACAACTTGCATCCACAAGTGCCAGTCACTCATCAGGATCCTAACAAGACTGGCACCTTCAGAACACGGTTAAGTGAGTCTTTCTTGGCCCAAACAGAATTCTTGCTGCTTTCTAAATATCTGTACTACAAATTAGAAGTGGGAAGGCATGAGAGAAAAAACCACAGCAGCATCAAAGTATGAGCAGCCCAATCACCATAAAAAACTATGTAGACAACCAAAATGGCACTAACAAGAACTATGAAAATCAATGAGGTAGCTCTGCATAAATTCATGTGCTGCTGTCTGAACAGCATGAGAATGAAAACACCAAGGTCCTTGCTTGAAAGCATTAATAAGCAGAAAACATGCCCATACTGGTGCTGAGTTCAGAACCTTTCTGGTTATACTTCATTTTCCAAAGATTTCTTACTTAGAAGTGTTGGAAGATAAACAAAAGACACCCATTTTAGACAAAAAGCTTAGACAACTGCTTTGTTAACAGTGCAGAAATTCCTGCAGGCTCCAGCCAAAATTCAGAGCTCCATTGAAGCAACAGAAAAAAAGAACTGGAAAATCCAAGGAAGCTGCAGTCTGTGTAGACAGAATTTGGGAGAAAGATAGGCCTTGCTTCAGTTTATATATCAATGAGATGCAATAAGATTCAAATTTTTTGAAAGAGCAAGGCAAACAAGTGAATTTAAGGATTCCAACCAAGCTGCTCATGACAGAAGGAGAACACAGTGCTACAAAGCCATTCCAACAGAACTCCACACAGCAAGTTTCACCACAAAGAAAACATGGGTGAAAAGGAAACAGAAAGAGACAACTCAGAAGAATGAAGCTATAGTAAGTCATAAAAGTTGAATTACAATTTTTTCCAGTATTTGTAATACCACGAGTGCTCTCCTACTGTCATTTCTCATCACAGCAGAACATTTCCCCACTCCTAAACATTGTGGGCCTAATTGAAAATTCCTACTTGAGTACAAGCCACTTAGAGTGCAAGAATTTAACAAATCTGAACATATCCAATAATTCAAATAATAGCTAAAACCCCTTTTCTCTAAATTTCTTTTTTTATATATATCTTATTTACAGCTTGAAGCCTCAATGTCTTTGTTCACTGTCAGTTTTACCAATCAAACAATACCTGTCCCTAAAAAAAAAAAGTTAAAGATTCACAGAGGAATGTTTTCTTTAGAGGAAGGCTCACATAATTCCGCTGCCATTTCCGTGTCAAAGGAAAAAACCAAACCTAACCAAACAAAACAAAACACATTTAATTTTTTTATCAAGTTCAGCTCAACCTATTCAGAAAAATCAAGACAACTGGGGAGTCCTAGCCCATCCTGCCCCTACCCAGAAGAGCGCTGATATTGGGTAAAGAGCCTCTAGACCAGAATGGCTTTTGCCCACAACTGTTCAGGTTGTTCAAATGCAACTGGAGTGAAGTCAAGCTACTGCCAATTTGTCTTGGTCAGTGTTTTAGCCTAGTGTTAAAATAAACCAGGAAAAGATGCTCCCTGGAAAAAGGTCCTGATGGGATTATTCACTGAGACTCCAAAAACAAAGAGAGGCTCGAATAACAATAATCTAAAAATCAACGACACAGCAACTGTATTAACTGAACTATTCTTGAAATATGGGGAAAAATTTACACTCACAAGTCACTCTCAGATCAGGAAACTGCCATTTTTTTACAGTCAATATTGTCTGTTGCCTGTGGTAATGTGTACAAATTCTTACAGAACCCCACCATCCCTCTGATGTGTTTTCACTGATAACCTCACCACAAACATCTTAAAAATTTAGTTAATACAATTCTATATATTTCAAGAAAACTGAACACATGGAATCATCCCTCTGACTGCTCTTTAGTTTCCCCTCTCTGTGTTTCAAGTTGCTCACCAATGTCACTGCTACTTTAAAAAACTAATTATTTAAAGCTTTCAAACTTCAGATCTTCCTAACTTCAACAAGAAGTTGGCCAACCAGCCAACTGTTTACGGTTTGTCTTATGAGCAATTTCTTTTAACAATATGGCAGAATGAAACCCAAGTGAAAATAAAGTTTACTTGGGAGTAAAAAAAAATAAACTATTTTGAGAAAACACAACCAGTATGTGTGTGCCCAATAATTAGAAGATGATGTTTGCATGAAGGCCCCAAAACTTCCTGTTTAGTCAAGCACTCAGTATTATGAAATAATACACAAGCAATTTCCCAGACCCTTCACTTTACATGAAAACACTTGTGGGGTTCTAAACTCAGCAACATTAACACTGTTCTGGTGAGGATATAGGAAAAGCAGCTTACAGGAGAGACTTGAAACCTGATGACTACACACAGGAATAAAATGGCAATAAAATAGGAAATGTTCTGAAGTTACAGCTGTAACCTGGCTTTGCTTGCAAGGAAATGACATCAAAACTATGCCAGAAGCACATTAAGACCTGGAAGTCAAATCCTCAAAGCTTAGGAAAAGCTGGAGTTTGCTCATTTGTACACACACAGAGCTTTTATTTACAAAGCTATTTTGCCCTCACGTCCCCAGCATTCCTATCTCATTAAAAGAACAAGGACAGAGGATGACTGCTGCAATAAAACAGATTTTTCGCCCAAGACTACACAGAAATATAAAAGAGAAACCAATGAAAAAAAACAACCCTATTGTTCTTAGCCTTTTATGCAGACAGAAGCTTTCAGGACAGAAGGCTTTCCTCTGAGGGGCACAGATTGCCATGTTCACTTCTATCACTACCAGCAAAGAGGTGATTTGCCCATGATAAACAAGGCAGTAAAGGAGCTCCTCTCACTCCAAACCAGAGTTCATAACAGCTCCAAACATTCCTGCCACTTAAGGAGGACACTGCCGAATTTACCTGATCTTCAAAAATCAAAGCAGCACTAATGCCAGCATTTCCTGAGCTTACAGGGCCTTGCTCTGCAGCCTCACAATGATTTTTTTTTTTACAGAGAGCAGCAGCAGTTGATTTTTAACAAGGGTCTGCCCAAATTCTTGCTGTAATTGACTGAGGGAACTAGAAAATTATTTACTGACAGCAACTGATTCTTTCTTCATTAGATTTTCCTACAATTTAATGCTAGCTGCTTAACCGCCCCCATTTTTCCACATTCTGCACTCCTTTCCAAAGACTGGGTTTTACTTAACAGCTGGAGAATTCCTTAAACTCATCTCCAAACACAAAGAGCTCAGGCACAGTTTACAGTTCTCGTTGCCACATCATTTAAGGACATTTCTAAGGAAAAAATACCCCAGAACTTAATGGACAAATAGCTATGATATATGGTCAAGAAGAATGCAGGTTACCATTTGAATTTCAGATGACAAGGACAGTTGGCAGAAAAAATGAATTGCCCACACAGATACAGAAAATCCTTCAAGTTGCAGCTGAGACCCAAACATGAGAGCACATTTCATTCTCTAGGTCACAATCCAGCCAGGCATTTAAGATGAGAGCAACATCACAACTCTGAGCAGTCCCACATAATTCAGCTGCACGTGGTGTATCACCATAAGCACACTGAAGTGCTTCGCTTTATTTAAACTGCAGCTATCAAAATACAAGCCGTGTTACACTTGAGTTTGTTGGGTTTGTAAATTATTGACTTAGAAGACTTTGGAGACCTTTTTATCTACTAAAATATTCTTACTTTTGAGAACTAAGCTGTTAGCAATGAAGAGGCTAATGTACTTTTTCCTCTCTGTAAATGGCATTTCTCTACATTTCAATATTGAAACATGGTTAGGCAGTTTTGCTTTTTCCTTTGTAGCACTCTTAGAAGCTCTTTTGATACACATAGATACATACTGCTATAAAGTTTAAACTCTAAGCAGTAGAAGTGTACTTCATAGGAACTGTCAGTGAAAGAAGTTTTTATTCTGTTGTTTTAGTCACATATAAACACCTTTTGAGAAGAGCTGTTTAAAAAAATCTGAGCAACTGTTCCATGTATTTATAAACACGCTCTGTTCTGTAGACTCCAACAGGCAGCTGAAATATCCATTAGTGAATTGTACTGGTATTTGTGTTTAAACACAAACAAAATAAACAAGAAAAAAGACAGCAACTTGACAGAAATCTGTAAGTCAGTACGTGGTCTGACACAGAGCAGAGTCTAGCAGACAAATACAGAAAAGCAGACCCTGCAGCAGTGGTTTAACAGCACTAACACCCAGCAGTTACCACCTCCACCCAGGAACAAAACTCAGCCTATTCACTCCCATGGTATCACACTTTCTTTCTCCTCCTGCCCTGATTACAATTCCCTTGGTCTACACATTCTTCCCAGTCTTAAGAGTAGAGTGATTTACTCTAGAAATATTAAATCTTAATAAATGCTAAATTGTTCCTTCACAGAGAGCAACATAAAGAAGCTACAAGGAGAAAACGTTATCTCCACTGTGATCTGCACCACATCATGGCTCAAACATATGAATTCTCCGTTAAAAATATTTTTTAGCTCTGGTGAATGGAATGCACATAAAATGCCATAAAATATACATTTATGCACATTCCCTGGATCTTCTAGATATCCTAAGAACACTGTCATTTTTTATGGGATTACATACTGTATACACAGACTTGATACTTTGCATTTGCCATTCATGCAATGAAGAGGATTGTAGTTAAGCATGTGTAAATGTTACAGAAGTTTACTTCTTATCCTAGTATTCTAAACCGAAATTTGAATCATGTGATTAAAACTACAGAGACCAGTAACCAAGTATTATCCAAAAAGAGATTAATTTCCAAAAGAACAAATGAGACTACAAGTTGTGTCACTTAGGAAGAAACGGATGATACATCAATCTTTTTTAATAAAAAATTTAAAGTCAAGTATGATTTATGAGAAAGGAGGAGGAAAAATTACACAGGTTCACATGCTATAGTAAGAATAAATGCCATTTGGCTCAGGTTTAATGATAATAAACCACTATTGTCTTGACTTCAAACATTACTACTACTCAAGTCTTTAAAACGTCCCTGGTTTGCAGAGGCAAAATGAAAACAGTTATTTTACAGTACTTCCCATTCTAAAACTTGTTTATTTATTAGCACAACCTGCATCATTCTGTCACTTAATTGCAATGCTGTTCTGCTTAGCCAATTACGTAAGTACTTTGTACAGCAGAATAGATCTGAACACGTAAAAATTAAGCCAATAGCAGTGTCAACATTTTAGTAAGAAATATGCTATTCCTAAATTATTTCTATTTAGGTCATCTTGTAAAAGCAGTTGCTTTACATTCTCTAGTTCTATTAAAACTGAAAAGTGCAATAAGATCTCTTATTGACAGCTGCATTCAAAAACACACCAGTTACATAAGTTTGCAAATTATACTGTGCCAGAGTTAAATATCTGAGCATTTTTAACGACAGTTCTCAAAATGCTACCTCAGCAAGAATGACTCAACTGCACTGTATAAGCTGCATTCCAGATAAGAAGCAACCAGCTCAATTTTATAGGGGAAAAAAAAAAACACAACAAAACAAAAAAACTTTTTAGTATTCTGCTTTAATTCAAATTGCCCTGAGTGAGTTCTGCTTGTTTGGACCTGCAAGCTTTGCCACTCATTTGGCATTTCCATCTCTCCTCGCTTTCAACAGAAGTATCCCAAGCATACCTATAGAGAGTTAAGGAAATACTTGGAAAACAGGTACAATTTTCTACTGTACCTCCAGGGGAGAGATTTACCTGACAACCACCAAGCAGAGGACTAAACCTTGCTTGTATATAAGCAAGCCAGAGCGAGGCCTTGCTTGTATATAAAAACACGGCTATGCCAGGAGAGAGTGAGAGCATAGACAAACTCCCTCCATGAGGATTCTCTGAGGATTTTAACAGAGATCTCTGTGAAGAAAACTGGCATGATGCATCAGCGAGTTTTTTTGCCCAGTCTCATACACAAAAGGGAGACCCAGAAAGGCCTGTGAGGGAAAACTTGAGGAGCAGCTAATGCTGGTGCAGCAATCCAAGCTGCTGTCCTTTAACATCTTCCCTTTGCACACTACTGGGATTGGAGAGGTAGAGTGCAAAACTTCCCTGGCCCACGTTTTCTCTCATGTTATTCATAGAAGAAACTATGAATAGCAACAGACGGGAAGCTATCAGAGAAAAAATGCGGCTAGAAATTGCACAATTCTCGGTCATTCGGCAACTCACTCAGGGTCCTGAGTAACAGTAGCCACCCAGCCTTAATTCCATCAAAACTTCACAAAACCTGCTTCAGCCACTTAATCACTGAAACAGCTCAGGAAAGTGCTACAAGGGCTCACATTTGGAAATTCATTTCCTTGAATCACAAGAGTTAGAACTTCTACTTTACAAATTGATTCCGCTTACTCTGATGCTAAATATCACAATCTAAGGAAAACATAGCACCTACCTTCTTTCCAGCTACTGCTCTCGTGATCTAAAACTGTCTTCTGCTTAAAAAAATAGAAATTAAAATTTCCTTTGGATTAAATACCTTAAGGACCCTAAACCTTAAGGTTACCACAGAGCCCAGCCCACTGCATAGCACTTTCCCATTTGACAGAAGGTACAGCTCAAAAAAATGTAGTTCTTCCCAAGTGCTACTGTAAACTTGAACATTAGTTCTGCAACCACAAAATTTTGCCATCCACATGCCAACACTATGAAATATTTTAATCGTACCAAATAAATACAGATACATATCGAACAGATGTCTGCAAAATCAATCCTCCCGAAACTGTCAACCTCCAGCCTGTCTTAACGTTGTATCCAGCGACTAGAATACAATCTAATGTAACAAAAAGGCTAGACGTACGCTCAGAACCTCCGGCATTTCACACGCAAGCCCGATTACCCAGCACATCGCCGCACAACTTTCTCAGCGAGGACAGCATTTTTTTTTCTTCCACGGACTTTTACCATGCACGCTGTGACAGATCAGGGATCGTCAGCGCAACCTTTGCTCACGACACTGTTTTCAAAGGCACCGAAATCTCTCACAAAACTTCAAACGCCCGAAAGGCGTTGGCGAGGGAAAGCCGCCCGCTGCATCAGTGTCACTATGTGGGGAGCGCTTGATGCTCTGACCCTCGCCAGGGTGGGGTGCTTTATAAATAGATACGTGTTGTTGTTTCGTTGTTTTTTTTGTTTCTTTTTTTTTCCCCAGTCAGCGCCGTGCCCCGAGCGTTTGGGTGGCGATGGGAGAGGAGGCTGTTTATAGCCTTTATTAAATGAACTCTGGGCGAGGGAAGGAGGGGGCAGGGAGGAAAGGAAAGCTGCTGCTCCTACCTGAGCCAGGCCCAGACCCCGCTGCTCACACCCCTCCCGCCGTGCCCGGGGGGCTGCGGGGACCCCCCCACCCTCGGCAGGCGCCTGCAATGCAGGGGCTGCGCAGGGGGCTCCCGGCGGCGGCATCCCAGCGGGATCGCTCCCCCCTTCCTCTTCCCCTTCCCCATCC
>VXBQ01011178.1:265260-282695 GCA_013400175.1 Phainopepla nitens | reverse complement strand
GGACGGACGGACGGGCGGACACACGGACACACTCGCACTGCGCTGCCGCCGCCGCCCCTCTGCGCAGGCGCGCACGCCGCAGGGGAGGGGAGGCGGGAGCGCGCGCGCGCGCCCCCGCGCCCTTTCNTTTCAAATAGCTCAAGAGAGAGGAGAGGATGTGCAATATCCAGGGACTTCCACCTGGCAAAGCAACCACCAAGGTCTGAAACCACCATATCTGGCTCCTGGATAGCACAGTGACTATTGAGATTTAAAAAAAAAAAAAAAAAAAAAAAAAGAGGGGGGGAAAAAAAAAAAAAGGCGGAAAAAAAATAAAAGCAGCACCCCGGCAGGGTACCCGGATGTCGGACGGAGCGGGGCCGTTACGGGTATTACATCACCCTCCGCCCCGGGTCCCGCGCCGCGCGGGGCGGTGACGTCATCGGCCCCGCCCCTGCCCCTGAGGGGGAGAGGCTGGCGCGAGAGCTGCGGGCCCTCCCGAGCCAAATCGCGGTCCCAATCTCCGGCCGAAAATCGATCCGAATCCCCATCCCGGTCCTGTTCCGATTCCAATCCGCATCCCGGTCCCGGTGCGGTGGCGGCAGCAGCTCAGCCCACCTGAGGACGATGGAGCGCGCAGTGGGTCCCGAGGTGCTGGCGGGATCAGCCTCGTCTCCCTGAATCACAGAATCATTTAGGCTGGAAAAAAAAATCTCAGGGATCATCGAGTCCAACACCACCGTGTCAACCAGACCATGGCACTGACTGCCATGTCCAGTCATTCCCTAAACGCCTCCAGGGACGGTGATTCCATCCCCTCCCTGGGCAGCCCGTTCCAATGTCCAGTCACCCTTTATGTGAAGAAATTCCTCGTGAGGTCCAACCTGGACGTCCTCGGGCACAGCTTGTGACTGTGTCCTCTACTCCTGAGGGACTCGCCTGAGTCGGAGCCCCGCAGGATTTCCCGTTGGAAGCACAACCACTGGCAGTGGATTACCAGTAAAGAACGCATAATGGGTTTAACAATCCCCCGGGTTTCAGCCCCCTTTGATGAAGGCTGGCCCGTGGACAAAAGACGTAGGAGTGTGTTCATGGAGCGAATCCCCCCACCAGTCTGCGGGGAACAAACTCAGAGGAGAAGCTTTTAGACAAATCTCTCGTTTGTCTCAGGGAAGGGAGGAGGATGCTCAAGGAGGCTGCGATGGGAGAGGGGTGATTCTGGGAGGAATGGCTTATTCCAGCAAGCCAGGGTTGAACCTCGTGGCTGGGGATTTCTGAGGTGGAGTGGGTGCCAGGAGGAGTGCTTCAAGGGGTGGATTAGGAATGCGTGGTACCTCTGAGGTTGTGAAGAAGGAATTGAATACAGAGGAAGAGATGCTGAGGACCTGGGAAAGGTGAAGTGGGTGCTTGTCAAGGTTGTCTAGATAGTTTCCATCTTTAACATAGTCACAGCAAACAGCCATATCTTAATGGCTTTAAACTGAGAGTAGTTTTAGATTGGAAATTATGAAGAAATGCTTTACTGTGAGGGTGGTGAGGCCCTGGAAGAATTTGCCTAGAGAAGCTGTGGCTGCCCCCTCCCTGGCAGTGCGGTGTGGTGGAAGATGTCCCTGCTCACGGCAGGAGGTTGGAACTGGATGACCTTTAAGGTCCTTTCCACACCAAAGCATTCCCTAAACTAAATGTTTGGAGAGGCCTTCAATTGCAGGTTATGTTCCCTCTGTGAACAACCATTAGTGCACTTCGTCAGTGACTGGCTTTCCTGCAGTAGATGAACTGAGCATGTTTTGAGGGATTGCAGATTCTCCATTTCCCCCCCGTGTCTGCCTGTGGCTGGATGGAATGTTTGGACCCAATTTCCCTGTATTCACCCTAATCATGATCCTTATCACAATACTGAGCACTGCTCAGTCATGCTCAATGTTCTGGTAACTGTTAAGGGCCTTTAGTTTAGAAATTTCAGGCCTTTATAGTGAAATGCAGTAAAATTTGTTGGTGGAAACAGACCTTTAGAGACGTTTAAAGGCAAGCCCTAACCCTTCCCTTCCCAAGATTACACAGAATTGTTCCTGCAGGGATGTGCCATGTTTCTTTACCCTCTCCATTTAAAAATAAATTTAATTTTTCCCCTCCCTTTTCCACTTTAATAAAGCTCTCCTAGCATTTCAAATTATATATAATCATGGATTTCATTTAGATTCCATGTTACCTACATCCGTGTTTTGAGCGTTTTGTTTTTTGTTTTAATAAAACTGAATGAAAACATGTTCCTGTATCTTTTTGGTGATGCCCTCATTTTAAGCTGCAAGAATGTAATGACAGCAGAGAGTTTGCTGCTCTCATTTGCTATTTATACACTATTTCAGGGGAAATTGGACTAATTCAAGTCACTACAATATTTTCTTAAAGCATGACTTTCACTTAGTTCCCTAGATTTGCTTGGCCTGTTGCACTGACAATGGTAATAAATATTTACAAGAAATACAAGCATCACTTTTAATTAGGATAAAACAGCTGTGTATATCATATCCCTCTACTAAACATATTTGTAGCTGATGAGACTACGTCTCCCAGTGTACAACTCTTTATTTTCTCTTTAGCTGTACATCAAGTTGTGATACAGATGGCTGGGACCTGTAGACACCACAATCATTAGCACCACAGTAACAAGAACCATTGTGAAACTCCACTCTGTATCATAAATCATTTATGAGTTATTGAGAAGGATCATATTTCACTGTTTGGAACAAGAAAATTCTTTTAGCATTATAGTCATATTTAAAATGATGCGCTGCTCCCCAGCCTATTTTTATAAAATATTATTTTGGACTATTTTAATTCTATGTCCTGTTACAGCTTTTTAAAAGTCTTTAGATGGATGGTAATTGCCAAGAGTATTTCTAAAAAAAAAAAACCCAAACCCAAAAAACCTGTGTATCTAAATAGACAGCTCTTTGTCACCAACACACACTCAGTTATTGCAGGCAGGAGGATGGCTTTGTCCCATCTATTCATTAAAACTCAATTTAGAAAATTCCACACTTAGCCCGACAAAACTGTTCCCAAAAACATCATTTCCCATAAAAAGAGAAAATGGGACCGCAGTTGCTACTGGGATCACATGGCAATTTAACTGCACTTTGGAATCAGCTTCCATTGCAATGGAATGGCTGTATTCTGTGCGAGCCTGCTGTAATCTCTGCATGTTCTATTGCCCCACAGCCCCTTTAACTCTTTCTGCTTTAATACCAGGGAGTAAACTCCTTTTATTGTAAGGTATATCGTGAAGTATTGGAGTTTTGTCTGTGTTTTCCTCGAACAAGGGACTTTTTTTAGTACCAATATCACAGAATCACAGAATCACAAAAGAGCCAGGTTGGAAAGAACCTCTGGAGATCACCCAGTCCAAGGCAGAGTCACCTGGAGCAGTGACACAGAAATGCATCCAGGTGGGTTGGGAATGTCTCCAGAGAGGGAGGTTCCACAGCCTTCCTGGGCAGCCTGTTCCAGTGCTCTGCCTCTGTCAATGCAAGAAGTTCTTCCTCGTATGGTGGTGAACCTTGTAGTGTTTTAGTTCATGCTCTTATCTTCTCATCCGGTCTTTGGGTGCCACCAAAAATAATCTGGTACCATCCTTGTGCCATCCTCCTTTGAGATATTTTTCAGCATTGACGAGATCCCCTCTCAGTCTCCTCAGGAGTAAACAGGCCCAGCTCCCACATTTCTCCTCATAAGGGGAATCCTCAGACTCTTGATCATCTTTGTGGCCTCTGCAGGACCCTCTCTTGTAGCTCTTTGTCTTTCTTGAACTGAGGAGAATTGAACTCAGGGCTCCACATGTAGCCCCATCAGGACAGAGTGGAGGTGGGGGATCACTGTTGTAGCTGTGAACTGTTGTATTGCACTGTTTAGCTTTCTTGACTTCTCAGAGAAAAAAACCTGAACTTCTCTCCTCTGAAACCTTAGTTTCAGCTTCCCTTACTGTCCCCGTTCCTCCTCTCTTTTATGGTCTGCCATGAATACCTGATGTAGGTGGAAAATGATACATTTCAAGTTACTCTGCAGCCTAAAAAGTTGGTAAACTGTGGGGTTTTGTTTGGTTTGGAAAAGGATTTGTATCACCTGGTAATACTCATCTAAATATTAGATGCATAATCAAGCTGTTGTCCAGGCTGCCTTGGTTTGGTGGAAGGTGATCATTACAGTCGTGTTTTCACCAGTGTCTGGAGCAGGTTGGGTGAGTCCTTTGAAGGTGACTTTTTTCTCTTCTGTAGTTTCTGTGAGCTCAGAAGAAGCTGAGATGACCACTTAGACTAGATCCTTAATTGTTAGATAGCTAAAATTAATTCATTACCTTAGACCTTAGAGATGCTTAGAGGTTATCTACAGAAATCTTCATATCAATGATCTGTGTGACCTGTAACAGTGGGATGTTGCCATAACTTCCTGTCCCATCCCTTCTCCAGGGGGCTGCACCTATTTTTGGAATCCCAAAGCCAGCTGGATGATTACCCTGCAGGTTTCCATGTTCCTGGTGCTACTCCTGCAGCGCCCTGCTGTGATGACACCTGTAGGGATCTGCTCAGGCAGCTGTGCCATTGGGAGCTCCATGAAATGCCAGTCCTGTGGCGATGATTAATAATCACATGATATTTAAATCATCAAAAGCACACACCTAGGGTGTATCCTGCATCTAAACTGAATTTATCTGAAGCATGTCACAAAGACTTTGGTCATCACATGCGAACATTCTGCATTCTTGAAATGCAGCACTTTTGATTTAATTCCCTTTCTGCTGGACTCTTGAACAGTGCCTCCCAACCTGCCATACTTTGTTGCCTCTGAGACCAGATCTGTGTTCTGCTGATTGCTTTAAAAAACAACAGTTATGACCTCATTTAAAAACCAAATGCTGATAATTTTCAATCTACAAAATTAGGTACAAAATTATTAGGGCATCACAATGTGGTTTTCTTCTTTTAACTGTAAGAGAAAGCAAGTGATGCTCAGTCATGAGTTTTATTTTTCCAGGGAGAATTTGCTGATGGAAGTAACCTATAAATCAAGAAAATCAGAGCAAAGTACAGTAAAGACCAAAATATCAACAGAAGCAAAATAATTTTATGCTGAAAATTAATATAAAACATTTTCAATGTAGAAACACAATAAAAATACAAAGCTTGTAAAAATAAGCACAATAAAAAATACAAAGCATAATAAATATAAGCATAATATAAAATAAAGCCTATAAAATGCAAGCATATAAAATATATATTATAAATTAATAAAATATAAAAATATTCTAAAATATTGGGGAGGGGTCATAGCTCCATTTTTCTCTTTTTTTGTATACGAAATATAGGAAAACATGGCATCTCCCAATTTCTTCAAAAGTCCAAAGACAAAAATCCAGGCAGCTCAGGAAGAGAAATGCAGTTTATTGAGGTTTTCAGAGCTCATCTGCAAAGCACCTGCATTTCACATGGTTCCCTCTACCTGTAGCAAAATGTCATTGAAGACCCAGTGGCTAGGAAAATTTGCTTTTCCTGTGACATGGGGAAATTAAAATAGGATGTCAATATAGTCTACAGGAATTTTAAAGAAAATGAAAAATGAGGGCAAAGAATAAAATCATTTGAACAGTGATTTTTTTTTTCCCCCCCTCCCTTTAGAATCTTTGCTGCCTTGGTAGTTGAAATGGAAAAGTCTTACCAGAAAGCCTGTGTGTCCTGAACTTGTTATGGAAAAAGGGACAAAATCTCCGTGTTAGATGTCTGTAGAAGTGCTGGCATGGCTTGCCTGGCTATGCCAATTCCTTTTGGCCCCTGTCCCTGAGCTCCCCACCAGTTCCTCACAGCACAATGCATATGCTCTCCTTGGGACCATCTGTGCTTCTCCACAGCACAGAAACCATCCAGCAGCTTAAAGCCACCTCAGGAGACAACAGCAGTTGATTTGAAGTATTTAAAAGGCTGGGGCAGATTAATACACACCAGGACTCCAACAGAGATTCCTTCCACGGTTCTTTCTGGCATGGAGGAGTACACTTCATTGAATCTCCACCACTGGGCACCAAGAAATGCCTGTGGCCTGGTATTCAATTTCTCAATTTCTCTGATTCTCTGGACAAGATCTTTTGCTACAAGACAAGCTGGGAAGTGGACGACACCCAGGATATTTTATCAGCCAGCCTTTCGCCTATTCCGTTCATTAGACGCTCTTCTCTTTCCAGAATGTGAGGGCACGTGGAAGCCGCAGGTTTGGTTTGCTCCTGGTCCGTGCAGGACCTCAGCGTGTCCCCACTGGAGCCGGTGACAGAGCTGCCTCTGACCTCAGCGAGGCAGGATCAATCCCCCGGAATTAGCGCCTTGTAAAAACCGCTCTTACCCAGCCGATTGTGAAGAGCCTGCCCACAACTGACGGTTGTTTAACCTAAGAATTAGCTTAGCAATCGCCGCCAAAATTACATGAGAGACTGATGATGCGTAAGAATACTTCATCCTGAGTCATCAGGAGTCGTATGATGCTCTTAAGGGGTTTATAATTATTAACATCCAGGCAAGAGACTCTGAAATTTGATAAAGACTGGAATTTCCAGATGTGAGGGAGATTAGTTTGGACTAGAGGATAAAATTTATATTCTGTATACTCCCTTTTTCCCCCTTTTTGTCTTACCAGTCCTTTTCTTCTTTCAATAGTCACAGGTAGTCATCTTTGTGCAACCGCACACAACTTATGCTTTGCTACATTCATTCACATAAATGATTTTAATCAATTGTCTCTTTTAACAAGCTGTTAGCTGGGACACAGCTGAGCAGATGAAATTTTTTGTGTCAATTAAACAGTTAAATTAAGCTAAAAGTAACATGTCAGAATCAAATAACCAAGGCATGGAGATATTTCAAATCTAAACATTACTCAGTATTTTGCAAAATAAGTTTTCCACAATACCAAGGATTCTGGAGAGTCCTGGATTTACAGATAATTCTGGTCTGGAGCTGGATATTTTGCACTTATGCCTTTTTTTTTAGTTGAAAGGATAACCAGAGTTTAAATTTAGTTTCATTACATAGGTGCTGGTGGGGTATGACTAAGAAGTAAAGACATTGTTTCATGTTTGCTGGCACAGGAGACATGGTAAAAATGGATATGAGATCGCAAGTTCCATGTGTTGGCTTTCTTAGGAAAGTGAAACAAGCAGCAATTCGGATATTTAAGCATTTTATGATAACACTCACCCTGCAATGATGGTGTTCTGTTTCTTTGGGGATCGTGCAGAACAAAATATTAGCAAAACAACGGGGGCCATTATGAAAAGAAAGTGCTTTTTGTGCAGTTCAAGCCCAGAGTCTGCGGAGAAGGAACGTATCAGGAAAGGAAAATCTCATACTGCATGTCACATTAGCATATGTTCTTTTGGAGAACATTTAAGTGCAAGCAACGTGGTGCAGCTTCATAACAGAGGATTACTCAAAACATGGATGCTACTTGGAGATAATCCAAGTCTCCACCCTAACCAGAAAGGTATCCTTCCTTCTCAGGAAATTTCAGTTAATCCAAGAGATTGGGACAGCTATTTCTTGAGGGATTGTGCATGTGATTTCTTTTAAGTATTTGAAACATGTTTGTTTCCTTGCTTGTTTTCTTTCTTTGCTCCAGTATTTATTAAGATAAATCTATCTTTCCATTTTCTTTGTGTGTGCAAAGGCATTCACTATATTTTTACAAAGTCTTGGGTTTTTTCGTTTTTTAACCTTCATAGGAATAAAAATAATTGGCTAGTACTTGACATTTATTGTGTTGTAATTATTCCCTTGTGTTGTTATTATTCCCTTGTGTTGTTTTAGTCTGTTTCATGTTGAAGATAAATAATAGGATCTCTTGTAAGAGACAAGATAAGGAAGAGGGGAAAAGCTTGTCTTACAAAGAAAAATGATGAGGTGAAAAAGGGAAAGCAGTGATCATGTTAATTCACAGCAGTCTGCTGAAACCAGGATTGGAACCATTAGCTCACTCTAAAGAGGTCACAGGATTGCCATTCTATGACATAAATTTCAATTACTATAGACAGTGTCTCAACACGAGAGCAGCAGTTGACCTGAGCTGAACTCACATTAGACAAGAGGCTCATTACCAGTAACACTTGGGAAATGGGAATTTTCCTGCAAGTGCAAACTGAAAAGTGGAGTCACACCCCCCAGAACACTGAGCAAATTCCTGCTCTGCTGGTGATTCTCTGGGGAGGATTTGTGACTACTCAAAAGAGAGCAGTTCTTATCTGACTGCAGAGACAACCTATTAAGAAACTCATAGTTAAAAAAAACAAAAAGCAAGCAATTTCTAGTGTCACATACAAAACTGAAGTTTAGTATCTTTTCTGAACATGAATCCTAAAAGCATTGAAGTTGATCCAGTGCCTTTCAAGTTAAGCTCAAGATTCCCACTGACTTCAGAAAGTCTGGATTTGGTTTAAATTTCTCATTTGGTCGGGGAAGCATTAGAACTGTCAAAGTAACTTCCATCAGGTTAAGCTGGATTAATGATCCAGTAGTCACTTACCATAAAATCATGGAATAATTTTGGTTGGAAGGGACTTCTGGAGGTCACTTAGTTCAATTCATGGCTCAAAGCAGGTCCAGTGAGGAGTTGCTTAGGTTTTTGTTCAGCTGAGCCAGAGAACTATGGAATACCCTGAGCTGGAAGGATCATGGGATCCAGATCCTGGCCCTGCACAGAATAACCCTGGGAATCCCACCCTGTGCCTGAGAGCATTGCCCAAACACTCCTTGAGCTCTGCCAGGTTTGGTGCTGGGACCACTGCCCTGGGGAGCCTGTCCAGTGCCCAAACACCCTCTGGGTGGAGAACCTTTTCCTGACATCCGACTCAAATACAGCTGAGAATAGAAATCTCACCTGACTGGACACTTTTGTTTTTGTGTTTCCCACCAGAATTTCCTGTGTTATAATTTGTTTTGTCTGTTATCACTCTGTATCTCTGAGAAGAGTCTGTGATTGAAGGCAGCAATAAAACTTTCCCTTACCCTTCTCCCCTTACTCAGCTGAGCAAACACCGGTCTCTAAGTCCCTCTCCACCTTGGTTGGCCTCCACTGCACTTTCTCCAGAACCTTCAAGAATTTACTTACCCAGGGCAGGTGACAGGAGGCTGCTAACAGAGCTTTGATTTAAATGCCTGTGGCCAGGATCTTGCCTGTTGCTGTGACATGTGAAATGCTTTTAAACATCATTAAAAATCCCACCCATGCAAAATAAACCATTATTGTAATTTGTGACTCTCCTGAACGTCTTTGGGTTGACACCTGTGCTACCACCACCCTTTTCTGCCCAATCCTGGGCAATGCAGGAAACATTTTTAGGTGTTGGTATTAGTCAGAGCAGTCTTGGATCTTCTTTTTCTTAGTTTTGGATAGCAGAAAAGAGCTCCTGGAGTACCAGCTGCACCAAACTTCTCTTCTCCCAGTGCTAGCATGTCCTGTCCTTCACCTGGTTAAGAAAGCACTGAGCTTTAATTCACTTCTCTGACATCCAGGGATTTCCACAGATAATTAGATCTCTGTTTTACAGTGTTGCTGGGATGGATGCTAGTATTGAGCCACTGTACCTCCTTACCTGTTTATCTCCTTCAAATATGTGTTGTCTGAGCAGGACTATGGCCTCTGGATTTTGTTAGATGAGATGCACAGAAAAACCCCATCCCCAGCAGCCTATGCTTCTTGAGCTGCTTACATAATATCTTCATTAAAATGCCAATCACAGGGTGCTGCTAAGAGCCAGATCAGGCTGGGATCAGCTTTTTAGGCCATGTTCACTTTTGGACTTCTTGCCTGAGAAATTCCACAGGTTCACATGCCTGATTATGCAATTATTTTCATGAATTCATTTAAAAAACTGACCCTATGCTGAGTTCACAGCCCCAAAGCTGATCTTCCTTGTGATTTATATTCTGATAGCAAAAGGTCAAGAAAGAGAAATCTGGATTTTTCTCTTAAAAAGGTTCGTTGGTAATGAAAAATCCCTGATATTTTGTGTTTTGCTTTGGGAAGACCAGCAGAGGGGGCCTAAGCCAGAGAGCAAACCCCGTCCCAGATTTGGGCTAGAGTTGAGAACAGTATCAGTGTAAAAAACCCAAACCAGCCCCACTTTATTTTAGTTCTCTATTAAAACCAAAGAAGAATATATCTATGAAAAGGAAGGGAAAGCAGCTGTCTTAGGAAAACTGCACTATTAAGAAGCTGTCCAAAAAGTAGTACTAATTATTCAGAGGAAAAAAAATTGGTAATTAGAAAAGAAATTTTAATTATATGACTCTGTCATTGGCTAACAGCTACTAAAGGATCAATTCCTTGAAGCACCTTTTCATGAGTTTTGGAAGACATTCCCTCCACAAGCTGCTCCTTAAAGTTACCTCTGTGTCAGGAGATGGAGGGAGAAAAATTCTTTCAATGGAAGATTTAGAGCAGGCTCCCAACTTATGTTCCCTGGCCACCCCCATGGTGGAATTTGTTTCTGCTGACTATTGCAGGTGCCCAGTGAGGCAAAATTGTGCAGAATCAGCCTTTTGGAAATACTCATTTTCCTCCTGCCTCTCACTCACAGTATTCAGTGTTGCAAGAAAGAAAGTTTTCCCTGTTCTCTTTGAGTAATCCTTTCAGTTCTGGTGCACTCAGAGAGCCCACACAGAAAGAAACCCTTCTAGATTAATCACAGCAGATTTAAATGGAATAAATATTGTGTATATATATATATGTAGAGGTATATACTTATATAAAATTCCAGGTGTGGAAAGGATGAAATCTCTCCATTGAATTTGGTGACCTTGGAAAAACCACCCCAAGGTGATAGATACAAACCAGGGATCTAAAAATCAGAATGTAAATAACAATGATATTATCTGCCTTTTCACCATGAGAAGATGGTTTGTTCTGTAGCAAGAAAGCTGTTCCTTTAAAGCCAAATAAATCAACAACTTCTATCTTGACTTCTTCTAATGTTTAATTTGAATAATCATAAAGAATGATGTAGAAGTAATGTCACACAAGCAAAACGCCATTATCATCAAATGGGATTTTCTTCAATTTACCTGAACATGTTCTTTATTTCTGTTATTTAAATAAACACAGGTGATATAGTCACACATCTAATGTAAACTTAAAAAGGTATGTTACGAAAAGGAAATGGATAATATGACTCAAGGACTCTGGGTTCCATCACTGTCCCACGATAATAAACAAATCTTATCTTCATATAGATGGCCCATCTCCTGCAAAAAAGGTTGAAGTTTTTCTGGATTTCTCCTTTTATTATTTCTCTGAGTAGAAGTGGTTTTAATGTCAATAAACAGGAAGAGAGATCAAAATAGAGTGGTCTGGAGGAATGTGCAGGTCTCAGGCAGACCTGACTAGAGTTCACCCTTATGTGAAGGACACATCTGGATCACTTCAGTCACAATAAAATATCCTGTTAGGTCGAG
Source organism: Phainopepla nitens (assembly GCA_013400175.1). Lineage (NCBI taxonomy): Eukaryota > Metazoa > Chordata > Aves > Passeriformes > Bombycillidae > Phainopepla > Phainopepla nitens. Next base: position 271,227 of record VXBQ01011178.1, on the reverse strand, counting down.
GAGGGGAAGATTGATGTGCAGGAGTTCTTTGTCTGTAGGAAATGTTGTCCTTTAAAGGTAATGTGCCTCTTTTAAACAAATCCAGTTAACACAGGTGCCAGTGAATGCTGACAGAGCACTTTGCAAACAAAACCCAAAGCCAAGCAGTTTATAATCAAACTGAAAAGTCCTGGATGTGAAGCTGGGAAGAAGGGCAGGGCCAAGTGGAGCTGCAGGTGGCTGGGATCACAGCAGAGTTTTACTGCTTCAAACACAAGTGTCACACCAGGTGCAAGGTGGAAAATGGCTCTTGCTTCTCAACTGAGGAAATCCTGCCCAGGTAATGCCACAAAAAGTCACTGACCAACAACCAGAAATCATCTTCTGTGCCTGAAGATGCTCCTATTTTTGTCCTGGCTTTCTGAATAAGCATTGTCTTACCCCTGTGTATTTTATATTCCTATTTTGTATTTTTCTGTGATGCTCTGTTTTCATAAGACATTTTTCTATATATTTTTCTATTTTTTTTTCTGAGGGAGCAAATAGTGAGGTGTAAGGAAGGGAGAGGAGGAGAGAATGATTTACTCACAGTTACACTTTGCTTAACTAAACAGCTGCAAAGACTCGTGTAATCACCTTTGCTCCGTCTTAGCTTGCAAGTAAAGCAATCTTTGAGTTTCTAGTACTGAGATCAACTGGACTGACCTGGCTCGTGTGTGTAGCTGATGTCCCTCAGACATGCCCCACATTCCTGGGGACAGTGTTTGTGTGCAAAGCCACCCCAGGAACCTCAGTAACAGATTGAAAGTATGGATGACCAGATGCCAGTGTACGACTCCACACCCTGGCCCTGTTTGACTGACTGGTACAGGTGCAGCTTACTCTGGCAAAAAAAGTGCAGTGTCTCTGGTTTACCATCTACTGCTTGGAACAGGCTGTATTAAACTGCAAAACAGTGGCTCACAGCTGTATTTACTGTTTTACACATGGGTAGAAAACACAGTATTTTGTCTTGTCCTAATTGATCAGCCTGGAGAAGGGAAGGCTTCAGGAAGTCCTCAGAGAACCTTCCAGTGCCTAAAGAGGCTCCAAGAGAGCTGGAAAGGAACCTTGGACAAGGGCCTGGAGTGACATGATAAAGGGGAGTGGCTTTAAGCTGATTAAGGTTAGGTTAGATTTTTGGAAGAAATTCTCCCCTGTGAGGGTGCTGAGGCCCTGGCACAGGGTGCCCAGAGGAGCTGTGGCTGCCTCATCCCTGGCAGTGTTCCAGACCAGGTTGGATGGGGCTTGGAGCAACCTGGGATAGTGGAGGGTGCCCCTGCCCATGGCAGAGGGGTTGGAACAGGATGATCTTTAAGGTCCTTTCCAACCCAAACCATTCTGTGATTCTGAGATAATTAGAATTAGACTTCAAGTCTTAAACTGATGGGAGCTCACACACTAAAGTTTAATTAAACAAAAGGAAATGAAATGGATGCAAGTCATAAGCAAAACCAAGGAATGATGTGAAGGAAAAAGATGGGAGTTATTTTCTTCAAGTCTCTAAATTGCCTGAGAAAGACAGCAAGCAGAAAGGGCTGTGTATGAAAATACATCAAGGTGGAACAACATGCTGCTAAAAGCTGAAATGAGAGGCAATTAGGGGAGATAGGAATGCAGAGGCTTAAGTGCTGAAAACCTCAGAGACTCAAATTCAAGAAGGTAACTTGGATGCAGAAAGCAGAGGAGCTTGTGCTGTTTGTAAGCAAAAGGAAAAATTTCATTGATGTAATGTCAGCAGAATTGTACCTCAAATCAACATCAGATCACAATGATTGCCACATTTAAAGGGCTCAAATGGATGCTTCTTACCTAGGATACAGTTTTAGGTTTTCAGTAAATGCTATTACAAGAGAGATGACACTTTCTGAAATAGTAATTTGTGGTTAAATAAGGTATAATATGAAATCAATAGGAGGAAGGTACACACCCATTGTCTGATCAGACAAATGTATGTACAAAGTATTTTTGGCACTCTGTTACATTTACTTGGGACTGTCTTTGCCTGGATGTGTCTGTTTGTCTCCTCTTCAGGCAGCACTAAACCATACAGATAACATTCTGAAGTAGATAGGATAGTGGCATGGCCTTACTTCACTTGCATTCATTTTATGACAGATTATCCCTAAAGTTTTGTTTTCCTAAACAAAGAGCTTTTCTCTTTATAAAGTAATCTGTTTTGCTCATGGTGAAAGAGAAAATAGAGGAAAAGGGTGCTCTGCTTACTGCTGTTCATTTTAGTGTTATTGTACTCCCATAAATAATTGAGTGAAGTAGGAGCATTTTTCAAATCTATGTTTTACACAGACACTGAAATAATCTCAGATAATTGCTCTGCAGCTTTATTCACTCTAATGTGGATCAAAAAAGTTGCATCACAGCACTGTGGAAAATACTCACACCCATGCTGTCACAGTGTTATTATTAGCAAGGCTGGCAGCAAGTCATGGGAGGCCCACCTTGTGAACATTCCAAGAGGAAGCACTTCACCCATAAATCTGTGCAAGTTTACTCCTTTTATAGAATCACAGAATGGTTTGGGCTGAAATGGACCTGAATGACCATCTCATTTCAACCCCCTGCCATGGGCAGGGACACTTTCCACCAGACCAGGTTGGTCCAGCCTGGCCTGGAATACTTCCAAAGCAGGGGCAGCCACAGCTTCTCTGGGCAATGTCACCATCCCCACCAGGAAGAACTTTTTCTTAATATCTAACCCTGCACTCTTTCAGTTTAAAACTGTTGCCCCTTGTCCTGTCACTACATCTTTTAGAACTTTTGTGTTTCTTAGAAGTCCCTTTGTATACTAAAAAGCTACAATAAAGTCTTCATGGAGCCCTCTCTTCTCGCAGCTGAAAAACTGCAATTCCCTCAGCTTTTGCCACCGGAGAGGTGCCCCAGCCCGCTGACCATTTTCATGGCCCTCCTCTGCACTGCTCCAATAGGTCCTTTTTGTCCCAGAAATCCATAGCAGGACACAGACCTTCAGGTGAGGTCTCACCAGTGCAGAGTAGAGGTGGAAAACGTGGGCTGCAAGATCACATTGCTGACTCCTGTCCAGTTTTTCACCCATCAGTATCCCCAAGTCTTTCTCCACAGGACAGCTCTCAGTCCTTCCATCCCCCAGTACTGCTTCTGCACAAAGCCTCAATACTGCACAGCTGGAGAAAAAAAATAAAAATATAGAAAGAGCAATCCAATCAAATATGTATTTCTACCATATTGCTTTAGAGACAGAAGGCAGCTTATCTTGCTTTTATTTACACTAAGTGTGTCAATACAATTTGTGTAACTCTTGAGAATCAGGCTCGTTATCATATTATGTGCTGAGTTTAATTGACCAGTTATCTGCTGCCACCAGCACAGCGTGGAAACCTCAGCAAGGCTCACGGAGGGTGTGGAGCCAGACTGTGACCTCCCACATTAGTAACTGCTTGTGATTTTGTTTCCAGAGCCTTGCACTCCAGCTTTACATTGGCTCTTGCACTTCCCAGCTGCAGTTAAGCGCGTTGTGCAGATACCAGAATGTGTTTGCTGAGCTCCAAAGTGCCATCTGCATCAGCCACAGGGCAAAGTACAGCAGAGCTGTCATTCATGCTGCTGATGTTCAGGTTGACTTTTAAAAGCTACTAGCAGTGATAGCCTCTTTAGAAAGTGAAAATTAGCTTCTTATGTAGAAACTAAGATCAGGCATTATAAGGAAAAATTTGTTTGGTCTTCCTTGGTAACAAAGATGTTGGTCAAATCCAAGGGCTCTATTATGATGTGATCCTTTCAGAAATCACAGAACAGGCTTGAATCAAAGCTTCCTTAAGTGTACTTACCTATCATTAAGATAATACTAATGAGTGTATTTACTTTGTATAAGTAGTAAAACATCAAGAATGGACATAACCTTGTAAAGGACGTTTTAAGTCTTCTGAGTGCCTTCCTTCCCAAGCTCAGGTAGACACCAAGCAGGAACTTCATGCCTGTCTCAGGGCAGGACATAAAATCTCCACTGATGGAGGCTGTGCAGGTGTACAAATGCACAAAAATTCCCTGACTTAACCATTTTTTTTTAATAAGAGAAATATATTTCACTCAGTTTTGTCATAAAAGAGGAGTTGAAGCACAGAATTAACACGATAAATTCTCACCACTAACCAATCACAAGATGCTGGAACTTTATCACAAAATGCTTGTGAGTTTCTCCTACTCATCTTTCCTGTGCTCAGCCCCAGCTGCTGCATTCCTGTGTCTTTGGGAATAGCTGGGAAAATCCCCACTGGGAATACACTGCAGCTGCAGTTTACATCCTCTTCCAGCTTTATACTGCCTGTTTGGGTGTGTAGTGGCACAAAGCTCCACGATTGTGTGTGCAGCCCCTCCATTTAGCACAAGGAGGAAACGAGACCCAGAAAACACTTCAAATTAGCTGCTATTTTTTTATATTATTTATATTTTCTATGACATTAAGGTTCCATTAACCTTAAGGTGCATTGCATTAACACAACATAAATAGTTCTCAACTCAGTAAAACAGAAGAAAACAGGAATATAAAGAATGGCTGTTACCTATAACTGTGTAACTGTGAACAGTCATAGTTCTGTGACTTCCTTGATAACTTTCAGAAGCCTGTTTCTATTCTGAACTACCACAACCATTTAATTTACAATTATTAGTTTGGACATGGTTGATGACTGGGGCTATTTACAGAAACAAAGTGTGTTGATGGTGTATTTTTATTTTCTGCCACCTTTCTCGTGTCATATGGATTAGGTTTGGACTGATTTGCTGAGAAATCAGTAAGAGCCCAAAGGTTCAAAGGTAGACCATGGCTGTGTTTTGCCTCAAAAAGTTGTAATGCAAGTTTTATGGTAATTCAGGAGGTGATTCATGAATTCTTTGCTCACTGGTGGAGCTGGAACAGACCGAGCAGCTGCATGTGGTAAGAGCCATCCTGTGCTGCTTCTGCTGACAGATCAGGGGCCTGAGCCTGGGAGATTTGGGGAACAGGATGTGTGTCCTGTCCTACATAAGCTCTGCATGCATTTGGGTCATGTCTGGTGAGGAGCCAGGAATTGCTGTGGGTTACCATTTTCACAGAATCATAGAACAGTTTGGGTTGAAAGGGACCTCAAAGACCATCCTGTTCCAACCCTGCTGCCATGGGCAGGGACACCTTCTGCTACTCCAGGCTGCTCCAAGCCCCATCCAAGCTGGCCTGGAACACTGCCAGGGATGGGGCAGCCACAGCTGCTGTGGGCAACCTGCGCCAGGGCCTCAGCAGCCTCACAGGGAAGAATTTCTTCCTAGAAATTCCTAGAAAGGTCAGCCTTTCTAGGCAACACCACCAAATCCAAACCTACCCTCCTTTAGCTTAAGGCTGCTTGTCCTGCTTGTCCTGTCACTGCATGTCCTTGTAAAAAGTCCCTCTCCAGCCTCCTTTTCTCATCTGTACCTCCTCTCGTGAAATACTTTGGTACATCAAAGCAGTAAGAACAGAGTTTTTCACCTCTGCACATAAGCACTAATAAATCTGTCGTTAAGAACTGTAGATGAGTGATGTGATGACTAGAAATGCAGCAGTTCCTGGTGTTTTTAGCACTTTAGCACTACGAATTTTGGAGCCCAAGGTGTGAAACGTTGGCCAAGTGGGTACATGTGGGAACTGGGTTCGCATTCACAGGTGGGGAAGCAGGAGGCATGTCCAAGGGCAGCATCCTGCAGGAACCTGGCCGGGAAAGGATGTGACCTGTCACAGGGTCTGGGGATGGCTGCAGCTGGGCTAGAAACCCTCGGAGAACTCCAGAGGGGAAAGAAATCGCCCGTGTCTCGTAGGGACAGCCGGGAGGCTCTCCAGGAAAACTGGTTTTTGTTCTCCGAGCAGCGTTTGGTCTCCGCACAGCGGAGGCGAGCCCTGGATGCGGTCCCGCTGCCCGGGAGGCGCGGTGGGCAGCGCTCTCT
>VXBQ01011178.1:211396-262500 GCA_013400175.1 Phainopepla nitens | reverse complement strand
TTTGTGGCTGCTGTGAGCTGCTGGCTGTGGTGCTTTAGGTGGAAGTGGAGACTGGGGACAGAAGGTGGGATGAGAGGCACTATGAGATATCCCAAATTGAAATGGGCTGTTGGCTTGAGAAAGGGAGAAGGGACTGCATCGAGTGAAGGTGGATCAAGAGTGCTGGAGTGAGGGTTTGGGCTTGGGTTCCTTAGGGGGTGGTGGTGCAGGTGAAGTTTGGTGTTAGGAACAACTGGAGAGAAGAGTAGGACAAACTTGAGACATCCTGTCTCCTGCTTTCAGCAGAAGCTTCCTGCAAATGTGCATCATTTCTGTTCTCCATTAGATGGACTAGCACAAGTAATAAAGCTCAAAAAAATACTACATTTAAATCAGTGTGAGCAGTTTCCTGTAGCTGTTTGGGTACTCAGCCCAATGTTTTGTATGAACTTCACCAGAATATTCCCTTGCTGTAAGAACACTGCCAAAAAATCCTAGTGTGTGGACTTTGTAAAGAACATGGAAAGAATCAGGGCAGAGAAATGAGTTAAATCTTGACTAATACAAACAGGATTCAAGATTTGTCCTGAGGGATCTATGTGCAATAATATATATCATTATGTAGGAGCCCTCTTGGGTAGACAAAGTGTTATTTGAATATAGCCTTCAGAATTACTGAAGGCCTGGTAATTCTGAATTCTACTTTAAGTAGTCTCTAAAAATTCACATGCAAAGACCAGTGTAGTAATTTTATGATGGAGTTGTTTTAACTTGTAGCACAAGAAGAATCAGGCCAAAATTCATTAACACAAGAGGTCAGCTGTGTTTTGGCCACCTTCCCTTTGCCCCCAGCCTCTGTGCTTGTAATTAAATAAAACATAACTGAAATGGTACCATTTAGCAAACCAGGCAGGAAAACAGAAGGGACAAACACTAGAAAAGATGTTTCACTAAATAACTTTTCCCTTTTCCTTCTTTCCATATTGTGCATGTAATGTAGGTAAATAATAGGTGGATGCCGTAATTTTTAATTAAAGGTGTTATTAGAGCTATCACTCTTGCTGTCATTATATTGTGTTATCACTTCTACAACAGCATTATGGGTGTTGAAGTTTTTGGAGATGAGGGTATTTAGGAGAAAGGGGACTGATCTCCTGTGTTTCTTATGCTATAAACTGTAATTACAAAGAAAGGCCTTAATATAAGACTGGTTCCAATTCAGTGATTCAATTCCATAGGGAAAATTGACTTTTGTATTTATTCATTGGCAGGTGCTGGATTGCTTCCCATCCTCTGAATATGTGAGTGGTCAGGAGAGAAGGGTTTTTGGGTGCTGGATGCCTCTCCTGCATCATTTTGTTTCACTGGGTGCAGAGAAGTCACCCTAAACCCTGTGCTTTTCACAGGCAGCTTAATATTATCAAGCTAAGGGGGAACCTTCCATGTATGAAAACTCTGCTCTTAAATTTAGAATAATGGTATAATTCTTTAGGGCTCTGGAGTAGATATTTTGTTTTAAACTTCCCCACTTCTAGTATTTTTTCTGAAAGAAATGACATGGAAACCTTGTGCTATAAGAGCTATAAAATGTAAGAAGAAACTCTAAGTAGAACTACAAAACAACTTTTTGGGTTACTTGCAGTGCTAGTCCAGCCTTTCATTTGTTTGGCCTTGTAGCACAGTAGTTAATGGTTAGTAATGGCATCATCTGCTTTTATTTTTAAATTCGGCAATGGTTAATTTTTAAACTTATTTCCAGCAACAACAGGACATTTATTCTGGAGCAAAGCTGATGGTTTGGTGCTTGTTCTGCACCAGCATTTGAGGTTTCCCATTGTGTTAACTCTCAGCAGCTCAGTGCTTGGTAACGATCAGCCCTGGGGAATCGGTGGGAAAAACTTTCCTTATCTCAGTTAATTATTCTGTTCACAGAACAAGATCCTGAATAACTGCTGTGAAGCTGCCCGAGACAGGTTGGGAACAGGGAAACTAAGTGGTAGGAGGAAGCGGATTTGTTTTCAGTAGCAAGAGGAATGAGTGTGGTAAGCAGGGTTGAAATTACCTTCGTGTGTTGTTTTGTTCATGTAGTGTTTGTCTGCTCGGGTTTTCTGCAGAAAAAAAAAAAAAGTGGTAGGAGAGAAAAACTCCCATGTTTATTGTTTTTTAATTCAATGAATTTGGAATATATGGGAAAAAAACTGTAGGAAAAAGGTGGGAATAAGCTTTACAGGCTGCAGCCATTTGCTCTAATGATGAGCACAGTGGATATTCCTACAAATTCAACAGCATCTCTTTCCACCTCCCTAGTTCATAACCTTAGATTACATCTCTCCTTTGGGAAGTGACTCCTGTTGTTGTTTTTAGAAACAAAAATCTCCAAACAACCCCAAGCCACAAAAGCCTGGGTTTAGGAGGGATTTTTTTGTTTGGGCTGAAATGCAGTCAGCTTAAGAAAAGACAAATAATATTTACTGCCAGCCCCACAAAGTCGAGCTGAGCTCTGATAGTCAGTCTTGAGTGCTTGCTGCTTTTGTCTGAAGGGTAAAGGGTTTTGGTGCTGGTCTCTTTGTGGGATCTGTGTCATTAAGACTCCAAAAGAAGAAATTTGAAATACAGTGTGGCATAGAGAAAAACAGGAACTGATCACTGGAGAGAGCAGAAGTAAAAGCAGTCCTAGCCACAGTGAGAAAGGAGTACTTTTTCTAAATTAAATTAGTGGTTAAATTTCAGTGAGCTGAAAAGTGCAGCTCTGACCCTTTTCAGAATGGAACTGGCTTAAAGTCTCAGGAACTGCACTTGGCTCTGGTGTTTGAACTATGCTATGAAATCTTTCTTGGTTGGCTAGTTGTTGGATTGCACAAACTTGAGAACAGAGGGAAGAGCTCCTGTCAGCAGTGCTCTGAGTGAGTCAGATTTTCTCCAAAACTGATACTCACTGGGGCTGATCTTGAACACAGACACGTGTCAGGCAACGATTCCTTCTGGAAAGGGCTCTGATATTTGTGATCTTTCACCCCTAAATCATGTTCTGGAATTAACTGAGTGATATTTCAGCCATCTGTGGTATTTGATGATTTTGGATATATGTCTGGAAAGCTAAAGCTTTTCCCAGTGCCCAGGTGTACCACGGGGTGGGAAGGATTGTGGACAAGTGGGAACAGGCATTATCAGCAGAGGAGTAAACAGAGCAACATGCTCTTAATTTTACTACAGGTTAAAAAAGCGTGCCAGGGCAGGAGCTGGGGAATCCACATGTGAATTTACACCTTGGGAACTCTGTGTGCTGTGCCCTGGCCAGCATCAAGTACAAAACCAAGTGGGTGAACACCCATTTGGGTTTTTGTGATTAGCTGTCCTTGTTCAGAGAATTTTGCTCAGTCAGCAATTACTCTGGAGCACTTTTTGGGATGAAACATTATTTGGAAAGATTTGCTTAGGCTTTTGTTTGTATTTGCAATACAGTAACTGTTTATTGTCAATTCCAAGAATTCTCTTCTCCCTTTTCCTCTGAAGCTGTTTTTGATGAGGTTAGTGGAATTGTTATGTGTGGATGGCCTGCAGAAATGCAATCAGGTTTCTTCCATCAGGTAAATAACCCGTGTTTATTCAGATAAGCCTTGGAACAAAGTTCAAACGGCAACAGAACTGCTATGAACAATTTCACAACTGCATGTGACCAAAAAATAAAGAAGTCAGGATTTAGTAATACACCCAAAATGAGCATATTTCTTAAAACCAGTACCAGATTACACCCCTGCAGTGAGTTAGATGCTTATCCTAGCATTGGCAACGTGTGAACTGCTGTCTTGGTTCTTTTGATAGAACATGAACTGCGTGGCAAGGTTGTCTGGGTGACAGGAGCCTCAAGTGGCATCGGAGAAGAATTGGCTTACCAGCTGGCAAAGCTGGGAGCCTTGCTTGCCATCTCTGCCAGAAGGGAGGATGAGCTGCAGAGAGTGAAAAAGAAATGCCTTCGTAAGTACAACTTAGCACTTCATGCAAGCAGTTCCACCCTGGCTGGGCTGGAATTGCCACAGGAACACTAACCCACATATCACAAGAATAAATTTGATGTTGAAAGTTGGCTTTATACAGAGCTGGTGTCTTCTTTTTGTGAGTGAGAAGCCTTTGTATAGAAGCGCATTTCAACTTCCTGCATAAGCCACTGTTACCTAAAAATCCTATCATCAGTTGCAAGTGCTCTTGTAAGGTACTAGATCAAGAAGTGGAATAAATACTCTGGGGAATGGAGGAAACAATCCCAGGGTATCATCCTGTAAAGAACCAAACCACGTAGCTGCTTGCTGCTAAGAAATGTTCTTAGGTTTGTGCATGTTACAGGCAGAGAAACAACTGACTTTGCTCTTCAGAAAATGGACTAATAAAAATGTTCAGAAAAAGTTGTTCTAAGAATGTGGAAGAAAGATGATCTCCTGTAATCAAGAGTAAAAAATGTGAAGCAAAATTTTTAACTATTCCAGTTATCTTCCAGTTAGCTTTCATATGCCTGATGACTCAGTCTGGCTTCGTTCCTCCTGTTTCTCTTTTTCCCTCCTGTTTTCTGGCTTGGCAGCAAGAGGAATAGGCAGTTAGTTCACACTGATAGATAGAGGCTTTGAACACGACTAACATTATGCATTTTTTCAGGCTATTTATCCTCCATAGCTCAGGATGGAGAGTTTTACGTGGAATGTGTTATCACACCAAGAGTTCAGTCTTAGTAATGTTGACAGAATGTCCACAGTCTACTTGGAATGTGTGCTAGGCAATAATCAGATGTTTTTCTTGGATTAGCACCTAAACATGTCTAGAAAGCTGAAAGTTGCAGCAACCTACTCAGAAAAGCTTTCAAGGAACTTTCAAAAATGTACAACTTCTTAGTTTTATTTTCTGAGGGCTCCAAAAAGCAGTCGCTCAAAGAGTGTGATACTTAAAAAGAGGCAGGGGACATGTGATGACAGTGATGACAGTGTGGCTAAGTGGCAGTAGTGACAAAATGCCAGTGCTGTCTGATGCAATGGTCAGCAGAAGTCTGCAACCCCGTTTGCGTCCGTGGCTGTTTGTGGTGATTGCAAAATTGATAACACGAGACAGGCTGGCAGCAGCTGCAATCCTGGATAGGCATTTTCAGGAAATACTTGTATGATGTGCTAAGGAATATTCAGAAATGTTATTTCAAGTAATGTGGGCCAAGAGCATTGATTTATCTGAGATGATTTCTGCCTCTGCCAACTTTCTGTGGCCTTGTGAATGTCTGAGCTGTGCCATACACATCCTTTAAAGTCTTCTGTAGCCCTGTGCTTTGCAAATATTTGCTACTGAACTTTGCTTTAACTGGAGGTCTGATTAGTAGGAATATTGGAAACTCTTCAGTAACACAAACATAACCAGGGCAGGAAGTGACAAGACAAGGGGGAATGGTTTTAAACTGACAGAAACCAGATTTGGATTAGATATTTGGAAGAAATTCTTGCTTTTGCTTTTGAGGCTGATGATGCCTTGGGACAGATTACCCAGAGGAGCTGTGGCTGCCCCATTCCTGGAAGTGTCCAAGGGCAGGATGGGTGAGGCTTTGAGCAACCTGGTCTTGTGGAATGTGTCCCTGCCCCTGGCAGGGGTTTAGAGTGAGGTGCTATTTAAGGTCCCTCCCAAACTAANNNAAGGTCCCTCCCAAACTAAACTATTCTGTGATTCTATAATTGTTCACATTTTCTGCAGCCAGCTTCTAAGTAGTGGAAGGTAGTAATTGGACCCACTTCCACTGTTATCCTTTGCTTCTCAAGGCTGTGTAAATCCAGTTTCCACCCCTTTCCTTGACTGTTACGTGCGCCAGCCCCCCAGCCAACTTAGTGGCCCTATGCTCCACTATTTCTAGTTAATCAGTATTTGTTTTGAACTAGGGGGTCCAAAATTAGACACAGTGCTCTAGGTGCAGTCTTAGAATGCTGTGTAGAAGCTCTTGAAAATCACTTTCCCTCAGTGTGCTTTTATTAGTGCAGCTAATGAGCATTTGTCATTGCCAGAGCCAGTTGCTGGCTTGCCCTCAGCTTGCTGCTGTCCTTCCATCAGGACCCAGGTCTTGTTTGGAGACCTGACCCTCTGGATGTTGGCCTCCAGTACTGCAAAGCAATATCCTGTCCCAGGTGTGAAAATCTGCATTTTAATTTATTGAGCTTAATGAGGTTTGTCAGACTGTTCTTAGAGCTTGTCAAGGTGCCTCTGCATGGCAGTCCAGCTCTGCAGCAGGACTGCTCCTCTGAACTTGATGTTAAATCAAAATTTTATGAAAATCTGTGGTTTTTTTCCATCATCTGGGTCATTAATGAAGTTATTCAAACATATTGATCATGGAGGGATGCCACAGCTGGTAACAAAAAGCAGTTGAGTTGGTCAGGCAGTATATGGCCGTGCTAAATCCTTGGTGACTTTGTCCACACATGTCCTTGTCCTTCACCTACTTGGAAATTGCTTTTAGGAGGAATTGCCATGTAATTTTCCCAAGGACTGAGGTTAGGCTTTGTGACGTTTGTCTTCTTGCTGTCCCAGGGTAGCTACTCCCCTTAGAGGAAAATTCAAAAAAAAGAGTGACATTGGTCGGCTCTTGTAAATCGTGGATGCATACATTGCCTTGCTTATACGTGCATTTTGTCCCTAATTTGTCTGACTCTGGTAGTGTTTCTTTCCCCAGAGTAGCCTCAGCAGTGTGGGAGACCTGAGAGGATCTTGCCAGAGAAGACTGGGGCAAAGAAGGCATTAAGTACCTCGTGTCTTTCTGTGCATTTCATCATTTCTCCCTCCCCATCCCTGTCCAGCAGTGAGCTCATTCTGTCTTTGGCCTCCCTTTTGTTGCTGCTGTACCTGTGAAGCCTTTGCTGCCTTTCACATTCCTCGACTCCATGAAAGTTTCAGTTTCAACTCCACCTGGGTGTTGATCTTCCTGATTCCATCCCTGCATGCTTGTCCAGTGGGTCCAAGCACACTTCCTGGGTGCCTGTCCCTGCTCCCACCTGCATGTTTTCTCTTGGCAGCTGAGTTCAAGACTGTCCTGTAAGGTTTGAGTAGCACTGGGTGGATGAAGTCTGAGCAGCAATCTGCAACATCAGTGTGAATTTGGCTGATTTATGGGGCATAATTGGAGCTCATGTGCTGCAACACGCCTGCTGTAGAGCTTGAACACAGCAGCAGCTGAACTGTGTCAGAAACAAGCACATATATCTTGTTCAAAGTTTAGTGACACCACCCTGTGGTACAGGTTTGTGCATTCTACACTGCTTAAAAGATGAGAGAGAGAGAGAGAAAGGTAATCCCTGTTGAGTCATGCATGCCAGCTCAACACTTCACTGCTCTTGGGCAGGAGGGAGAGAAAACAACTTGTATAACTCACTCCTGCAAGAGGCTTTGCTATTTCCCCCAGCCACTCTTTCTCTTTCTTTGGTCAGAAATGTTGAAGGCTGTTTTCTCTCAAAAGCTGTGAAAAGAAAAAAAATGTAGGGGGGGATGTTTCTGGGTTTGGCAAAGGTCAAATATGATTTAATTATGGATAGGCCAAATGAGTGACAGGCAATCTATAAGTTCAAGAATTATACAGTAATTGAGGTTGAAATGGAGCCCAGGAGGTCACGTTGATCAGCCTCTGCTGAAAGCACAATCTCTGTCAAAGGCATTTATACAAGAGAGAAATAAAAGAAGAGGAAATGCAGAAGAGCTGGAAAATACTACTCTGAGCTATGGTGTTAATCATGTTATGAGAAACTGCTGCCTGAGATTAACATGTATTGAAAAGAGTTGTCGATCTGAAACCCAAGCAATGAACTTTAAACTGAGGTCTCCCTCTTGGGACCAAGTGTTTTTTCTGGATATTGTAGTTGTTCCCTTAAAACCATCACTTTGGTAGCAGGCAAAAGGGGCAGTGGAATATTTGGTTTGTTAGTAAAAGCAGTGAGGAGCACCATTACGGCAGTGTATAAATTGGGACGTGTATGTGCCTTCTACACTGGGCACAGTGCTGGTCATCAGCCAGAAAAACAATGGGACCGTGAATGGGAGAAGGAATTTAGAAAAGGGTAACAGGAATGCTTGATTTTTGTAGAAGCTGCCTCTGAGGAGTGCCTGAAGTAAGGATCCCTCACCCAAGAAAAGAACTAAGGGAGCTGCTGGAGATGCACAGTTTGAATGCTGTGGAGGGTGAAAATCCTGTACAAGGCTTCTGATTTAAAATTTCCTGATGTCAGACATTTCTTACATTTTATAAAAGAGCACTTCCTTCCTTACCAGCAGTCTGTGTCTCTTCCTCTGCTCTTTCCTTTCTCCCTGAATCTGTGTAGCTTTCATGGCTGGGCTGACCCTGTGGTCTTGGTAACCCATGGCAGAAACATCCACACCCCAACAGGTTCCAGCTGTGCAAATCTGCTTCAGGCAGCACAAGGTAGAGGTGTGTCCCTGTGAGGGCAGCTTAAACTACATTTTACTGCTGTATTTCTGGGAGAAATGGAGGAGAAAATGCACATGGAGGGGTTGGAGGGAGCAATAAATGGAAATATTACTAGCATTAAGCCAGAGAGTTGGAAATACTACTAGCATTAAGCCAGAGAGTTGGGTTTATTTTAACCAGTGGCTTAAATACTAATGACCTTTGAACAGAGGCAACTCATGTGTTTAAGTAACCTCTTTATTTCTATATCAGTGTTAAGACAAAGTTCAACTCCCCCCTATATTTGCAAGAAGTAGTAATTAAAAAGTCAGAGCCTGAGGCTCTCTGAAAAGGGCAGCTGCTTGAAGGGGAGCAGCCACACTTAGATGTGGCTAGGAATTGATTTAGGCAAAAAAAAATAGCGCTTACGAACTGATAGAAATAATGTAAAAATTCTTGTTAGATGTAGTTTAAAAAAAGCTTGAAATGATGAAGATTTTGTTTTTGTGAGTCATCTGCCCCAAAACCCCAGGGTAACAAATCACTGCTCAAGAAATGCCTTCTATGGAAAAGGTCAGTTGTTCTGAAGAGACAGTGGGGGAAAAACACGACAAAAAGGCAGGAACTTGATGGCAGCTGACTTTTATTTCAGGGCATGGATATGTTAAAAGCTGCCAGTTAAGCAAAAGCCTTTTACTTCCTCCCAAAAAAACCCCAATTATTCAGCTTCTATAGACTTTGCCTGGTAGCTACTCAGGTATGTATGTTGTATTTTGGGTGTGAATTGCACGAGGCCTGCTGTCAGGAATAAACGTGCTTGACATGTTGACATCCAAGCAAAGTGTCAGGGCTCCCAATGTGCTTCTGAATTCCCCTGTGAAAAGATTCAGTTGGATTTTACTCCTAACTATTGCAATTTATTTGGAGAAGTGAAAGTTCTGTATTGTGCTACAAAGCCTGTTTAATAAAGTCAGGCTTTTCACATACAAAAACACAATGAGAAAAACACTTGGTAGGAACAGATCAAAAATAGATTCTATGTGGGGGTCAAAATGGAAACAAAGCAAGCATTTTATTTCCAATTTGATGTTATGGTTTCTGGATGTTTTCTTTGTGAAAATGTGATGTTGGAAAGCATGTTATGTTTCCCACAGTTCTGACGCTGGGAATCTTATCAGCTCCCATTCCCTTTATGGTTGTTTTTCAGAGATTAGCAGCCTGAGTGAAAATGATATCCTTGTTCTGCGTCTTGACTTGACTGACAGATCTTCTCATGAAGCTGCAACCAACAGTGTGCTCAAGCATTTTGGCAAGGTAAGATGTGCTTCTGGGGTTAAACTTCTTTTTCTTTGTCTCCTGGACCTGTATTTATGTTCATATTTCACTTTTATTTTACTGTATGATAAATTCAGCAGTGTCTACATCTCCGTTCAGTTTCAGTATTAAACTTGCCAAAAAGCAATATCTGCATTTTTATCCCTTCTGTTGCTCGCTTCTGGTTTTAAGCAACAATCAATCACTGGTCCTTCCCAAGGACTAAACACTCGCTGAATTGCCTGAGGAAGCAAAAATATTAAAGGAAATTGTCTTGATATTAATTTATCTTTGTATCTTTCCCGAGATCGATGTTTTGGTCAACAATGGTGGGCGCTCGCAGCGCTCCCTGTTCGTGGACACAAACCTGGATGTCTACAATGCCATCATTGAGCTCAACTACCTGGGCACTATCTCTCTGACAAAGTATGTCCTGAACCACATGATCCAGAGGAAGAAAGGCAAGATTGTCACTGTGAGCAGCGTGATGGGCATCATGGGGGCTCCTCTTGCCACGGGCTACTGTGCCAGCAAGCACGCTCTGCAGGTGAGTTACAGTCTGCAAGTTAATTAAGTTCATTAAGTGGATCAGTACCAGTGCTGTAGCAGAGAACAAATCTGTGCAGAGTTCACCTGAATTTTCACACACCATATGCAACATCATCAGGTATTGAAAGTCCTTTGGAATTAATTTGCTCTGAAATGTGAAATAGCTCCCACTGTAGATTTTTTTTTTCCTGACTGCAGTTCAAGTGCAGCTTAGTTGGTTCTAACCACTACATGGTTAAATTCCAGTGTGAAACACAAAACCTCAGCCTCTGGCCTTCAGATGAGGGAATGCCTCTATGAGAGGTATTCTGTTGCATATAGAGAGAGCCCTAATGTTCTCAGTTCGTTTAGAGAGAAAGAGTCACTGGTGAGAGTTTTAAGACTTGAGGAAATCTTTAGGACAGTGAAGTGAGAACACTGAGTGGTAAGGCAGATTACTCAGAAATGAGAATTCCTGATCCATCTGGGTGCAGCTGAATGACTCTTCCCAAGAGTTCTGTGTCTTTCTGTGGTGTGAAGAACTGGCAGCTCACAGTGCCATAGGAAGTTATCTCCTGCCTAACACTTACCACTCAACACTGCCTGGAAAAAGTTTTTGAGAGCAGTGTCACTTGAGTAGAAAAACATAAAGAGGAGCTCAGAACAGTTCCTGCCTGTATCATTGAGGAATCACTTGGTTTAACTAGTAAATTTGTTTGGACATATTTGTCTTTCACCACTGTTTGGCCCCCTGCTAATGTACATTTTGATCTCAGCAAAACAAACATCAGCTGTGCTCAGTGTTGGTTTAAAAACTGGCATCTTCTTTCTCCCTGCTGCATTTTAGCACATGAACAGAACAAACAACTGCTTAAGCCAAGGGATCAATATATTTTTGACAATTTGACCAGCAACAACAAAAATGCAACAACTGGCTGACACTGCAAAGCCTCTTGAAAAGATGAAGATGTAGAATATGGTGACAGATCTGTGCTAAAAAAAAATAAAATTCAATTACTGATGGGGAGAGAGCCACTGCTCTTCATTGGAGTGGCAAGCTGGAATTGCCCATTACAGGCCAGCTTTTGGGTTCAGCCTAGTAGATTTAAATTAGAAGAATGCAATGAGCAGAAGCCTGACTTCCCTTCATGCTCCTTTATTTATTAAATGTTCTTTCGGTTGAATTATCTTTGGGTGTGGTGCAGTTGGACTAAGCACAGCTAATTAATTGCAGAGCACAAGGAATTCATGTGTTGCTTTAAAAATACTCAGGATTCTGAACCTCATGTCAGATTGAAAGCACAGACAAAGCTTTGAAGAGATAGCTTACTAAGATTAATTAAAATAAGCTAACTGAACTGCTTCTATCTTTATTAGCTTCTACCTCTGCTCAACCAGGCCAGACTCCAAACCTCCTTCCTTGTTTCCTTCACAGTAATTCTAGAAACACTAATTGAAGGTGTTGAAACATGACTTGCTATATTGATTTTGGAAATACTCTGCCTGACAGTCTTTGATCAGTCTGGAGTTATGGCTAGATGAGGGCATGAAGCCCCCAAAAACTAGGAAAAGCTTTTCTGAAATAACAAACTTCACCAGTGCAGTTCAGATAAAGCAGTTCTGTAGGAATGGCAGCCCTCCTTAGATAACCTTGTAGCCCATTTCTGATGGTGGCCAAGAAGAAACGGAGACTGGAAGAGGGGAGGGGAAAAATAAGCCAAAGCAAGAGGCCACCAGTTATTAAATATGTGAGCCCATCTGACATGGATTCATCTGCTGTGGTTTTTGGTCTGTTTTGTTTGTTTGTTTTTAATTCATGCCTTGGAGTCTATCACAACTGACACACATCATGCTGCACATTTAATTACACCATTTTTTTTGAGAAAGTTCTTCCTTTTGCTTGTGGTTTTGTTTTTGTTTTGGTTTTTTTTTGTTTGTTTTTTTTTTTAATTCCTTTAAATGGCAGCTGTAGGAGGAAGGAAGGAATTCTTCCTGGAATTAGAATCTGTTCTTGAAACAATCATGCTTTGATTCATGCCAACTGGAATTCTTCATAACAGTGTTCTACTGATGAAATTACCCTTTATTTCAGTGCTGGGAGTGCTGTAAGAGCATGAGTCAAGCCCACAGGAGTCTGCATCTGCCTGGTGCAGTTTCCCTCCTGGAGGGTTGATGTGCCATTCACCCAGCCATAATTCATCTAATTGGTGGCATGGGGAGTGGATCAGGATTGGTGGCCTTCAAAATGTTCCTTTGTCAGGAACTCATCTGAGAAGCACATGGACTGAGGAGCAACAGCTCCTTTCTTTGTTCAGTATCTGGTCATTAATGGAATTTCTAAATATTTCTGTCAGGGTAGCAGTTGTTTCAGCCTCTTCTAGGATTTGGTCACTAAGCTGGAAAGACCCAAAAATGGCTGAAAGAAGTTTCTGTTCCACACACTCTGCCTGAATGTCAGAGCTGGCTTCACTCTGGGCTGGGTGGAAACACTGGGGTTCTTCCTCTTGCACTGGAGTTCCTTCACTGCTCCCAAATCTGGGTCTGTCCCTGCCTGAATTTCAATAACAGAAAGCACTTATTTTTCTTGCTGAGGAATATAAAGCTTCTCTTCTGGGAGGAAGCAGAGGAATTTCATAGCAGCTATCTTTGACTATCAAGGGTAAGTGCTGGAATTAGAAAATGTGTGGATACTGTACACAGAGCCTCCAGAGGGGACTGAGTCTGTGTAAGATTCTGGTTTTCAAGAGCTTGTCAGTGTGTATCAGCCAGGATGTGGGGTGAGTGAGCGTCCTGGCCCTCCTGTGATGCTGGTGAAGGCTGTGCCTCTTCTCTGGTGTAAAACCTTGGAGCCTCAGCACGAGGGAAGATGTGGGACAGCAGAATGCTGCAGAGCAGAAACAGGAGCTTGCTGCCATCTCTGGCCACTTGCATTTTGTGTTTACAGGCTGTACAGCCTTTAATGGAATCACCCTGGCTTTGACAGTGCCCACAGAGCTGGCTGCTGCTGCGTGCCTTTGTGTGGCTGCTCAGGTGCCCAGTTTTAGGTACAGCTTGGATCCCAGGAGCCTCCCAGCACCTGAGCAGCTGTAGGAGCTTTGTCAAAACTGACTGAGCCACGCTCTAGCTTCCCTTCTATCACAGCATTCCCAGACACACGCCCTTCCACCTCCTCCACTCCTGGAAGTGCATCTTGAGTGTGTCCCCTTCAGGAAAAATGGGAGCCAGTTCTGTTCCTCACCTCAGATGGACAGGGAGTGGTGGGCACGTGTGGGTCTAAGTGTCTTTTTATGGGTGATTTTACCCTCAGCTGGGCTGAGGCACTCCCTTTGTGCCAGGACTGCACAGCCTGGGTGTGTGGGCCTTTTCTGAAAGAAGTGGGTTCAGGGCCCCTCAGGAGAGGAAGGGGATGAGGAAAGTGCAGGGTGGGATGTAGCATTAGCCTGGAGTGGTGGATAAAACACAGCCCTGTTTGTGCACACGAGGCTGGAGGAGCCAGGGAGGGCCTGGCTTTTTAAACCAAAACAACTGGGTGTCTAGGAGCAGATTTCTGGGCACATGAGTGTCCAATGTTAGAACTCAGTCCTCTCCAGGCTTTGCTCACATGCTGTGAAGATCCAGCCCCACATCTGGGGCCTGCAGGTACTCACCACTTTAAATTCATGCTCGGTGTTTTTAGGGAACCGAACTGCAAAGCCTGAATGGAATCCATAAATTGGAATTAACCACCAGCAACTGGGAAATTGGAGCCCCTCTTCTTGGTCAGAGTGTGCTGCTCCTTGCTGAGCTTCAGTGGCTTGTCCCTGCTGCTGGTTCTGTGTCACCACAGGCCCATACCTGATTGCTTTTAGCCTGTTGCAGCTCAGGGAAGAGCTCTGGGTCAGCCAGCCCTCCTCCCAAGCTGGATGGGAGCAAAGTGATAAAATTTTACTGCAGTGGGAGAAGTTTATCAGCCTGTGTTCACTCTGTGTCTCCACTGTGACACAAAATTGCGTGTTGGAATAGATACAGGGAACTGTTGGTAGTCAGGTCAAAGATAACAGGATGAGGTGTTGGCTAAATCATACCCCACAGTGCTTGACCAGCAGTTTTGGTGCAATGCACCCTTCTGAATTGGCCATGTTTCCCATAATAGTTGCTGTCTAAATGTGAATTGCTACAGAGATTCAGAAAACCTTTTATCCTCTTAGCTTAAAAAAAAAGGAAGTACTTGCAACTTTTGTAATTTTGGTGTAACTTGGATACACTGGTAGCATTTTCTTGAGCTGGAATAAGATTTGTATCTATGTGGATGCCAATTTCAAACTCTAGCAAATTTGCAAATTAACCCCCTGAAGTGTCAGGGTGCATTTTTGACTTCCCTATGCTGAAATTTTTCTTCCTTTTCTTACACAAACCAGTGCCACTTCATAGAAACTGTATAAACTCTTTATTATTATCACCCCAAAAGGTAATTTCCATGATATTGCAATTCTTAGGGTTGGTGGCATTTCCTCTGCCCAACAACAAGGCTTGTCCTCAGCACAGGGACAGCAAATCTGGCTGTAGTTCAGAGAAATTACTGTGTACTTGGTAAGATGAGGACAGATTCCTCACTGGTTTGTATACCAGTGTCTGTAACTGCAGATCAAATGCTAAATTAGCCATTGATCATGAAAAGCCAAAGAAAGTAGTAGGAATTGCTTGTAGTGAAATCTTTTCTTTACAGTATAAATTTGTATGAAAAGATGTCATCAGCTAAACCTTGCAAAAAACATGGGAAAGGAAGATTTCACTCTGTTTTTGTCTTCTAGGGATTCTTTAATTCTCTGCGGACTGAGCTGACTGACTACCCTGAGATCAGCATTATCCAAATCTGCCCAGGGCCTGTGCAGTCCCAGATCATCCAAAATGTCTTCACTGAGAATCTTGCAAAGGTAAGGACTCAGTTCTGTTGTGACAAACCCAACTTCTGCTGTGGGGCCAGTGATCCTTTTGTGGGGTACTGCTGTCTGGTTTTGTTCTCCTTGCAAACACTAACCCTGTTTTCTTACCAAGAAATGCTTTGTGTGGTGCAGAACTGTGTATACTCTTGTAATTCTTGGTGGTATCAAATGAAACTTGAGTTTGATAATTGCTATTCCTTCTCTTTTCCAACACAAACAACCCAAGTCTAGAAAAATGTACTGTACAGCCACTGTGCTGCAGTTTTGGGGGGAAAGCCAGGATTTTCTGGCCACAGCTGTGGCTGGGGAGTGCTGTCTGTGCTGCACAGGTGGGGTTTTGTTTGCCCTGGTCACGCTGTGCCCTGGTGGGTGACGCTGCTGCTGGCACAGCCCCGGCTCAGCTGACACGAGCTGTGCATTCCTTTCCTGTTAGGGATTGTTCCAGGAGGAAAAGCAAAACCTTCCAACTGCACAAAGGCTTTTAGTAAAGGCTGTCTGACAAAGCAGCTGGCAAAAATTGCTACTGTGATACATCAGACTGTAATCTGCCCTAAATTCAATCAATTTGAAGCTCAGGATGACCCACCAGTGAGGAGGAGGGGATTTCTCATTGCTGAACCGAGTTCTGGAATGATTTTTGTGTTGCAAAACTTCTGACTTGCGTGAAAGAAAAGATGTACTTTTTGAACAATGGTGAAAGTTGCAAAACACATTCCTCAGATTTCGGTGTGGCAGAAGACCAGGGAGGAGGAGCAAATCTAGACCAGAACCGCTTTTGCCCTGTGAAACAGGAGGACAGATTGCTAGAGCGGCCTGTTATTGCTGGAGTGAAATGTGCACAAGTTCACAGGGCTGTGGTTTGTGCTCACTAAATGATACACAGGGACAAGACCTCAGTTGATGTCCCTACTCCAAAGCAGCTAGCTGCTTTTCTCTTGGTTGAGATGGAAAGAACTGGAAGGAATATTTAAGTTGATGGGGAATGTGACCTCACCTGCTAATCTGGTGTAGTGGTTTTGATTTGTTAATTTTGATTTGTTTATTTTTTTGTTGTGAGATAGGATTAGGAGAAGAGTAAAGTAGGTTTAAATTTAAAGGGTATAAAAAACTTATTAATAAAAGTTTAAAAAGAATAATAAGAATTAGAATAAAATTTTTAAATTACTGAAATACCAATTAATGCAAAACCAGCACACTTGGCTACTTGAGTAACTTGTAGTTAGAATGGGGCAGGCACAGCTGGGAACTGGGGAGTTCCCATTCCTCAGAGCTGCAGATGGGGGAACTTGTTCAACAATCCCCACCAAGTGGAAGCCCTGCTGAAGCAGGACAGAGCTTAGTGATCCATTTTTTTTAACCTTTGACCCATCAATAGAGGCATTAATTAAAAGGGTGAGCCAAAAGAAGGTGGAAAGTGTTCCCACCCTGAAAACCAGAGGATAGTGAGGGACGGGTTCCCCTGCCCCAGTCTCTGGGTGAGTTCCTGTGGGGAAAGCGGGATGAGTGTGTCTGTCACACGGAGCGTGGCCCTTCTCCTCCCTCTGTCAGTGCCAGGGATCCAGCTCTAACCCCCTGCTCTGTCCCCTCCCCAGTCCCTCGAGAACAGCGGGGACCAGTCGCACAAGATGCCCACGGACCGCTGTGCCCGGCTCACCCTGGTGAGCGTGGCCAACGACGTGAAGGAGGCCTGGATCAGCGACCACCCCTACCTGGCCGTGTGCTACCTGTGGCAGTACGCGCCCACCTGGGCCTGGTGGCTCATGAACAGGATGGGCAAGAGGAGGATACAGAACTTCAAGAGTGGAATTGTGAGTGTGCAGGGTGTCCCTCTCTCCCCTGCTCGCTTGTTCTGCTCTGCTGACGTGGGCATTGGGATGGCATGGCTCCTCAGTCACGCTTACAGCCCTGA
Organism: Phainopepla nitens; assembly: GCA_013400175.1. NCBI lineage: Eukaryota > Metazoa > Chordata > Aves > Passeriformes > Bombycillidae > Phainopepla > Phainopepla nitens. The sequence goes on along the minus strand of VXBQ01011178.1, from coordinate 245,438 downwards.
TGTGCAGGGCAGTGTTCCACTCCTGCTGTGCTCCCTGGTAGAGGCTATTTATTCTTTTGGTACAAAACCCCCTCCCATCTTAAAGCACTGCAGTAACAGGAAATACAAAAGCGAGGGTGGCACATGCAGCTTGAAACCTTGTGCTTCCACACTGTAACTGCCCATGGTCACCAACTGTTTCAAAGTAAGTCTTTCACTCACAGTGTTGTTTTTAACACAGCAGAAATACTGATTTAATGTCCTCTCCCTCCAGGATGCTGATGCCTCTTATTCAAGGAAGAACAAGTAAGGATGAGCGTGCACAAAATCCTGCGGTACTTGTGCTAAGGCTGAGAAACTTTTCATATTGCATGACTGCAAACAACAGCTTTTTTTTTGGTTTTGTTATGTCTTTGTCATCCTGTAGCTCGACAGATCTATCAAGCTGATGACACACTTGACTGAATAAAAATCTCTTTCTAAACACACCTGTTTCACGGCAAACTCCCACAGGCTGAATTTTTAAGCTTACAAGAACTGAGACACATGAGAGGCTGGGCAGCTGCTCTGACACAGCCAAATACCTGGTGAGCAGCCCAAAATTATAGACCCCAGGATCCTGTTTCCCTCACTTTCCTTCCTAATTCATGTTGATGAAAAAGCCCCACAAGAAGATGGGTGTGGTAGAGAGGGTAAGGGTGTCTGGTCTGTGCTTATGATGTGTTACTGGAGCAGAATGTGTGTTCAGGGCTGAATCCCTTCATTTCTGACACAACATCAGGGGTTACCCTCTGGCCCCTTTCTCAGCTCTGCTGCCCTTACACTTCCCTGTGTGTGATGAACATCACAATCTAAAGCAAGGAGGGGTTGGGAAGATTTCACTAAAGCTCTGCACACACCTGGTTAGAAAACAGAGCAGTTCAGGGGTCACAGGGGATAACAGTGGCTCCCAAGCTCAGTCCCAGTGCTGAGAGCAGTACAAAGATGCCATCAGTAATGCCAATAGCAGCCTGTGAACACAGACAAGGCCAGAGTTGAAGGTGCTCCAATTCCTGAATTCCAGATAACTCAAAGAAATGCTCTGAGCCAAGCAGGCCATGGTTCAAGAGCACACAAACACACCAACAGCTGAACAGGGGCACTTGGCTGCATGGATCTGTGGGACAGAACAAGCAGCTTTAACTGCTGTTTCTGCCAGAAGCAGAATGCAGACAGGTTTAAGGTGAGGGTCTCAGAGCTGTGACCACCCTGGCCTGTGCCAAGGGGCTGTGAGCAGGGAGTGGGGGTGTGGGACATGCTGCCTGTGACAGCAGGGGACAGGATGTGGCAGGGCAGCACAGCCCAGCTCCACATTCCTGTGCTCCAGCAGGAACTCTGCCTGTTGCTAATTGTGCTGCTCCATCTGGTGCCAGTCAGGATCTCTGCTGGAACACTGGGCCCAGTTATCAGCAGCTCTCCTCCAGGCTGGGGACCAGATGGAGAGAACCCAGAGAAAGGAAGGGAAAAGGATCTCAGTTCTCTTCAGTTTTTTTCCTCAACTGGTTTATTCAGTTTACAAAAGACAAAGGATGAGGGCAGAAATTACAGCCATCTTCGAGTAAAGACTGCTGCAAAAAAACATAATTACATTTTCTGTGACCATATGGAAGACAAGTAGTAAGAGATTTACAGTGAGGCAAGGGAGAGTTAATTAGATTTAGGAAATAACTCCAACCTTCCAGCTCTGCAAGAGCACCAAAGAACTGGAGTAAACAGCTTGAGGAGTTCATGACACTCCTTGCATTGGAAGTTTTAAATCAGAGTAAATATTTGCCAGGGTAGTTCCTTGTGAGAGGGAGCTGAAATAGGTGCTCTCTATAAGCCCCTTCCACATCATCTCCAGGCTCTGTATTGCCAGATGCAGGTCAGGACCCAGCATGACACCAACCTGCTTTGGAAATCCACTACACCACTTGCATAGTTTTTAAAAATCATTTCTGGCCACTACCAAAAGGAACAGCCAGCAGCCAAGTACATGATTCCGTGGCAAATTTCAACTGAGACAAAAGGTCTTAAAGGTGAGGATGAAAGTAATAAATGTGCTTGGACTCAGACAAGGCTGGGTGTTCTAAACCAGTACTGCTTCAGTTATGGAGCAGATTTGATTTAAATTGATTCTATAGGACTAGGAAATACAATTATCTACTCCCTGCTCAGTATTTGCCTACAGTGTAACCACTGATCTGCTGTGAAAATACAGTTATGTGCTAAGACTGGTGGTAGTGAACAGAATAAATGAGCCACTGGAAACTGGACCTGTATTCAAGGTGACCTGTAATGTTACAAACCAGCTGCCCAAGTATGTTCCAGCCTGTAGTGAGGTTAAAAAAAATAAATTACTTCTGGCACAGACAGCTGGATTTTCCCCATCCCTCTATCATCAAACTTTCACTGCATTTGTGGAAGACTAGTTAGGGAGGTGGAAAGAGGTTGCAATAACAACATATATATACAGATATATATAATTTATATCATATATATGGATATTGGAAGAAGGAGATGCAATCATACCATTTGTTCTTAAAATTTCCTCTGTCCCCTAATTATATACATCTACTTCTTTCATCAGTAAAGTCACCCAGGCTATCAATGTGTCAGAGCACACACTGGTTTATATAAATTCTTTTTACCAAAACAAGTAAAAATTGTCCCTTAGAATTTACTTTAGTTAAAACATGGCTGAAAACTTACCACACATAAGGAAGACAAGTGAAAGTCATATAACAAATGCTAGAACTGAACTCAGTCCAGTATAAAATGGCCAGAATAAAAAACTCCTATAAATAGTCCTATGTACAGTTTGGTTGCCAGCTCCGGGGTTGACAACACTACAAGAAGCTGTAACCTGACTGGCAGTGCAAGTCACCTGTCCAAGGATAAAAAAAGTAAAAATAAATCAGAATGCACCAAAAATAGCTAATGATCAGAATTATGTTGGTGATGGTAATTAACCAAGATGGTTACTAACCATCACTGCCATGATGGTGACTAACCGTGATGGTTAGCATAACATTATTGTGGTAATGATCAGAATTATGCTGCTCTTCTCTAAACTGGAGAAGAGATTTTCAGCATGTGGCTCATCAGCCACACAGACAATGGTGTCTCGTGTTCCAGCAGCAAGAAACCAGTCCCCAACCTCGTGCCTGCTGAAGGTTCTGGCCAGCACCACCTCTGTGCCGAGGACGTGCGCTGGCCTGGCACCGCCACCCTGAGAGTAACACCTGGTCTGCAGCACACGAAGGGAGCACGGACACTGGATTCCCAACACACAGAGGAAAAGGACAAACCAGTAACAGCCAGCACTGCAGAAAGGCCAGCCTAGAAGAGAGGCAGCTGCAGGAGCTGCGAGGAGTACACGGGGTAGCCCAGGGGCGGGTCGGCCGCCTGCACGGTCAGGTTGCGCAGCAGGGCCGGGTGTGCCTGGATGCTGTAGCGCTCCTCGTCGTCGTTGGTGGCATAGAGCAGCTCCCAGGACAGGTTGGCCCACTGGCCTCGCACAGCCTCAGCATTGAGCTTCCCCACCTGGACTAACAGCTCCTGCAGAGTGAGCACTCGCCCCGTGTAAATCCCCTACAGGAACAGACAGAGCAACACGTCCGGTACATTGTCCGAGAACAGACACGAGCATTTTGGTTACAAAGCACTGAGTGAAGCTTTGGGACCACACTCTATGAACACTTCAAACACAGCAAAGTATAAATCCCCTCGGTTCAATTCCTCCACTGGAATATAATCAGGAAATATTGCTGCATCTGAAGAACAGTGCAGTGGGGTTTTCGACAACAGAGGTGCCAGTTCCTCTTTAGTGCCAACCAACCTTGCAGAGCCTTCATGTTTTAGAACACAATTACAAGGGACAAAAAAGAACAGTGGAAAAGAAACCCAAACTTTGACCTAGTAATTTTTCTCCTTACCATGCTTGGGTCGTGCCCCAGTGAGAACAGGTATGGCTTTTCCTGCAGAACTGCTTGCTGCCACTCCAGGTCTGACACCAGCCCGATGTACCAATCGCTTTCGTATTCCTCCAGGTGGTTCACCAGATCTCTGAAGTTCTCTACTGGGCCCAGGCTGGCTTTGTCCAGCATAAGTTTAAAGGTGTATCTGAAAGGTGCAGAACAGTGCACAGTCAGCTGTGTGGCAAAGACAGGAGGGAGAAAGGCTCTTCAGGCACAGAGGGTGGAGAGGCTCCACTAGCTCTGTCAGTCACTGCTTGTCAGCTGAGTCACTGCCAATCACTCTGGGTGTGCTTTTAGCTCACTCACACGTAAAACACATCAGCTGCCACATCTCTCCTTCACCTCCAACACCTCCCCACTGCCTGATAACGGACAGTGCCAAATATCTAAATCCAGCACAATTCTTGAGATCTGAAGACAATGAAGATAAGTTGTTTTTCCCCACTCAACACAGCACATTGGAGGCAGCTGTGGAGAAGAGAAGAAGGAAGAAAACTCCATACCACAAGCTTCACTGCCTGGAGTCATGGGCAATATTTATATAGGAAAAACCTACAAATAAATATAAACTATACGGGTTTAACAAACATTACTGAAATGACACTTCTCTATATAATTTTTCTAATCTCAGGAAATGGTTTTCTTTTACCTGAATGCTTTTAATGCCAGCTGGAAGAGCTCTGGTTTGTCTGTCAGCCAGTCCAAGCCAGCAGACCAGGGAATGCCACCGGTGTACGCCCTGAACACGTGGCGAGGGGCAGGCACGGCGTTATCCAGGCCAAACAGACCAAAGCAACACGACAGCACCCCGTGGATGTACAGGTCTTTCAAAGCTTTATCTTTCATAAGGTCTGAGAGTAAACTGGAAGGTTTCTCTTTCAGATGAAAAAAATCCAGTTGGCTCAAAACAAAGTGGTACCACTCCTCTGGAAACCTCTGCCTCATTTCACTGACTTTGGAAGAAGGCACTGGTGCTGTTCTCCATTCTTCAGGGATGCTCAGCAGCTCTGAGTAAGAGCAACTGAATTCTACCCGAGGTAAAGCTTCTGGCTGTTTCCCTTTGTCCACAGCAGGCAGCCCAAGCACCACAGCCCTGTTTAATTTATCATCTGGTGACATTTCCTGTAGGAAATCTTGGCTCTGTGTTTCTACAGACCCTGGAATGGACAGGTGCACTTTTGGTGTCAGTCCCAACTGCCCAGGTTCTCTTCTGTCTCTTGTTCGGCTGCTGGGTTCAAAATCAAAAATGTCACTATCATCAGTCCAGTCCTCCACTGTATCAACACTAAAGCTGTCTTCTTCCCTCAGAACTCTGGATCCTTTCACTGCTCCACTGTGCTGATTTTCTGGAAATGATCCCTGTTTGTTCTTGTTGGCACTTCCTGGGCTCTGCCAGGTCTTTGATTTTTTATAACAATACTGGACAAGCATCCATACAAGCACTTTAATGAAATCATCTTTCAGGTGCTTTAAATTCTCATGGGAATCAATTATTCCAGATAACACATTCCTGGCATCAGAATACAGCCGCACAGGAACAACAGTACAGGGAGTCAGGATGTGTCCAAAATGGGGATTGGGAGACAGAATTCTTGTGTGCTCCTGATGTTCAAAGGCCATTTCAAAAATTTCATCCACTCTGTGAGCTTCAGCAGCATGGCAGGATGTTTCCTGCAGTTCTAGCCCCTAAAGCACACATGAAAACAGCTTCCTGTTAGTCTTCACCAGGATGTAACTTTAAATGCTAACAAGCTTGCAACAGAATTATTCTGAACAAGATGATTTTCAGTATTTCCACAAATGAATCTACAAATCTGTCTAGAGATAACAGCAATAAGAAAGCACTCAGTGCAATATTAGGAACAGATCAATGTCTTAAATAAATCTTTGCCTCATGCAGGTCTTATTAGCCAGCTTATTGAGATATTGTGTCACTAGCTAAATGATAGAAAATTTCACATCTGCTACTCATGTAAATTGCAACACTAATTAGTATAGCACTCATCTTAGAAAACTGAATGTAAATCAGTTACACTGCTGAAATGTTACACAGCAAAATGTTTGCATGATTTCCAAACATCTCAGTGCTCAGCATGCAATTACCTTAATGTTAACACCACAGTATGTGAAGCCTTTTTCCAGCACCAATACCCACATCAGCCTGTCCTGAAAGCGGCACAGGTAATGAGACCCAGGCAGAGAGAGACCTGGGCAAGGAAAAAAAAACAGACAAAAAACTACATATTACCTTTTCTACTTGCCAATGAAAGGATTCAACAGCAAACATAAAATATTTCTGCATCAACATCACAATCAGTTAACACTGGCTAGCTAGCACTTCAGAGTCTTGAAGAAACTGGCTGAAATTGCAGCTTTGAAAAGGCTGTGGAAAGTTGAGAAACCTCACACCACTGTAGGACTACATTATTCACACCAGGGTTAAACAACTCCACCCTCAATTCCCTTTGCAGAGATGACTTCCATAATTGAAGATAATTTTTGGCTGCATTTCCAACCACACAATTCCCACTGATGTTCTCTGGAGACCTAAAATCCTTCTAACTGAGAATACAATAAAGAATGATATAGCACAGGAGTTTCCTAATGGCCCAATTTGCTGTGGAGTAGGAAGTTTATTTACCAGAGAAATAAAAAATATAACTGAACTGGAATTTGAAAATCAGGCCCTGAACAACAGCAAAGTAGTACTAAAAAAAAAAAAAAACCAAACCAAACAAAACCCCCCACTTTTTCTCTTTTTTTACCTATGTCACAAAAAGAGCAATGCCAAATTTCATAAGAACTGGAGGTTATACTGTATTTGAACTACAGCCCAATGTCAATCCTCCTAACACAATGCTTCTATTCTTAAGCATGACATTTGCTGCCAGTTTATGACCTGCTTCTGCTGTCACTCATGTCTGGTGACCACTCACTTGCAGAACATTTTAGTTTTAAAATGCTGTAAGATGAAATCAGTGAAACCAACCATTAAGCTGTAGTTAAAATTTAAGTAACCTTTTCTATCCCACTGAGCTAATGAAGTGCGTTTTCTTGCTAACATTTTGCAAAGATTTTAATTCCTTTTTTGCTAGCTGTTAAAGCTACTAAAACTCCTTTACACAGAAAAAACTCTAGGTTTAAATTAGTGACACACAAAGTGGTACTGCTTCCTTTTGAACTCATCTGAGAACATCACAGTTTTTCTTGCTTCAAGACATTCATTCACAGATTTTCCCATTAAAGAAGAGACTTTTTACCCCTCAAGACTAGTGTTTTAAATTATTTATTCTGAGGCATAGATGCCACCACAGTCATGATGGGAATGGAAAAAAAAAACCCTACTAAAATATGTATATATATAATATAGATAGATAAAAGAGATAGGTAACATATATATGACAGATATATATTATAATATAATAAATATATCTGTTGTACATATAAAACATAGATGGACCAATGCAGTAGACAAACTGAAGTATCCTTCTTTAGAGAGAAAACACTTCCTGGTTTATTTAGTACCTCTCTGTAACCAGTGAGGAAGGTGCAGCACATGTTTCCTAGTAAAGCACCCGGATATATTCTTCAGAAAAGCATGATTAAGGTTAACTTCCACTGCCTTCAAATATTAGGCCACTTTTTCCAGCCATAAGCCATTTTCTAAGAAGCTTATGTAAATATTTGCCTCTTGTCTAAGGGCTACAATCTTTTGATTATTTAGGTTACACAAAGGCTGTTTCTCAAGAAAATGACCTTGCAATTTTAAAGCAGTTACTCTGTCTCCAGCTGGGAAAAAGACTGGGCATTTCTTCACCTCTGTCTCTGTAATTCTGTGAAATCCCCACCACAATGCCTTTCACAGGCTGTAAAGCCACAAGTGCTGCTACAATCCTACCTCAACTGCCTGCACAAGATATGACATTAAATCTTATCAACGGGTTTGTTCTCAGCTGTTTACTGCTACTTAGGCTACATCACGTATTTCACAAACCTCCAGTCAATATTCACCATAACCAACTAACACAACCAAATTAGCAAAGTCACCTTCTGGATGCTGAGTAATGGGATTGATGCAGAGGCAGACAGACAGAGAGAGAGCAGTTTGACACACATCTTTCTCTATGCTGTCTGGCTAAAGAACCCAATTTACTGCCTCCAGTTAGGTGGGATCAATGCATTCTTTCCTTTCTATTCAGTACAGAAAGATTAGGATTGATAGTGTTTCATCACCATTTAGTCTCTCCTTAAAGGTAACAAAACAGTTATTTTCTTACAGCACTGTAACAAGTAGACCTGGTAGAATCATTAGGTGGAAAAGATCTCCTAGATGATCAAGCCCAGCCTTTGACTGAATACCATCATGTCCATGAAACCCTATCACAAACTGCTGTATCTATTTGCTCCTGGAATGCTCCCAGGGATGACGACTCCACCATTGCCCTGGGGAGCCCGTTCCAACGCTTAACGCTGCGCTCCATGAAGAAACACTTCCCACTACCCAACCCGAACCTCCCCCGATGCAACGCGTGGCTGCTCCCCTTCGTCCTATTGCTGCCTGTACGAGGATCAAAACACCTTTCCCTCAGCTGAGCGACCCGTGACCATCAGCTTTAAGCCAGCCCGCGGGACGCGGTTTTCAGCCGCGGGTCCTGCCGTTCTGCAGCAGAGGCGCGTTGCCCGCACGTACCCAGGCCGCCGGCGGCCAGCGCGGACTGCAGCGCCGCGGCCAGGCCGGGCACCAGCTGCCGGTAGTACACGGTGTCGGAGCACACGCAGGCCGTGCCGCCCACGGGGCCCGGCCAGCTCCGCAGCGGCCGGGGGAAGCCCACCAGGAACACGGGCAGCGTGAAGAGCGGCAGCAGGGGCGAGGAAAGCAGCGCCGAGACGGCCACCAGGGCCAGCAGGACGGGGAAGAAGGCGACGTTGAGCGCGATCAGCGCGGCGCTGGATCTGCGGCGCTGCTTCTTCTCTGTCCAGGACGTCAGGAGGATGGCGAGGGCAAAGTGCAGCTTGGACACGAACTGCCACAGCCGATCCCGCAGGAGCCCGACCTGCGGCACACGGGCAGGAAGCACAGCGTTTGTAGCCTGCAGCACACTCAGCACAGCTGCAGCGGCTTTAGGAAAATGAAGCGTGGCTATTGCTGCTTGACGTCAGAATATATCTAAATACAGTTTTTAGCTTCTATCTGCCAGGCCCCGAGCCCCGTAATTCTCCAACAGAGACTTCAGGTAACAACTATCTGCTTAATTTTACATTACCAGCAAGAGTTTGACTCCTGTGTCAAGGCTCCTGTTCCACCAGAGGTCTGGATTAAACACCAACATTTGTGCTGCTGACACAACCACCATGTCTAGTAAGGCATTTTCTGTATTCTGCCAGACCTAAAATAGAGATATGTTAGAAATACATTAAAAATATATCTGTTTATCTCTGCTTTCATGACCTGGAATATTTCTTCCAGGTCACCTTGGTTGTCAAATCAGGTAGAAGAGCATTTCTAAGGCTATTTAAAATTCAAATTACCATCCTAAATATCCTTGTGAATCCAATGGAAACAGACACAGAATGCAGGTTTTGTAGTGAATGGTCCAGTGACAGGAATGCTATCATAGCATATGGAGACACTGCAATCGAAATAAAAGAATCATTGACCTCCTTCCAAAAACATAACAAAAGTCAACACAGGTAAGCAGTCTTACTGCAGGATGGAAATCCCAGCATAAAAAGAGAAACCTTCCCTTCACCATCACAAACTCCTCTTTGTATTAAACTCCCACGATATTGAACAATTTATTTGCACTAATGGCCCAGGACAACAAACATTTACTTTGATGCTTAGTTCTTACTTGCTATTAGTTCTTTTGTCCTTTATTTGTTTCTCTGAGAGAATACTCAAATAAGTAAAAAAAACCATGGAATAGCAGTCATCAATCTACTTTCCCAAACAAATGCTTCTTTATGAAATGAAATAATTTAAACCAATTTTTTTTCCCTCAAAGTAGATGCATTTGTCTCTAACCTACCAGAAAGGAGGCTCTTCCCTTTACTAGCAAGCTCTAAGAACCAAATATTTAGTCAGCTTTAAGACTTTCAACTCATTTTTTTCCCAAGTACATCTTTTCAAAAGTGGGTACTGCAGTTGTAACTAAAATTCTTTAAAAGACCCTGCTTTCTCAGCTGGGCTTTTAAAAGGCTCAATTCTTTTAGGTTCACCCCTATAAAAGAAAGAAATAAAATCACTTTCAAATTTAATCACTTTCAAATGTGCTGGACCAGTAACCTTGACCTCAATGCACAATTTAACAAGACATCAACAAGTATTTCCGGCCACTTGGTTTCCCTTGGCTCATCCACAGAATCAGGCACATACAGCAATTCTAGAGTTTCAATCTCCCTACAAGCATCATCTGACAAACAACAGACAGTGGTGTATTCCTACCTAGAGTCAGTAAAATCCTCCTGACAACACCAACTTTCATTAGCCTTCTTTGCTTCTCCATGAACACAGCCACAGTCCTGACATCCTTTGGGTAAAAGGGGTTTCGGAAGACTCCAAACAAGTACACTCTCTGAATCTCTCTAAGAATCCACATAATTACAAGTAAAAGGATCAGAATGTAACTTGCTATGGCCTGGGGACTGGCTTGGGAAAATGAGGAGGAGCCTGCAAATTGATGCAGCAGGCTCGCTTCTGTGAGAGCAAACGTCAACACAGTCACATAGAAAATAAATTCCCTCCACCCAAATTGTATTCTAAGATCTCTGTGTGGATTTTTAGAGTTGCTGGAGGCTAAATGGCTGCTCATGGTGTGTTTGAAGGCAAACCCAATCTCGCTTAGGTTAAGACTCAGTATGAACCCAAATCCAGTCATGAAGAGGATCACACCGAGGGGGCTGGGAATGAAATACGATGCTATTGCTGTTCCAGCAGAAATGAGAAACATTACTAACAACCTGTGAAGGAGAAAATAAAGAAGAATTGCTTGAAAAGAAAAAGGTTATGAACAAAACTGATACATTTTACAATTGTATAAATATTTACTTTGTGTTACTTGACATAGGTGAACCTCCTAGTCCAAACTCCAACAGCTGTTCCATTCCCCAGAGAAAAAGTGCATCAAGTGGGGGCAGAATTCCCATTGCCCACAAGAATGGCAGAAAAAGAAACAGGATGTGCAAAATCTGGTTTGTCTGCTCTAGAATGGGTGTGTTGACAGCAAACCTGGATAAAAGAAGAAATGGATTTGACTTCTGTGAAGGGAAAAATAACTTCTGTGTGGGAAGACTTCCTGCTTAATTACTACAGCAAATCCCAAAGTAAAAACATTGCACATTCAACCTACAGAACCTAATGACTATCTTTCAAAAGGAAAAATAAGGACATATATTTATGCTTGGGATAGTAACACATTAATTAGAACACCAGAACACAGACTAAGTTTTCATTTAAAAGATTTGAAGCCTTCAGATGAATACAGTGATGCAATTACCCTGATTTTTGTTACTGTTGTGTTAATACACTGAAAAAATATTTGTGCAAAAAAGAAAGGATCACAGGCTCCAAGGCCTCAACTGTTTAACAAAAAATTGTAAAGAATTTTCTTCAGAAACACAAAAGCAAAATTTTATGCAATTTCAAGGCCTAAGATCTAAGCTTTAACACTGGAAGAACTGGCATGTTGCCTGTACACCCACAGATAATATTGGATGTTCCTAAAGAGAGTTTATTTCTACATAAAAGTGTCAAAATCTTCCTGCAAAAACACAAAGATCAGTATTAGAAATTTGCATAAATTGTAACCCATATGTAGCTCACCATTTGAAGGTGGTAGACTGCCAAGATATTTGGTTTCTCCCTACTTTTTAATAAGTAAGCAAGCCTCAGAGGATTTAAATCAGGAATTTTGACTATGTCCTAATCTTCTCCTCAGGAAATTGAATAGAAGAATTGGAGTCCAAGACCACATCTATAATTCTCATATCTCACCTGAAGTGGCAATCAGGGTAAATCATTAACAATGACATCTCCCAGTGCAAAATTAGCAAATTCAAACATGCTTTTTTTTTAATGTGTCTGAAGTACCCAACCATAAAATAGGTACACGTGACAAAGTGTTATAAATATAGGGATAGGGAGAAAGAATGCAGAGAGTAAATCTAAAAGCATCTTGTTTTAGGAGCCTGATACTACAAATACTTCAGCTAAGACACTCATCTGAAAAACTGAAATGTGACCCTCCTAATTTGTAGACTGACACAGCTCTTCTGTATTGCAAAAGCATTTAAAATCCAAGTTCAAAATCTGTATAACACAGTCTCAGCAATATTCCTATTTCCTTATTCATTCATTAAACCTAAATTCAGAGGGGTTTGTGTGTTTTTGTTTTTTCTTTTTTTGTTTTCTGGGGGTTTTTTTTTGGGTGGGTTTTTGTTTGTTTGGTTGGTTTTTTGCCAATTGTATAAAAGCCTCTGCTATCACTTTACAGAGCTGAAATTAGAAAGTATTCCAGGATGAAATCTGGACATAAATCCAGCAATCCTGAAGCTTGCAGTGTTAAGATTTATGATTACAGGTCAGGAATATGTGTTCTCAAAACACGTCCTTTAAAAGGACATAGATGCAAATGCACCAATAAAAAATATAAAAAATGACATGGTAGAAGATAGCTTTACCTACCTCTTACTAACTGCTCTTCCTATACATGGAATGCTATAAAAAATTAAGAATCTTTTATACACAGCCTAGAACCTCAATTTTTATCATATATGCATCAATCTTCCTTCTTTGAAGTTACTAAGTTGATTAGAATCTCAAAATAAATTTTCCTCTGAAGAATAATTTAACCTTTCCCATCAAAAATACACAGAATAACCATTAGTTTAAGTGGCTAAATGCATTATTATGTTTACCTGTGTGCAAGATCCACTGCAATAAAGACAAAAATGTAGAAAGGTCTCATCAGAGCAGTGATTTCATAAGTATCCAGTGCTTGGAAAGTGGCTGTTTCGGTGGCTGTGTTTATGATTAATGAATACTCTCCTATACATATGGTCACCCATCCAAACACAAAGATCACAACAGTTCCTCCAATGTTGCTATATAACAGGGTTATTCTGTTTGGCAGCAAATACCAAGTTCCCAGCCCACACAATACCCCTGCCAGAAGGGAATGGAATACAGTGTTGATTATGTACTTCTTGCCAGGAATAATAAATTTTACCGTCTCTGAGCCTACACAGCTGGAAAATTCAAACTCATCTTCATCTGTCAGGGTGTTCTGAATTTGCATTCTCTGCACTGTCACTGTTTTCTGCTTTGCACAGAGGTTTGCCATCTGAAGAGCCAGCGCAGTAACAAACATGAGCGCTCCCGACAGCGCGGCGGTGCAGAAGTCCCTCATCACTCCCAGCTGGAACAGGAGCGTTCCCACTCCTCCCCAAAGCCACGGGGTCAGGAAAAGGATGATCTGGTTCACGTAGATGTAGGGAGGGGCACAGTAGCCTAATCTGAACCGGGGACCTCCCAGCACGGTCTGAGGGAAGCGCTTCAAGAAGAACTCCTGCTTGTAGTCATTGAGCAGGGGTACATCTGGCCCCATCCTCGTGGCTCAGCAGTGCTGGCTGGGGATCATCATTCCTGGGAGAGAGCAGAAAGGAACACACGGACACATTACTGATTCTGGAGCTCAGAACCCAGGGAATTCTTGTGCCTTCTTTTTACCTGCCAAGTTACAGCGGAATTCTGACATGTTGCTGTTAGAATTTCCCAGAATACAACTATGTAGAAGAATACCTCCCTGAGCAGGGACACGGAGTGTTTTTGCAGAAGTTGGACAATCCAGCCTTGTCCGAACTGCGGCCTCACTGGGGCCTGTAAAGGCCTGAGTCTGTGGCACAGTTAAAATTAGTTTAATCTATGGTTTTTGTAAGTATGCCAATCATAGAGTGTGTTAGAGACAGGTTGAGAAAATGAGCCAATTAGGCAGAACCTTAGTGACAATTGGTATGTAAACTATTTTATCATATATAAGAGATAAGCACAACAAATAAATGGGATTTCGCCATTTTCACTGCATCAGTGCAGGCGTCCTCTCCTTCTTCTCCCCCATCTTTGCCAGCTCTTCATTGAAGGCACCCTGTGTCTTTTCTACTCAACTACTAAGCAAACATCTGTTTTAAAATGTGAACACATTCTTTCATCTAACAGTTGCAAATAAAAATATATAACCTGTTCTTGGGAGATGATAAAACCAACGCATCTCCCCATCAGAATACCTTCTTTTTTAAAGCTGACATTCTTCCCACTCTGATTCCAATCACACCTTGCCACAGCCCTCCAATTCCAAATCCTGCTAAGGATCTCTGTATACAGAGTCTGTGATTTCAGTGAACAGCCACACAAGTAGAGGGACACAGGCACACAGAGGTACCTGTAAAAAAATCAAAGCTTTATGCAATAAAGCCTTTTCCAGCAAACTATGTCAAAAAACTCAAGTAGAAGTATTACAAATTGTTTTCCACATTAGCATTGCTACTGCCCTCCCTCCACAGCCCAGCTGCAGGACAGGATCTCACTGTAATGAGCATTACAATAAAATAAACAGTTCACTTTCTGCTTCCTAAAACATATTTAAAAAAAAAATAAACACAATACTTTTGAGTTGTAGCAGAGTCAGCATATATTCTTCTTTATGCCAACGGAGAAAGCTGAAAAAAAGGAAAAAAAGATACCTGTAAACATTTACAATGACCCACCAAATAGAAATAGGTGTGAATTCTGGTTTATAGAGAATCAAGCAAGGTAGAAACAATGAATGTAAGGTGGCAATGATGGTATTCAAATATAATTCTATGCTACTAATCATGAAAGAATTTATCAGTGACAGGCAGAAATACTCAAGCTAAGAAATAGGGTGAAACAAACAGCACCAAAAAAACTGTGCCAAACCACATCATTAATAATAATTCTAAAAAAGAGATGATGTGCACTAGGAGATGTGCAAGGACTGAAATTCTGACTGACTTTCTTCCACTGGACCTGTACAATCTGATAAGCACCCACTGCCATCACTGCTGACATTAAAAATTAAACACTCGGCTGCCAAAGAATCCTCAAACTACCATGATCCATTTTTTCTAAAATACCAAACATTTCTGGGCCCTTCTAAGAACAATTCATGCCATTTATTTAAACAGGTATCAGTCACTTGACTGTTGGTAGATGCTGGTCATTGGGGAATGAAGCTGGAAACAGTGCAAATGAGATTTTATGCATTATCATGAATGAAAATTTGTATTCTGTGTCCACTAAGTCAACACTCTCCACCATGGAAAGCGGGACCCCACAGGCTCTGCAACTACTCTTTATGTAGGCTGTGGATTTTTTGTTTCTTTTCTAAAATAAAATATTAAATACACAGGTTTTTTGGTCATACAATTTCAAGCCACTAAATATTTCTTAAAAGAAAGGAGAAGGCAGCAGTCAGTCCTACTGGAACTAATGGAAAAGACACATGTTGACAATGGAGAGGGGAATTCATCCCAGTCAGCTCAGGAATTTGAAAATGTAACAGCGACACACCCAACTAAAAACAAATTTCAAATGTAATTATAAAAATCATAATTCAGTCAATCTCTTTAGGAAAATAAGCACTGTTTAGAGGGTACATGGGCGTGGAGCTTAAATTGCTGGGAAATGTACATGCAGCAGATTTATAGGCATGGAAATGACAGAAGCTGAGTTTAAAAAAAAACATAGAACCAATGGGTGCAGAGTTTTCCTTGAAAAACAGTTTTTGGGCAGCTGTGTTTTTCTGCTCTTAGAAGGACTATTTTTGTTTCAAGTTCCAGTCTGCATTTGTGTTTGTCAGTTTATATTGCTAACCAAATGTTAACAAAACATTCTTCTTACGGTTTCAGTGTAAACAATAGGCATCTTTGTGTGAGACACAAGAATCTACGCACATAAACAATATAGTTCCACTTGGCTCTGCTCCAAAACGAGCCATAAAAAGAGGTGAATTTATTTGCTGAAGCTCACTAACTATGGAAACTCTTCCCTCTGCTGTTCTCCTGGCTTCCACCTAGTCAGGTAGCACATCAGGACTTCAAAGAGGGACTCATCCATGTCTTATTCCTGAGCAAAGCCCTAGCAACAAGGCTCCACACATTTGTGAGTGTTTACAGGATCTGGATTCAATACACATTCCTGACATACAGGCCTGGCCCCACTTTGACAACTTGCCTGGATACCCAAACAACCCCCGGCACAACAGTCTGTCATCACCAGGGGAATCCATGCCACTTGGATACTATCAGAGCAAGGATGGAAAAAGGGCTTTAACACCATAAAGTCACTTCACAAATCTTCCCTGCAATACCCTCCTTATGCCCTTATTACAAAGGGAAACAAAGAAAAGCTTGCCACAAATTCAGGCAGGAACTCACAGGAGGGCACGAATTTTCGTCTAAATGAACACCATCCTTCACGTGGGCTGATGTTGGATCAGCTGAGTTTGGTTTGCTCTTATTTTTAGCAGATTACAGAGTATGTGTACCGCTGTCTGCCACCTAGGCAGCTGAAACACATAGGGCTTAAAAATCCTTATCTCGGTGGTCTTACAGGTGTTTTCATGAGACGATAAGTAAGGGTTACAAACCACCTGCTAGCCAAGCTGGAGGAACAGGTGAAGGGGAGGCTGCGGCATCCCCTGTCCCTGCAAATCCAGATGCACCCCGTGCCTGCACACCTGGCTAAAGATTCCCTGCACGAACATCCACGGCCAAAGACCCCACTGTGCTGCAGGCCAGCTTCCAGCCAGGAGCCAGGCAGAACAGGCTGGGAGCCTCTGCTCAGCAGCTGAGTGCCCAGCGAGATCGGGGACACGGCATTTTAGGACAACACACCCCATGCAGTTATGGGATGAGCATCCCGGGATCGCCTTTGGGAAGAGTCGCTGGCCGCCTCCCTCCGAGGCGCCTCTGCCCCTGACCAGAGGGGCTCCCACCTGGGCCACCACGCTGCCCACCCACCTCCCCTCACCTCTTCTGCAGCCACTAAATAAAAAAACCACCCAGCACCACGCGACTACAAAAAACACCTCTGCGGTCTCCGGAGGGGAAGGGCCGGGGGGCAAACCCGCGGCCAGGAGCCTTGGCGGGGATGGCACCTACCTGTGGCCCGGGCTCGGAGCGGGGCAGGGGCCGGCAGGGTACGGGGCCGAGCCGGCGCCGGGAGAAGGAGCAGGAGGAGGATGGCGGAGCGCTCCCGTTCGCTCCCCGCCCCTTTTTCCCGCCCCTCAGCCGCCGCCGCCATTTTGCCCGCCTGCGGCAGGCGGTGGGGACGCGCTGCCTGCGGGAAATGGCTCCGGCCAGCCCCGGGCTGCTCCCGCCGCCTCCTCCTCAGCGGGGTCGGTGCCGGAGCGCTGAGGGGCCACGGTGCCCACGCACTCTCACGGCGGGCAGGCCCCCGCAGCATCCCTGAGTCGATTCGGGTGGAAAAGACCTCTGGCATCCTGGAGTCCTGCCCGTGACGGAACACACCGTGCCAGCCAGACGGTGGCACTGAGTGCCCGGCCAGGCTCTAACACCTCCAGCGACCGTGACTCCACCGCTTCCCTGGCCAGCCCATTCCGATCTATTCATCCTTCCTGGGAGAAAGTCCTCTGATGTCCAGCGTCCCTCCCCTGGGACATCCTCAGACTGTGTCCTCTCATCCTGTCCCTTGTCCCTGGAAGCAGGTCTCGATCCCCACCTGGCTTCACCTTCCTGCCAGGGAGTTGAAGAGAGCGAGAAGGTCCCCAGCATTCTGACATCATAACAGAATACCCCCCAAAGTTCCCTGAATCTTGAATGTTAATGGTCTTTGTGTATTAACTCATTCAAGGCATGAACGCTAGTTTTAGCCTCAGGTAGAGCCAAATGTATTCTGTTTTCTTCTAGGTTAAGTCAAATTGAGCATTCAGTGGGAAAATGAAAAAATATAAATCCAAGTACTGCAGTACTACTTACCACTTCAAATGACACCCGTTAAATATTGAGAATATTTAACAGAGTTTGCACGCATAGTGTAATTTATATCTAATAATACTAAAATGTGTAATTCAGTGTATTAACACCAGGACAACGTGTGTACCTTAATACCTGTTAGAACTATCGCCATGTAAATAGTTACAGTTATATCAGTTTTAATCTGAATACCTAATTTAACACACAAGCATGTGCTTGGAATTTTAGACAGACAAAGGATTGACTGTAAGCAGTTCTTATCAGAAGCATCATAATCTTTTCATAGGTCTGTTGATCTTTATTCTTCAGAGATAATAAAAAGGAAGTTGGTTCGGGGAATCCAGTGTAAAACCTTGGAAACACCACCAGGGGAAAATGACCATTTGTCTTTATTGAATTTCTTTTAAATGAAGTTTGGTGGCACAGATGATTCCAGCCTCTAGAAAAGTAAATTTTAAAAAATACGTTTTTTTCACTATCCTTGATCTAATATTTTTTCACCCTCTCTGTCAAATGTATCTGTTGCAATCCTATTAAAGTTATTCATATCTTATAGGTATTCCAAGGTAAATAGCATCTCTTTGCAATTCTCTAAAAGTTGGTAGCAAGTATTTACTTTTTAGTAGTCAAGTTTCATCCTGTCCCAGTTTCCACATTCAGTTACAACTTTGTAAAGATGACAATTCTCTTCTGGAATATTTAAATTTTAATGACGGTGGAGTGAGGGAAGTAGACACTGGATTTATTTCTTTGCAACCTCTGCCACTTGTGTTTCAAAACTCAGAGAAAGCTTCTTCAAAACTCTGAGAAATAATTTCCTATACTTGCACTCTTTCTCAAAAGACTAAATCACAATTTCAGTTGGTGCAAACTCCAAGCTACTGGTGAAGGGAGCATATTAATTTATTTCCCTTAAGAGTTCTAAAAATTTTCTTGTTCATATAAAATAAAACCTGCTAACAGAGTAAACTGTTCCAGGTAAATTCTGCTGACCACCAGCTGTCTTTTTCTGATTATCACATAATATACAGCTGGAAACATGAACTATCTCACTGAATTTAACAGGACTCCTGTTCCTCTTAAAATTATGATAGACATAAACAATTTCTAGATTTGAGACTTGGTTTTCGGCTTGCTTAGTTTCAGTTTGTGAAAAGTCTATTAGTCCTAATAGAATAATAATATGACCATTTCCATATTTTAATGTTGACTTTGTTTTTAATATTTTTCTTACTGACCTCTCTTCTCTTTAAAGATAAACAAAAAAAAGTTTCTGTTTGGAAATGCATCTTTGCAACTATAAAGGTAGGGGAAACAGATGTTTTCTTGCAGTTGTTGATTATTAAGAAAGAAAGAGCTTGTAGGATTTTTTTTTAAAGAGATTTACTGCTAGAGGAAAGAAAAAGTTTACTTTCAAATTAGATTATGGAGTTGTCTTTTTTCTGATGCCCAAAGTTAATTATTGTTTTATTGCCATCTGCAGGCTGGCATTCCCAAAGGGAGGATGTCAGAGTGAAATCTGACTCCTTGTTTTACTCAATCTGTTTGTCCTGCATCCTACAGGGGATGCATCCTGTGTCTGTGTGAAGGTTCCTGGAAATCTGTGTGTGCTGGATGTGTGTTATCTGTGACTACTTTCCTGTGGCTCCCTTGGAAGTAATGCCTTTTGACAACGTGGCCGTAGGCTGGCGGAAAGACACGCGGAGGAGCTCACTTCTTTCTGGGTGACTTTATCCCTTTAAATTAAACTTTAGGAAAAGGTACTCCATTCCTACATGTGGAAGATGCCCATGTTTTTCCAGAGGAAAAGGCTTTTGTTGACATTCCTGAGCAGTCAATAAGATTTCCAGGATAACATCCATGTAATAAGTTTTAGCAACTGAAGTATCAGCTCCCTTTCAGGTGCCCTTCCTGCATGGCAGCTAAACATATGCTTCAAGTGATTTCAGTATTCCTACCTAGCTGTTTTTTACAACATTAAAACATGAGAGTATTTCTCATTAATTTAACTTTGTGTGTAATGTGGTTTGGATTTTATAAGAACTATATTCTTCAGATGAAGGATAAAACAGTTTGCAGATTTCCATTTAATTTATGTAGGATATTCTTAAAATCAGGAGCTTTGAGCTGAGTTCTTTTTGTTGTTTAGCATAGGAAGGTTTTCCCTTTTTTTCTCCTCTTTGCATTTCATGCTGAAAACATCTTGATTATGGAAGCAATCTAGTTAAATATTTTATGTTTTGGGAAAGACTCACTTCTCTTGGAAGTCTCTTTCAATTGCTGTATTTTGTGAATCTGTCACTGATCTGAGGAGAAAGGGACAGAGAGAGAATTACAAATCACAAATTTTTGTACTACTAGAATCACAAGTGACAACCCAGGATTGACTGTGGGATATTCTACATCTTTAGTTTGACAGGGTGCAACAGTCCTGTGGCCATGCAGCCTTCACAGTTGTCATTTATACCCCAGTCCGTGGCCACACGGATGTTGTGGATATAAACAGAGACAGATCATGTGGGAGACTCCCAGCTCCAGCGACACACAAGCTCTTACAGTTGGAGCTCCAGGACACTTTGTAGCTTCCAGTGGAGTAAGAATGTTTGAATCACCAACAAGGTAGCGTGTCCTGTGTCCTTGACCACTTCACCCAATTAAAAATAGTCATATATGCACTTGCAGCTTGTTAAAACTTGGCTCAGGTCACCACTGTCCAGCATTCAGCTTCTCAAAGATTTAAAAAAATACTCTTGACCAAGAAAATTCAGAGATCTCAGTGCAACATTTGGGTTTTGTCTGATATTGAGAATGAAGGAGGTGTCTCTGGAGGGAGCTGGACGCTCATTAAGTGTAGAGCTGCCGTGCTGGTCATTAGGAAACATCTCTCCAGAAGCAGGTCTGAGCTGCTGGTTTGTGATGGTGCAAAAAGTGCCTTGATCCACTCAGAACTGGGATGTTCCTGGTGGGGCTGGTACCTGCTTAAGGAGGAATAAAAAGCAGTGGTCTGCTGTCAGGAACTGCCTTGTTGAGGGAGGCTAGTGGCCCACCCCAAGAGGAATGAGGCCAAGGACCTTCTTAGCTCACTGTGCCACTCCTAAAAGGTGTCCTAACCATGGAGCTATGGACAAGGCGATGGAAGAGCCACTACCAGCCATTCCACTGAAATAAGAACAGAGAAGGAGCCTGATCCCATCACTCAGTCACATTTCCCTTGTGTGCCCAACTTAAAGTATTAATTTGTCCTTACTGTTGTTTCTTCAAAGCAGCAGCCCAGGGAGGGAAGGTCTCAGTGTGACAACTCTCATGTGCAATTCCCACAATATGGAGGAGTTCAGCCATGATTCCTTGGTATACACCAGAATCATCACTTGCCCCTGCAGCATTGTAGGCTATTAGGTTCCACATGGAGAAGGATTCCTCGTCAACCATCCAAATCCTCCCCAGGAGCAAAGCTGGACCTTCACATCTCTTTCGGGTGGTAGTATTGAAGTGTGTCTTAGACAGTAGGTCACCAGTTTGGTTAACTGGTTGCTATTGTGAAGAGCCTTGGGCACACCTCAGAGCCTGTCCAGGTCTGTCCTAAGTAGTAAAACAATATATAAAAAGACAGAAATGGTAAAGTTCTGTGCTGTGCTGATGTGCAGGACACTGCAATACTTTTAATTAATCTTTGTTAGTCCAGTGTCAGTTTTCTGACATGGATTTTGATCTAATCTTGCAGAATTCTAAAACTCTCCCTTTTTTCTTTTTATGTACTAGTACATTTAGAAGAGATTTTCATAATTTCTTTGTGTCCAGCTTCTCTAATAAGGTTGGACAGATTCTCACAGTTTCTGTTGCTAATATGATTCCTGGCAAATAGAGCAGAAGGTTCAGGAGAACAAAAGAAGTGATCTAATTTTAGTAATGGCACAGACTGAGTCTGTCATTTTTCTCTCTCTTTTATCCTGCTACCCTTTCTGAATGTCAGAACCTCTCCCAGCACTCCCTCTTTTCAGTTTGAATTGAATTCTTGTTCCTCGTCAAGGACTGGGCATGATGAGTTTTTAGATACTTCTCTGAACAGACACTGAGTATTTGAGAGGCTGATCAGGGAAATTCTGACTTGTCACAGGTAATTTGCTAAGAACGAACCACTTCCAGTGAAGCTTTTTTGCAGATTAGAAACTCTCATATCTGAAATTTCACTTAATATGTATGTCATATTTCTGTTCTCCATTTTAGATCTTAAATTGAAGTGTGAATCTACTGCAGTGTAAAGATAATAAAGGAATTTAGTTTCTGTAAGACAAAGAAGGTTGCATTTAGTGCAATAGGTCTGCTCAGTTTTTGAGGTGCTCAGATCTTGGTCCGGTGAAGGTCTTTAGCTTGTGCATAATTCAAGTGTGAGAATTTCTGTAGAAGCCTTAACATAAAACATATTTTTTTCAAGGGCAATGGAAATACAAGTATGTTTTAAATTAAATATATGGTTACCAACTTTTCTAGATTTGGATCTCGGAGGATTGTTCTAGTGAACACCAATTATACTTGTCTTAGTCAGCCTTTATTCTTGTGCTCCTGTTTTGGGTGTGAGGAATGAACAGGCTCTGTATGCAATTTGGAGGATGGCAATTATAGACATCTGATGTGCAGAACTGGACAAGAAAGCAAAGAGTAAAGAATAACATGGTTTGAAGTGAAAGTTGCTTGAGCAGTAATAAAATGCAGAGGACGTCCTTTGTTGTATGTTTATTGAGTGTGCCACAAAAACATCAATGTTGTTGGGGATAAATTATAGTTCAACATACAGAGACATAGTATATTACAAAATGAAAAATAAAGCCAGCCTAATGATTAGTTTTGTTCCTGAGCAGGTCTGCTTAATTAACCATGGCAAACATGATTAAAAATGTGTAATCATATGTCAAAATAAATGATTCTGTAGCATCCAGCTCCAGTTTGTTTCATTTCATGTTGTATATAGAAGGGGACAGACAAGCATTGCAATTGAATCTTTGAAACCTACAACCATGTTATGATTGATGTAACAGACTACACTATTAGGTCTAAAAATGGGCTGTGGAATACACTTGATATACTTTAAAATTGTATTTTCATCTGTCTTTGCAGATGAAATAATTAGGTAGACTTTCTTCCCTAACTTACATGATGGACTTAAAAACTAGGCTGAACGATTTTGAGATGTGAGGAGTGTTGCTTCTCATTTTGTGTCTTTAAGAATTATGTTTACATTGCTTTTTCTGAAATTGTTAGGCCTGAAAAAAAAATGAAAGCTTAAATGTATTCCAGGAGCTGGAGCTTAAAAGAGCTCTCTGCCAAACAGGCAAAGCTGGCAAGGAAATCTCCCTCATTACGATCGAACCACTCATCATTTAACCTGGAAATGGAAGGGAAGGACCATTCTTTCTACATTCCTGTTTTCCATCCATGAAGAGGCTTGGATGGTTCCACCAAGAGGCTCAGCTGCCAGCCCACCCCTTCAGCAGTGCTCAGTCTTGCTTATCCCTTACCTTTTCCTGCTCGGGTGCCTGCCCATTACTCCCACTCTACCTACAGCTATGGAACAGCACAATATTTCTGCTGAAATGAATGTTCATGAAATGCTTTTCCTCCAGGGGCTGGGTGGCAGACTGAAAATGAACAGGGGGATCTGGGGGTTGACAGTTTTCCCCAGAGTACGAAAAGGCCAGGTCTGCCAGGCCTCTCTGTTGGCTGCTCTGGAACCATCTCAGTAATTCTTCCCTATATCTGGCACTTGTTTGCCACAGGGTGGTTTTCTGGCTGGGCTAAGGCATCCATACACTTTTTGGTGCAGCAGATCCAGTGGTAATGCTCAATCCCCATTTCAGCAGCCCCTCCCACTGCTATCACATGCAGCTCTTATCAGGGTGCTACTACTGTGGCTAACGAAGTTGATGTTCTCGAGGCACATCAAGAAATCTGGCACCCAGCCCTCGGCTAGAGCTCAGATTCTGCAACAATAATGTTTACATTGGCAGCCCATCGAACAGAAACTCGCATCCTCTCCAGCTGACTGGTGTGATTCTAGCAATTAATTCAGCTTTTCCAGTCACAAAAGTTTGTTGATACAGCTTGTGGCTCTTCCTGTTTCCAAACACATCAGTAACTTGGAAAAAAAAACTGGCTCAGCAGTCACAGAATCACAGAAGTGTTGAGGTTGGAAGGGACCTTTGGACGTTGTCTAGTCAAGTACTGCTCAGAGCAGAGTCAACTTAGAGCAGGTTTCTTAGGGCTGTGTCCTCTCAGATTTTCAGTATCTACAAGAATGGAGACTCCAAAACAACTCTGGGCAACATTTTCCAGTGTTTGATTTCCTTCCCAGTATAAACTTCTGATATTTTAATGGAGTTTCCTCTGTTGCACTGCATGTCCATTGCATTTCCTCTTGTCTTCTCACTGGGTACCATAGAGAAGAGTTGTTCTCTGTCTTCTTATTCCTGCACGTGATGGGTTTATGTACATTGATAAAATTCTCTGACCTTCTCCAGACTGATCAGTCCCAGCTCCTTCAGTCCCAGCTCCTTCAGTCCCAGCTCCTTCAGTCTCTCCTTATGTAAGAGATTCCCCAGTCCCTTCCTCATCATCATGGCCCTTTGTTGGACTCATTCCAGTATGTCCACATCTCTTTTGTACTAGAAAGCCCAGGACTGGACCCAGCACTGCAGATGTGACCCCCACTAGTGCTGAAGAGGGAAGAATCATTTCCCTTGACCTGCTGGAGGTACTTCCCAAATGCAGCCCTGGAGGCTGCTGGCCCTCTCTGCTGAGTGGTCACCTTGCTAGCTCATGGTTATCTTGTTGTCTTCCAGGACCCCCGGAGCCTTTCCTGCAAAGCTCTTTTCCAAGCTGTTAGCCTCATCCTGTACTGGTACTTGGGGGTATTGATATCTGGATGCGGGACAAGGAGCTACTGGAGAAGGTCCAGTGGAGGCCACGAAGATGATCAGGTGTCTGGAGCATCCCTCTTATGGGGAGAGATGAAGGATCTGGGCCTGTTTAGTCCAGAGGAGACTGAGAGGGGATCTCATAAATGCTTGCAAATATCTCAAAGGTGGATGCCAAGAGGATGGTACCAGATTCTTTTAGATGATGCCCAGTGACAGGATGAGCAGCAGTGGCTGTAAACTAAAACACAAGAGGGTTCATCTCAGTGTGAGGAAGAACTTCTTTACATTGAGGGTGGCAGAGCACTGGAACAGGCTGCCCAGGAAGATCATGGATTCTCCTTCTCTGGAGACATTCCAAACCCACTTGGATGCATTCCTGTGTCACCTGCTCCAGGTGGCCCTGCCTCAGCAGAGGGGTTTGGACTTGATGATTTCCAGAGGCCCCTTCCAACTGAAACTATTCTGTGGTTCTGTGACTTTGCAATTCTTTGAGTTGACTTTGATGATTCTGCTGTTTGCCATTTGGAAGTATTTATAAATAAATGCTTGGGATAGAGCTGGAGGCATGGAGATTGAAGTATCTGAGGTTCCCACAAAATCCACACATCATGTTTTACTTCATGGCCCTCCCACTTGTAAGACCTCATCATCCTGATGAGCTCTGGAGGGTGTCAGAACTCTGAAAAGAGGACAAAACCAATCCATACAAGGATCACCTGTGTAAATCTACACTGGAACAAGAAACTGCAGTTATTTCATTCTCTGTGTTGTAACTTGAGTCTTGAAATGTTGTGTTTGTAGCATTTATGTTTAAATGATGGCAATGCTGCCCCAAAATAAATATGTGTAAGTGGAATGCTCTTAGTTATGAATGAACCACTTCTTTTCTGCATATTTATGTGATTGAAATGCATAGTTTCCTTTGTATACTGGTTTTTCATGCATGGTTGGTCTTTCCAGCAACAAGACCTCACTGTCTCTGCCCTCAGCTTACCAGTGGTGAGAATGTAGAGAGTCCATCTGGTTTCCTGAGCACGAAGGATACAGCAAAAATGCTGGTTGTGAAATGTCACTGACAGGAATTGCCATCAGATTGCCAAATGTCCTGAATATGTCCAGTTTGTTCTTTGCCTTTATCATGTTGCATGCTATTTTGGGGTAGAAGGACCTAAAGCCTGATAGAACTGTCTGAGAATTCCTGGTTTTTAGCTTTGCTTTTGCCATTCACATGGGACAGTCATTGATTCACGACATGGAAATTTGTTACTTTGTGCTTTACCTTGAATCCAGACTTTCCTGTTTATACTGAAAAGCTCAGACAATGCACTAAAGACATTGAGATCACAGTCGTGTTTTATAGAAAGTCAGTAAGGAAGATGCTTTTGTGCTGCCTGTATTTTCAGGCATTTGGAGATCAGGAGAATCCAGACCTATTCTTTCATCCACACTGAGAAATGTAAGCACATTCAGAACCCTCTGCCTGCCTTACTTGTGCAAATTCACTGAGCAATTTTTAACGTTAACATTGTTTACTTTTTTATTTTACTTCTCTGGCTTGAAATGTCTTTGTTTTCTTTCCGGTTTTATATTGCAAATTTATCAATAGTACCAAAAGTTAGATTTGTCAAAAAGGTGTGGGACTAGAATAACCACATTATAAAGGGAGTGCAGCAGAGAAAGGAAGTAAAAATGTTGCTAAAATTAATTTATGGTATTTACAATGAATCTGCTCACTCCTAACTTGACTGTCGGAAAAAGTCAGGGTAGAGGGTCTTCATGGCATGGTCATATGAATCTCTTTGGGTTCATGAAAATCAAGGCAGCACATTTTTACCCCTCAGTTCCACTCCTTGCATGGCAGGATGTGTAGCCCAGTGCCTTGCCTGGGGCTGCCTTGCTCTTTGCATTCCGTGCAAGTGCAGTTCCCCATGCCTTCCCTTCAGAATGCTTCAGTTTGAAGGGTGGAAGAATGGCCTTGAGTTTAAGATACTGGATTGAGATGCATCGAAGCTAAAATAGCAAAAAATTGTTTTCCTTAAACATATGTGATTTCTTGTGACCTTCTGTAAATCTGCTAACTTCAGCTTTCCCCCCAAAATCAGGTACTGTCAAACTAAGTTTCTTGGATACCAGGTAGTAGGAGGGAAAACATAATTATTTATTTAAAAAACCCCAAATCCTGCTTCATAGACAGCGCTCATCCCTTATAAGTAGGTCAGAGTAGTTTCAGAAAGCGCAGCCACAGTCACACAGTGTTTAACGGGCTCTGTCAATGTTTCACACTTTCCCCCCCTTTAAAAACTTCCATTTTGGAGCCAGATGAGTCACTACAATATGTTTTTTTTCCTTCTGCAGTTCACACATTGTCCCAGCATCTTGGCAGCAGCGCTGGGAAGCCGCGCTGGCGAATCCAGGTCCCCCAGTCTCCAAAGGAAGCGCCCCTGAGCGGGTCCCTGGGATTAGGCAGGAAGCGGAGGTTTTAATGAAGCAGACTCCATTCTTCAAGGGGTGAAGGGAGGTAAGGGAAGCTCCTGTTGCTTATGTGATTATTGCTAATTACTGTAATGGAACATCCTCATGACAGGAATATTTGGTGCCTGAGGTAAAGCTTGTTTGCTTCCATTCCTATTTTCAGCTGTCTCGTGGTGCCCTCTCGAGGTAGGAGAGCAGCCCCATTTATTCCCTTTTTTACTTTTCCCTTTTTACGAACTGGGAACACAGATGCTGGTGAAGAAGCTGAGAAATTGCTGTTTGCTGTGAAAAAACAAAGGTGCAATAAATCCATGCAAAATCAGTGGGTTTTTTTATTCCTATTTGTAAGAGCATAGTGGTCTCTTTGTTTCCATCTTTTCCATGAGATCCAGCACTTCAAAGGACACAGGAAGCACAGGGGGTGCTTTTTGCAGTGCCCTGGGGCCACAAAGGTGCATTTCCCTGGAGCATGAACCAGCAGATCATACAAGCTTAAAGGCTATTTCCATGAAGGAAGGGAATGCATTTCCCACAACGTGCTCTTGTGCTCTTGAGGGAAAATGCATCAGGAAATGCTGATGTATTTGGATATTAAAGTGGATTGGGAAACTTGACACATGAGGAAGGCTGACCTTAGGGCTCAAGTCAAACAGAGGGAATTGTTGCTTGTGAGGGAGGTTTGTGAGTGAGGTGCTGGTCTCTCCAGGCTGGAGGAAGCCAAATGCCTTGGATGTCATCATCCCCTTGCTGTGAAGGACTGCAAACTGTTGGTTTCTCTTTAAATGTGGCTATTAGATGTGTGGTCTTGAAAAATCTCTTTCCAGGTGACTGCATAGTGTCCTTCCAAGAATGCTTCATCTTAAATTCATCAAGGAGCAAGGACTGGCAATACACTGGGTCTTGAAAAGGCTGTGAATTAGTCAGTTTTGGTTTGGACTGGGATAGAGTTGATGCTGAGTGTTTGGGGCAAGGACATCCAGTTTGTGACATGAGCACACTATGATGCTGATTTATTAAAAATACTCTTTTACTAAACATCTCTGCTACTCATAGATGACTTTGATGGGGATAAATGTAAACAGATGCTGAACAACACACTGGACTTGAAGGCATAAATCCTCTCCACAGAGCTGAAAATTGAAGACTCAAGGCTGTGGTTGTGTTGAAAAGGGACTTTTGGGCCCAACAAGGGGTGAGATGTTAATAAAAACCTTTGTTCACTGTTACAATAGGAAACAGCTAAATGTGGTTTGGGGTTTCTGCCAATTTAACCCTGATTTATTCCCACTGACACGAATGCCACTAAGAAACCTCTTAACATCTTATTAAAGATAAAGAATGAAAAACAATTAATACTCCTAATTTTAAATACTGGAGTTAAATCAAAAGCCTTCATTTTTAAAACATCATTTATTTCCTTTCCCTTTTGCTAGACTAGGGGTTTTGAAGAAAATTCACATTTTATGTGGCATTTACTTTCTTTTTGTGGGGATAGAAAACCTTAGCTTAAATGGTCTAAAACTGGCACTGTCTTTAATATGAATGGAGTTTTATTTTCTCCAAGGTGAAAGTTCAGGTGTTCTGAATCCCCCCAAACACATGCTAAGCTGGCTTGTTTTATTATTTCCTTCTCTTTGGTCTGTTGGACTCTGTCCATCTGTGGTTTCTCCCCCTGTTGTCATCAGCAGGAGCCATGAGCAGCACATTCAGACCCAGGACTGGACAGAATTCCTCTGACAATTGAAATAGTAACAACAAAAAGCCATGTTAAGTTAAAACAACATTAAATAATTATTTCTCCTTTTTATTTTTTCAGCAAAGAAGGGCAAAAGGGAGCTGGCTTCTGTCTGCAGTCCTGCCTTTCACTGTGCTGTTAGGGAATCAGAGGCCACTCAGTACATGGTTTTGGAAACCCTATGAGTGAGTGTGAGGTGGTAGCAGGTGTTGGTTTAGGGACATCTCCATGTGACATTATTGTATTATCTTGAGAACAGGGAAGAAATGAAGGAGGGAGGTGTCAGGTGTGCCTGGGTGCTCTGGTCAGGACAGGATGTCTGGTGCATCAGGGTCACACAGGTCCCATGGTGTTTAAAATCAGGCTGGCAGAACATGTTGGAGTGACAATCACATTTCTTCCCGCCCTCATACTTTCTGCTCTCCTCTGTGCCCCCCACCATCTAAGGAAAGGTGGCATCTTTGTTCTGGTAGAATTAACTAATCAAAATACACTGGTGGTGATTTCAATTATGAATGTTCCCTCCCATTCTTAAAATGTTTTCACTTGTTTTCTTGGCAGGATCTTGAGGATCTCTCCTGAGAGCTCCTTTCACATAGATATGCACAGAATGAATA
The DNA here is from genome assembly GCA_013400175.1 of Phainopepla nitens. Classification (NCBI taxonomy): domain Eukaryota; kingdom Metazoa; phylum Chordata; class Aves; order Passeriformes; family Bombycillidae; genus Phainopepla; species Phainopepla nitens. The sequence continues at coordinate 215,713 of VXBQ01011178.1, read as the reverse complement.
GTTTATCTCCACCTCCTGCTGACTTTCATGAATAATTTGATGTAAAAAGCTAAGTTGGACTTCTGCTGTGTCGGATAACTTGGGAGTACCAGCTTCTAATCTTCTAGCCACAGACAGAAACAGATTTTCTAGTTTTAGAGGACAAAGTGGCCTCTTTGGTTTCCACTTGTTTCAAATACCTAACCTTTCCCTTCTTCCCAACTATAACCAGGCTCCTTTGGGCTTCCCAAAAAATGAGAGAGGCTTTGGAGGCTTCCAGCTGACATAACATCCTTTGTGAATGAAAGATCTTTATGTAGACAAAGAAGATTTAGTGGGACATATGAACACGATTTTTACAGTTTCTTGTTTGCCTCCTCAGGTATAGGCCAAAAAATCCTGTGGTCATTCCTGGAGCTGAGCAGCTCATTTTATAGGCTGCTTTTTGCTGCCCACTCTCACTGAAAGCAAACAGAATTGCTTATCTGAGTAATGTCACACGTGTGCCTGAATGATTGCAAAAGACTGAAAAGAGCTGGGAGTAGAAATAATAGCACTACTTCATCTCTCACAGAGCAGCGCCAACAAAATAATGAAGCCATGTGAATAAAGAACCAACATAATAATCAAGCTCTAACCATTTTTGGAAAATTAGCACTTCTTCCATAACAGTCAGGGCTGCTGGGAAAATGGTACAAAATATTAACTGTCAGGTTAAGCACACCTTAATCAACATGTGCCAAGCCCCACTGATGTGTCCTCAAACCTGTTACTTAAGTACTTGTTAAGGCCCATTAAATAAACAAAATTTTAAAGCCTAATAGCATAAACCACATAAATAACATAAAAGAGCCATAATGGTTGAATGGGTGGGTGTTTAGCCCTTCTTGATTTTAAACAGTGAAGTGAAAAATGTTGGAGCCCTTGAAGGTGATTTCGAAGACGAGGAAGTGACTGTGCTACACAAACAGCAATCAGAGACAATTAAGAGAACTGGAACAAGTGCCTCATTCTCCCTGCAGACTGCATGGGAAATTGCACTTTACATTTCAGTCTCATTGCATTTTCAAATAAGGCCCCCAGCTATGTCATTTTTCAAGTCCAACTCAAATCAAAAGATATTGCTTAAAATCTTCCTATTACTCCAGAAGTAAAAGGAATGATTGTCTATGTTGATGAGCCTGGAAGATTGTCTTGGAAAGAATTTGACAGTTTTGTCTCCTGGTCCCATTATAATGTTATTACTGCCCTGAAGAAGGCTGACAGAGGCTGAATGCACACGTCAGTCTGGGGATAGTTGAGGATGGCTCTGTGCTGCTGCAGATTTTGTGCTGTTTCTCTGCAGAAACAGCAGAGAAAATTCTCTATGCTGTGGATGTGTTTTCTCTTAAAACATAGTCTGATGAAGAATCTCAGTGAGACTCAATGTTAACAATACAACAGAACATACAAGCAAGCTCAAAAAAACCCTCATAAAAATGGAATGAATTAAAATAGGGAAATTTGAAAATAGTTTGAAAATGTCTAATTATAATCCTGTCCCTATACAGAAAGCAAACTCACCAGCAGTACTTTTTAAAGAAATTTCTGTTAAGCATGGGAAGTGTTCCAGCAAGTGATTCAGAAATTTCCTGAAGTGTTGAAGTATTCCCAATTTTGCAGCCTGCTCCCCACAGAAGGGAGTACACTGACCTTGCAGCTGTTTAGGTTTGCCAAAATGAGTGATGGTGCCCAGGAACGAGCCCTGCCCTCATCCGTGGCTCCTCAGGGGGAGCCAGTGCTGGCCCAGCCCAGGTTGGAGTGCAGAGGGAAGCAGGAGGACCTTGCACCCATCTGACTGCCCGTGTGGTGCCCAACAAACCTTCCCTTAACCAGCCCTGACTGCCATGGAAGCTGTGAGATGGAGGAGCTGTGGTGCATCCACAGAAGTGATGCAAGCTTTGCCTTGGAGCAATTTTCCCATGGAAGTATGTGTGTCTATCACATCTTACTGTTTCCTTTGCACTTTTTTCTTCTAAAGATTTTTCACTGAAACTCCAAATAAGCTGCTCCCTTTTCCCTGCTTCCCTCTGGTGACAAAGGCAGAGACTCTGGGTTGAGATAATTTACTGACAACAAACAGCAATGGGATGAGAAATGAACAGTACTGGCAACAATATTTAAAAAAACAGTGTACAAAATGGTGATTTACACACAAAGGGTACTCTATTACCTCAGTGCAATTCCATGTGGCTGCTGAGACAAAGACAAAATGGCAGATATTTCCACAGCCTGGGAGTTCCTTCAACACAGAGAGCTTTTTTTCAGCCCTGTGGGGTGCAGACACATGGCATCACACAGATCACAGAAATCCTTCAGTCCTATTGCAGGAATGCTAAACTGTCAAAGCCATCAGACCTGTGCATGAAAATACACCCCCATGTGATGGAGTGAACCAGATGGAAACTAAGCATTACATCAAAGTTAGCAAAGTGTTTGACTTGTTGTATTCAGGAGAACTCTTTTCTTTTTCACCCAGGGCTGAGCCAGCAGACTGGAGTCTTTGCTTTTGCTGGTTGCAGAAACAATTCAGTTTGACTTGGAGCCCCAGGCTGTACCCCCTTCTCATCATCTGTGAGAAAACCTAGGGCAGCTCTAGATGGAAATGTTAATTTATAATGCTAATTAATAGGAAGTTAGTCTAAGATCCCTCCACTCAGATACAATCAACTCTGCATAAATGAGGTCATCATTGAAAACAAGAATGTAAATCAATTATTTCCAAATTAAAGATTCAAGCTTTCATGTTTCACTCCATAAAAATTGTCTGAGGGATAAATTACAGTTACAGTGACAATCTGGCTCTTGCTGTCCTCAATCCAGAACATAAACTACTCACATCTCAGAAAAAAAAAGCAGTGCTTTGTTGCCTAGTTATGGCTGTAGAGCAAATATGCCCACTGAAATTAAGAGGAATTTATGAAGGAAAGAACTTGCTTCTGAACCAGGGATTTTAGAAGTAATTATTAATTGTGATGGCCTCGAGAGGAAGCTTTTCACAGGGTGGAGTCAGAAAGTGCCTCCAGCAAGATCATTCACATATGGAACTATGTAAAAGAAAGAAAAATACTCCAAACCCATGTTCTCTGCACTCAGAACTTTATCCCAGCACCCAGAACTGCAAAGGATAATGTCTCTAACAGAAATGGATTTGTTTAGGTGGGACTTCATTGGAGCACAGTACTGCTCAAATCATGTTTGCAAATTTACATCCTAACCTGCTTGTTTTAAACCAGTTTTAGCAAAATTACATTTGGGGCAAGTTCTTGTCACAGTAAAACCATGGGGAGTTTTGTGATTGAGTTTTCAAACTATACAACAATTACCTTTTGTTACACATTCATGTACCTCAAGTATGTAACTCCTAAGTGGAAGAAACACATTTATGTACATAAAAATGATGTATATAAAAATTCAACATTTATTGTTTTATGTTCACTAGTATCCCTATGGCTCTGCATCAACATCCCTCTGTCATTTTCTGAAACAGAGCCGGAAGGCCAACGGGAGAGAGATGCCAACCTGAGATAGCAGTCTAGCAAGGAAGACAGTGCTGTCACTGCAGAGGGACTTGGAGCAGAAGAAGTGACACTTGCAGTTACTGAGGCTGTCAGTCCAAATCCGTGTTGCTTTGGTACCCTGGATAAAGATCGGGCCAACTTAAGAGCTGGCGACAAGCCATGCAGACAGATGGACACAGTGGTGAGCAACAGAGACCGTGCCAGAGCATCAAGTGAGGGTTCTGAAGGCAGCATTCCTAGCTGGGAGACTCCAAACAGCTGGCCAGCCTGAATTTTTTAAAAACAATTCATGTTTCAGGAAATGCTGCAGTTTGTTTGGTTCTGGATGATGTTCCACATTGAACAAGCCAGAGATAGGGAGAGGTTTTGTTATTTAATGTTGGTAAATGTGGCCTGAGCTGCACAAAGAGAAGGAAGTGAAAAAGGGCATTTCCTCTGAGCCCTGGAGAGAGTGAGGATGAGAAATGAGAATAGAATTTCCTTGTGTTTTTCTGTGACAGAGCAAAACAGATCCCACACACTTCCAGGCAGAGCAGTGGAGGGCATGTCAAAGCTGCACATTGGAAGTGGGGAGGAGGAGAAACCTCACCCTGGATTCAGGGGCTGGAATTCACACTTCAGCCTTCCTCTCCCAAGAAGATCAGGGGTAGGGTAGAAGCCCAGTGGGACAACTCCTTTCCTGGGACAAGGGTAGACATAGGATAACTTGAATTTTTATTACAAACTGAAAGGTGAAAAGCGGACACCAGTGCATTTTTTTTTTTTTTTGATAAAATAG
>VXBQ01011178.1:81298-211372 GCA_013400175.1 Phainopepla nitens | reverse complement strand
AAATAGTGTAGAGGAGTTTATCTGTATATCTAGTTTTAAGCAGCTTATGTCCTTGGAAAACAAACTTTAAACAGTTAAATTAAATAATTCAAGTGTAACTAAAAATTAGGCTGCTCTATTGGAATTTGAATGGATGGTCCTCACATGCATCAGCATCCCTTTGTCCAAGAATATTTCATCCCTTCTGTTTGCAAAAGGGGAAGAGTTTTCTCAGGCAGATACTTTATCTGGACTGCACCATATTATGTTTTTGAATAACCAATCTAATCTGCATGTCAAGCCCCTCTTCCACTCCATTTTCTGTAACTGAGTCCTTATTTACTTCAAATTCCTGGGTTGCCTCATGTCTCTTTGCCAGCATGATGCACATTGGGCAATCAGGTCATTCCAGGTTGCTCTTGTTTTTGTTGCTCTCATGAACTCAGTTTATGTTTAATCCTGAGAATAACAGACATAAAAGGCCAATACAAAAAAAAAAGAAAGAAGAAAAGGAAAATGATGATGCATCCAGTGCGGTCAATATCATGTCCAGTCATAGATTTAGAAGGGGACAAAATGAGTGAAGAGATTGATGAAGGGCAAAAGCTTCTAGTTTTTGGAGTTGGTTTAGGTTTGATAAATTAGAAACCTATTATGAAGTAAGGTCATTGATTTACTGCTGGGTTCCTCTCTTTGGGGCAGCACCTCTAGTGCCATCTCACGACATTCCTCCATATTCCCTGGCCACTGCAGTTCCCCCTAAAGGTAACATGCACAACGGCCGGGTGGTGGTTCTGTTGTATTCAGGATGTTTGGGTGACCAGAAGACCCAGACCACAGCTATCAGCAGAGACATTATCTAATTGTTGGCCTTATCTTAGCTGCAAAGATCAAGCACAGACCATTGTGCAGAGAGGACAAAGCCACCACCATGACCCCAGCTCTAAGTCGATGTCACAAAGGAGCGCATCAGGATTTAAGTCCTCCTCAGTTTTTTTAAGGTCACTGATTCTCTTTAAAGGAACAAAACAACATGCAGACTTGTGTGCGCACAAACACACACACTTAATAATTAAAAGAATTAACACGGGAATTAGTTTGTGTTGTAAACCAATAACGAGAAACAGACCTGTTGTTAAGTGGAAATTTGCCATATGCTCTCCAACACTAGACACAAAGAAGAACCATTTTATCACTTAAACCTCTGTTTTGCTGTAGAATTGGGATGCCCAGTGCTGTTGATTGGCTCGTTTAAAGAGCATTAATGCTTGTTGTGGAGTCTGTGTATCAAGGATATCAAGGTTACTTAGAAGAAGTTTTTGGACACTCTTTCTCTCAGGCTGCTGAGCTTTTATTTTGAGGAGAAAGTAACACAAATAATAAAAGACAGAGGTGCCAGTGGGCTTAGTGTAAAGAAGACTTGGAGGTTTATATTTCTTTCCCTTTTTTTTTTTTTTAAACAGTCCAATTATGTACCACATAGCAGCAACTGGGCTAACACCAGCCATATGATGGAATAGCTTGTAATCCGGTTGTGGGTCTAACTCCATGAGACAGACTCCAAGTAGATGAGTTTTAAATCTCCTTAGAATTAAGAAGGGTTTGGCAACCAAATTAATTGTTTTGGAAAAATCCTGCTTTATGGATCATGAAGAGGATAAAAAGGGAAAAAACATGTCATCTGTAGTGGTTAGTCAGATGTTCTTTTGGAGTTACAACGATTTCCTCTCTAATTCCTCCTCTTGTTGACATTCCCGTTAAAAGAATAATGAGCACGATGTTCGTTGCCTTAGCGCTGCTCATCCCTGTGTACATTACGAAATCTTTGCATTAAGCCACCCGAATGGATTGAATCATACCGCGAGGCAGACACTGAAAAAACAACTGCACTCAGCTGTGAGCGCGCATAAAAGCCGCGTATAAACTGATACAAGCGGCGATAATCGCCGGGACCCTGCTCCGGAGTTTGTTTGAAAGCAGCGCCGGGGCCCAGGCAGCCAGGAGAGTGCCTCGCTCTGCTCTAGCAGGGCTGAATTATTTTAAGCCTTTGGGTTGTTAATATTGATGCAGTTACCCTTTTACCAGGGAGGTTGTGATGCTTTGGAAAAATGTGTTCCATGCATTATTAACGCCATGTTTAAATAATGAGAGACAATTAAACGATCGCTGGGTGATAGTTTCCCAGGTGTATTCCTGTTTTATATGTTTTGTAGATCTATGCTGTATTCTTGCAGAGGCTGCATTTCTTAATTACCTCGTGCTTCTGCAGTATTTTGGTAAAAGTAGGTGTGCAAATAAAGGTATTATTGATTCACAGGTGGCATAAAAGCAGCTTTATTAAGGAGCTTGGTACTAATAGTCCTTTAATTCAGAAAGCCAGGAGATGATTCTTCACATGGTACATTAAACAGTGAAATATGCCAATTTTGACTTGATTTCTATGCTGCTAAACTACCCTGCATTCATTTGCTTCAGCTTTAAGCCCTTCCATTCTCGTATTCTCTAGCCCTGGTTACAGAATTGCAGCTTGCTTTTCACCTATCTCTAACAGTTTAACATGGATGTCTGGGTCCAGCCCATTGTTCCAATTGTATATAGTTTAAAAAGCTCTGCAGTATTTTACTCTTTCCATTATATCTTGGCTTCCCTGAGCGCTCTGCTCGCTGCATTTTGCTTGTACTGGCTCTGTTTTCTAAACCCATTTATGGCTTTTTTTTTCTGTACACACTTGTTCATTGGGGAGCTTAAATTGACTTCTCTCCATTCTGTTTCCTTAACTAAAAATGCACCATTAAGGTTGATTGAAGTCTTTTGAAAACACTTCATAAAAAATGAAAGGCTACAAGAAATTAGGCTACCAGTGTTTGCAAATACCTGTTTTCAGCCAAATTGGTGGGAAGGAATAAGAACTGAAATTTAAAAATGCTACTGATATGTATTTGGTTGCTGGTTATAAGAGTTAAAAAAGCGTGTGTAAAACATTTTCAGGAATAAAATACCGAGACTTTAACAAAATGTGCCAGGCAGTAGCTTGTTGTTGCAGAAAGCCTTTTCCCCAAAAAAACATCAGACACAGTTCTGAGAACAGAAAATGTCAGAATGAACAGAAGTATCTGTATCAGTTATTTTCATGATTTTCCATTATAAAAACTATTTTGTACTCTCAAGTATTTCTCTTCAGAGAGTACTGAAAACTCTTTAAGAATAATAGCTGAGCCATGGAATAACAAATTTATCAGGAATAGGAAGAATTGTTAACAAATTTCTTTACAAATGAGGAAAAAAGTTTAATTAAAGCAGTGAAACTTTGAGTGCCTTTCAGAACAAAAACATCTGTGCAGAACTTGAGGATGTTAAGTATGTTTTACATTATGCACACATATCCTTAATGAACAAAGCAGCCTCGTTTCACAAATCCCCCACCAGGAATCAGGGAAGTCATTCTGAGCAGCATGCTGAATTGTCAAGGAAACTTTTATGGACATATGGAAATGCATCTGCTTTAAAAAGAGAAATATCAAGAGGGATTTGCACAAAGTTAAAAGCAAAGCAAGTGCTTTAGAATCAAAAGTGATTACATTGAAAATGGCAGCTTGCTTGTCAGAGCAGCTGAGGCAGCTCCTCACCAAACAAAATACTAATCGTTCCAGCTGTTTCCAGGCTCTCCTAATACTGCTGCTGATCATTAAAAAATATGTACTTTATAGAAATGTGGAAAGCTCCAAAAGAAAAATAATTTGATTTTGGTTTATTTTTAGATTTCTTTTTCAGACAGCTGCCAAACATATTTTATTTACAAGATGTATTGCTTTTATGGCTTTTTTCTTTTTCAGAAATATAGATATTCATTCTGACAGTCATCTCATTAAGTGGAGACATCTAAAATGCAGAAGACTTTCAGTCTAAGACTTATATTGCAGAATAGGAGCAAAAAATCTGCATAGGGTGAGTTTTACAGTTTTAATGGACTTAAAAAAAAAATCTTAGTATGGAAAAACCCCACAACTTTTGAGCCTCAAAATCAAATTCAGGCTTGAATTTGGGATCAAACAAAGTTGTAAATGACAGCTGTTGCCAGACTTTGCCTTTAATAATATGATGGATTTAGAACTTTTGTTCCTTTTTTTTTTTAATAAAGGCAATGGATTCAGCCTGCCAGGCCTCGGCTGTGGCGGTGTTCGAAGGTGTATGTGAGCACAAACTACAGATATATTAGTGCTTTATGAATTCTCCCCTTAATGGACGAAGAGAGCAGTGAGATCAACAAGCAAAGTAGCTGAGTACAAGGAGGTCATGCAGCAGTGCTGAGTTCTGCTGCAGAGCTACAAGGAAACCCTGTCAGCTTCCATCCCATTAAACGAGCCAGAGCTATGTGTTGGACTCGCTGGGATTACCAGCAAACCCCTCCCAAGCTGTCTGCTGGCTCTTACTCACATCCTCTATCAATTATTCAGTACCTTTTATGCAAATAATGTTTCATGGAAGCGATAGAGATTCATAATGGGGAGAAGAGTAACATCCATTTAGGAGAATTAAATGGTAGATGAAAAGCGTGACACTTTGTGGGCAGAAGCTATTGAAATGGTGCAGTACCAGGACTCTTTAAATGCATGCACAGACGGGGAGAGTCAAAGTTTTGTTTGGTTTTTTTTGACAATCAGCTCTATACAAGATCAAATAAGGCAGGAATAGACACAGACTGCAGCATTCTGGGGTCTGCCCAGGGGACAGAGAAGCGAGGCCTCTGTAGCAGATCTGTCTGTGCTCTGCAGGCTCTAAGCTCTCCTTTGTGTCTTACAGGGGATCTGTGCAGCCAGCCTGGATGCCAATGTACTAAACAGAGGCTTCACTGCTCCTTAGAGGCAGGAGTCACAGAAACCAAGGACCATTTCTGCATTCTTTTATCAGGCAAAACATTGGTTTCAATGCAAATATTGGATCAAAACTTTGTGTTAGCCCCGTGACACTTCACAGGGCCAAACTCAGTCCTGCTTCCTTCTCAGATTCTTCTCACAGAAGAGATTGGTGAGTAAATGCAGACAATCCTGGGTGCATCCAGCCAAAGAACTGATCATGCCTCTGTTGCAAGCCTTTAAATCCTTGTCTGGGATTTTTCTTGAAGGTTTATCTTTTTTCTTGTCAGTCAGCTCATGGTGGTTTTCCTGCTGAGCTGTCTGTGGGCTATTTGGCTACTTACATCTGGGTCTGCACAGTCAAGTTTGCAAGTGGTGGTACCCCACTGATGTCTCCACACTGCAAAGGCTGTGGTGGAGCTGCCTGTCCTGAACACAGACAGATCAGTGGTGGTGAGAACACATCCGATATCCTGTGTGCTCCATCATTAATTACAGAACCTTATAATAATGTTGAATTTTATATCAGCAAACCAGTGTTTGGTAAGGGCAGAAACACAGAAATAACACCACAGCCTCAAGGCTTCTGTCTGTTGCAGCCCCTTTGCTGCACTGCTACTCTGTGTGCAGGGAGTGTGAATCAAAAGCAAACGAAAGTTATTAAAACACAGAATCATAGAACCATTTAGGCTGAGAAGACTTTTAAGACCATAAAGTCCAGCTATCAATACATTTCTTTCAAGCCCACCAGGGCCTTACTTTCAATCTTACTTTCAATCTTTCAACTTCATTTGGGAGACAACAGCCAAGTGCCAAGAAAATTCTCACATCTTTTGTACTTCCTGGAACGCAGGTACAAGATCCAGTTTTGTAACTGTGTCCTCTTGACATAATGACAGTTCTTTTAAAAGCTTTGTAATGCAAGTGCTCCTTATATTTATGGTGCTTCAGCATTTAACTATCTTTAATGACACTGTTTTTCAAAAAGGAAATTTTTTACTAAACCAAGAGAGACAGGAGGTGTGTTTTAATGGAGTGCAGTTAGCCTCCAAAAGTGAAATAGGCTTCCATTATAAAATTCTGCAGTTAAAGGAGCCCTGGCTATAGGCAGAGATGGAAAATTGAAGGAGTGTTATGCACAATAGATAAGTTCAAGAGAATTAAAGCATAGATAAATTCAGAGAATCAAAAAGAAGCCAAGCTACAGGGGGTACAGGTATATTTCTGATTTTGTGTTTACCACATTGTGCTTTTGCAGCCCAAGGAGATGGAAGCTCTTTCCCTGCAACAGGCAGTGGTGTCCCTCTCAGGAGGAGGCAGCAGGCCATTGAAACTCCAAGGCCTTGGGAAACTTTGGCTGCTTTAGGATAATTCTACTCAGGACGACATAAGGATCTTTCTGAAGGGTTTAGAATTACACAGAGAGCAGCAAAATGCTGCTCTGAGCAATCTCTGCAGAGAACTGAGCTCACTGAGCCCTTTCCTCTCCCCTTATCCCACTTAAGGCAAATTGTTAAGTGTTGCCTTAAAATCCAGTTTTACCTCTGTGGGGCTTGAACTGCCCTTGCACACAGATCAGTAACACAAAGCCACAGGCACCAAATTCTGCATGAGCAGTTCTACTCTTCTTTTTCCTCCACATAGTACTTTCACAACCAGTTCACTCATAAGGGACTGTCTTCTGTTGTTTTGTGCTGTTCCTCTGCTTCCTTCAGCTACATTCGTGGACCTCACTGCTTCAGGCTCCCTTTAGAGGTACAAACTGTGTTCCCATCCTTCTGGCTCAGAGGAACACCTGAAAACTGCTGCTAGGTGACAGCCAGGCAGTGACCAGCGTGATTCGAGTTCTCTGTACCCAAACCAACCCAAAATTTAAAGAATGGACCCTAAATCTTCGATTTATCCTGGTACAAATCTGCCCCAACCCGGCTGAAGTGGGTGAGCCCTCGTTCCCCAGAGCACTGTGAGCATGTGCTGGTATCTCTGATGTGGAAATTCAGCGGTACAACAAAGACACCTCGTGGCTGCCCTGCAAACCACACACAGACAAAGAACTCGCCAGCCAGGAGGGTCTGCTCTGGTGGCAATCTTCATCCTTACTCCCTGACGGCTACTAAAAAGTGTAATTAATACTGCCCCCTCTTTCAAATCACCTCGGAGAAACAAGAAATTGTACTGATAAATCGACTGCATTGTGTGAATCGTGAAGAATAAATAATGCACTCAATAGAAATGTGATGTTGGCTTCTGAATTAAGTTTAGGAAGTCAAATTATTAGATTAAAAAAACCCTTAAAAATTCTATTCAATAATTTTTTTTATCTGATATACTTGAAGTGAATGCTGTGAAAGATTTGTCAAGTCTAGCAGTAAGCTGTTATATTATAGTTCTCTAAAGTCTTCTAAGAACTTTAATTTCATAGTAACATGGTAAGTTTTCCCCATTTGCTTTTAAACTACTTACAATTTTATTAGAAATCAGCAGGTATGTGTTTGCAGTTTTGTGTACCAGTATGTATTCTAAACCCCTATATAATAGTACACCCTGTACCCCAAACACTAAATTTTCAGAAATATAGTATGAAAAGTGAAATGTATTTTTTAAAAATAGGTGGAATAATAAAGTCCATAATTATATTCAGATTTAGTTTAATTGTTGTCCTTGACATCACCTCACACACACAGATATGTGAGAAAGGCTCTACAGATACAATAAGCCCATTTATTTTAACAAAGTGGCAATTTTTTCCTGATTAAACTATTTCTGAACAGCAAAGCAAAGTCTTGCACAGTGAATATACCAGCATAAGACCTCGAGCTGATGTGTACTGATGTTTTATTTCCTTTCTCAACTTTGCATGAAAATTCATTGTATCATAACCAGGTCAGTAAAAAAGAAATATAATTAAGTCAGATCATGAAGCTCTTGGGAAATAGACTAATCCACTATGTAGTAAAATTGGAGAGATCAGATTCTGCCTTCCATTTTTTTTTTCCTGTGCAAATCTGAAGAAATCATATGAAATCAGACTTATTGTAAACTAAATTCTTAGATTTTATTGCTGATTTCTACCAGGGTGACTGAAAACAGAACAAATCGAAAGCATCTCTGAGTCCCACAGGTATTCTGCATATGTGTAAGTGGTTGCTTCACTAAATGAAATAATTTCTTTAAATAATTGATATTTAATATTCATTATACGTTCACGATCACTGTATTAAAATGAAAGTACACATGCCAAGACTCTCCCTCTGGTAACACCACTTAAGCCTGTCGAGCAATACTCAGAATAATTTTTTCTTCCCAGAACTTCTCTCATTTTTGCAATTCTTTGGTTTAGGCAGGGAGGCTAGAAACAACTCCATATTACACCACAGAGACTTTGTTTTTAAAAATATCTATTAATTAAGAGAAGTAATAATTATATTAATACTTAATATATTAGTAACATCACATTCAGTCCTATCATGTACCCCCATGACAATAACTTTATTATGTTCCCTTCACAGATGAAAGCAGGAATTTGTTAATTAACTTGGAGTTCTACTGCTTGTACAGACCAGCCAGGGTTTCACCATCTACTTCAGTACATCCCTCCATAAGCAGCTTTAGAACTTTATTTGTTTTCGAAAGAAGAGGCTATTTACAAACAAGATGAAATACTGAATTTGCTTCCCTAGAACAGGTGATTCAGGAATAAAGAGCAGAGGAATGTGCCATTGGTGGTTCCTGAGCATCCTGCTGCATCTTTTACCTCCAACTTGTTGATTTCTCTGGTTCATGAGAAAGCTTTTAGTCCTGTTCCAGGGCTAAAATTGTGATTTCATGGTTGTGATACCATGAAGTCAGCACTGTACTAGGGCACATGTGTCCCAGAAGGGGACCTGAAGGAACCCCTACGATAATAACAAATTATCCCATAATCCTTCTCATCTACAGGCAGCTGGTGCATGGACTGACACTTCACTGATGCCTGAAGCCATCAAAGGATAAAATCCCAACAGTCTTAAAACACAGGTGTTTCCATTTGAGTCCAAATTATTCTTTTAAAAATCCTCTTTTTTCTTTGCTAGAACTTCCCCTCTACTGAAATATAATTTACAACTAAAATATTTAAAACAGAACAAAATGAAGCCTGGAAGTTCTTAATATTCAGAAAAGCAGACAAATGTGATGCTCCCTTTTAAGTTAGAGACTATAGTGGAGACTCCAGTTGTAAAACAAAGTTGTTTTACTTAATAAGCAAGGATCCAGACTCCTTCTTTTGTATATTAAACAGTGCATGCCTTTGTATATTAAAGAGCTCATTACCATCTCTCTAATAGAATGGGAAAATTCAAGCATTTGTTACTTTTTGAGGTACAGTGAGGTGAAATTCTGTGTTTTAAGAGTTTTGCCTTCCTGTGTGGGTTGTTTCTTTTGATCACAGCAAAGAAAAACACTTTATACTTTCAAGGGATCTCTATATATTATGCATAGAATTCCCTTGCATTAATTATCTTGCAGTAAATTTAAGTTGTTAATTAAAAATCACGCACAAGTGTTATGATTAATTAGGTGACACACAAACGAGGACAAAAATTCAGTAAACTGCACCAAAGAATAAGGGAGAAATGCATGGGTTCCTATGGTTTTTGGGGCTGGAATGCAACTATAAATTTAGCTCAAATTATTACTTTAGTCTTCCTTCTTTGACACATCAGTGAATCTTCCTTGAAGTTCAAAAAAATAAGTGCTGATTAAGGACAGATCCAGTAAGCAGAAACAATGAACATGAATGTTGATTAAAAGCATTCTTCTTTCCTTTTTATTTAAAACTAGGTGCAGGATTTCTCACTTTTAATAAAATAAATTGTAAATAGAAATTAATAAGTAAATATCAGTAACAACTGTAAAATACTAAAAGATGCTACAAATATGATATCAATTAATAAATTTAGGGGAGATAATACTTCAAAGAAATCTAACCACAGTAAGTAAGATTTCAGCTGTCAAGACACCTGAATAGCTTTATCTCTGCCTAAAGAGATGCCATGAGGGGAAAGATTAAAAACAAAGGTCTCAGTTGCCATAAACCATCATTTCATCTGGACAGGGGTGGTGTGACTTGTGTTACTTAATCAAAGGCAAACATTTTGCTGGTGTTTTTTTACTGTCTAGGTGCCTTTGTGGTGTTCTTCTAATTTTAGCATGTTGGATTTAATAAAAGATACTGTTAAATTGGAAACACCCAAACACTAAGCATGGAGTTGTACAGTTACAACAGGCTGAGAGACACAGGTAAAGATCAAAGAGCACATGTGGCATGTGAGGAAATGCAAACAAAACTACTGATAGAGGGTGCTTGCTGCAGCAGCTCATCTACATGACTTAAAAATACGTGGTCTCCATGTGTTGATGTGTTGGATTTGTTTTTCTTTTCTTTTCTTTTTTTTTTTTTTTTTTTTAATGTGAGAGGATGAATTTACTACATAGGAAAAACTCATTCATGTTGCTTTAGGCCAGAAAAGCCCATGTTTTAAATAGCTGGGAGAAGTACCTGGAACAGGATCCTGTGCAGTGAAGGTTGAATCCAGCCCTGTGGAGGGGCCAGCTGAGGTCGAGGCCAGGGAGAATTTAGCTCTGTGTAAATCAGTCATGCTGAGTAATGTCACTTCCTCTGGCCACTCCCTTCTCTTCGGCCACATCTGAGTCAGCATGGTCCTCCTTTGTTTAAATGAGGTTTATTTAAAGTGTTTCCCCTCCAGAGGTTTGGTGGTATCAGTCATGTTCCTGTGGAAACTACTCCCATCACCGCTGTGCTTATGTAAATACCAGCTGAAATTGGTTGTGGAGAAACATCTTTGGGAAAAAGCCCTTAAATATCACTTTTTCATTGGCAAACATGACATACAATTTTTAAATGCTTTTCTAACAAAGAAAAATCATGGCTTATACTGTGGTGTATAAATATAATAACACATGAAATATACCTAAGAAAAATGTTTGTTTGAGGCTAATCTTACACAAAAAGAAGCTTTGCAGAATGATTGCAGAAAGAATCACCTCACTGGCTTACACACCTGATTTTGAGGAAGTCTCTTCAGGTAATAAATACTAAAAAACCAGATGGAAATGTAAAAGTCTGAGTTTCAGGTTTGTTCACGTCCCTGTTATGGAGAAACATTGGATATGATGAGAAGTGTTGGTGTAACATTCAATTGCATGCTGGTTCCAGCCTCTGGCAGTCACTAATAGCAAGATACTACTGTTTGTATAATAATTATTATTCATAATATTCTTTAATATAGTATTTATAATATTAAAATCTTAACTATAAATATTGAATGACAGTAACAGCTCTACCCTTGCATTTCTGCTTCCACACTTAATATTTTTAAATTGCTAAGCAAAACTAGATTTCATGCAACAGAAAACAAACAGACAAAAAAGTGAAGTCTTGAGTTAGGGATAGAAAAGGATTAAGCATGGATTTGAGAGATACCAGCTTATTTCAGTTAAACAGCTGGCTCCATTTTATAGTACAGTCATTGTTTTAATTGCAAAATTTTAAATTGTTGTCTAAATGCTTCCTTAGATGCATTGCAAATTTTATCAGAAACAAAAAGCGTAAATACGTTTTTGGTGGCATGGAAAATGAGATAAAGAAAATAGAGGGAGGAAAGTAATGTTTGAAGATAAGTGCCTTGGCTGCACCTCCCATCCAAAAAAACCCCAAAATGAAAAGAAAGCAGAATGTTTGTAGCTGGTAAGAGCCTCACCTGCCTGGATTTTCTGTGTGGCCCTGGTGCAGCTGGCTGGTTCAAGTTGCAGCTCTGTGATGCACCAAATGGTTTAGAAGATTAGTTGCTGCTCCTTTGGTTTGCCCGAGAACTCTTTCCACATGGATGCTTCAAAGATTATTTGTTGTAATTCCCAGGTTCTTAGACTTATCTGTAACACAAAATGCACTTGGATATTATCCCTGCATGGCCTCCCCAGCTGCTAGTCACCAAGTTCGGCACTCATTCTTCTTTTCTTTTTAATTTTCCTCACCAGAACAATGTTTTCATAATTTCTTTTCAGTTTCTAGGATAGTTAAACTTTAATTTACAGTCTGAAATAGTTTAATAAATTAAAAGGAAAACAAAAACAAAAACAAAAACCCCAAAGCTTTTGAAAGCACTGAAAGGCTGATTCTTCTATCTGAAGGTCCATCCAAGGGTGAAGAACTGAGAAAGATACCTATTTTTTCTGAAAACATATTTTCCAGCTCAGGGAAGGTTGTATAAAAGTTACAGTTTTGCACAATAACCAGGAAAGATAAAATTGTACTTGCTAAAAATGCTCTATATGGCCATGTAATTTGTAGTATGAAGGAGTATAACTGTCTTATCCAGAATATCCAGAATATCACAGAATCACTGAATGGTTTGGGTTGGAAGGGACCTTAAAGATTTTCTTGTTCCGACCCTCTGCTGTGGTGGGGACACCTTCCACTATCCCAGGTTGCTCCAAGCCCTGCCCAACATGGCCTGGAAAACTTCCAGGGATTGGAATAGGTAATAAGTGTAACCTGAGGAGTGTAACTGTGTTTAGGATTCCGGAATCTGTAATCCTGTTTATTTAATTTTGCTTTCATTTGAGTTATTGAGAAGACGCCCTTGATGTTCATGACCGAATATAAGGTCAGAGCCAAATAAACAGTAAATGTTTTCATTCAGGTTCCCATTTGTTGTTCTGAAAGGATTATGTCTTGTAAGGTTTGCTGGCATTCCAGGAAATCCAGAGTCCCCTGGTGAGTTTGCAACTTGAAAATGCTTCATAAGAAAAGAAAAAAACTCCCCCAAACAATAAAGATCATAGTATCATAGTATAGTATTTATGACAGAAAAGTCTTTTTGGTTTTGCAGTAATATGAACAGTAAAGATCAACTTCTTGTGAGTAAAGAACTGCAAATCATCTCAAATTCAGCAGTGACAACATTAAAAGAGATTTAATCAATAGCATGAAACAAGAAAATATTATTATGTACAGAGTGTTCTGGTGTCTACCTAACCCAGTACTAAATAAAGTGCCAGCCTACTCTCTGCTGGGAAAAATCTCTTTTGAAGCTTAAGATCAAAAGCACTTCTTAAGCTTAAGCAACACCATACGGTTTCAATTCTTTCTTTCGAATAAGCACTTTAAAAAGCACAACTAAAATGCAACTGACAAACTCGAAAAATCTTTTGTGTTGTTCCACTTGGATGATCTAATGAGAAAATGGCTCAGTTCTGTTGTAGCTAATGAGGTATAACATCTTCACTGAACCTGAATACAAACCAGATATTTCTCTGAAGATATAGCCTGAACATGCTTCTATTGCTTTACTCGTTCATTCTGCCATGTTTTTATTTAAGTGATGTCCAGTGAATAAAAGCACGGGTCAGTTTTGAAACAGAACATTTACACGTGAAATGACTCCTTCCAAAAGTCCTTTGAACTCTGTATACTTGTGGTTTCAAGTGGGAAAATGTGGTTCACTTACATCTGAAGGCCCTAAGTCTGCAAACAGAGATATTAGTGCAGCCAGACAGGGATCTGTGCTAGCACATTTTTGACAGATGAAGTTCTGGGACAGAACCTGAGTGTACATGGATTTTAACCTACCTGGTTTCAGCAGTGACCTACTATGAGTGTGAAGACTGAGGTTTGGCAAAGCAGTGAAATGGTATCAAAGCACAGCATTTGTTCTGGTAGGACCTAGAAGGTAATATCCTGCTAAAGGGTTTTATTTATACAGTAAAATATTTATGGCAAGAAATTTATGCAATATTGCATTTATACAATTATTGCATTTATACAATACAATAAAGACGTAGGTGTGGGAAGCAAAGGAGTCAGTTTTTGTGCATCAAGTAGCTAGCAGCTCAGAAGCAGTTTAGATGTGGTTGGGCATGGTGACAGCACCCTGGCAGTAAAAAATTTAAGGAGACAATTGGAGTAGAATAACCTTGTGCTGCAGGTGTATCCTGGTAGAGCTTCTTATCATAGAACCATGGAATCTAAGAATGGTTTGGTTGGAAAGAGACCTTAAAGATCATCTTGTTCCACCTCCTGGCATGGGCAGGGACATCTTCCACTGTCCCAGGTTCCTCCAAGCCCCATCCAACCTGGCCTGGAATACTGCCAGGGATGGGGCAGCCTGTGCCAGGGCCTCCCGACCCTCACAGTCCAGAAATCCTTATACCCCATCTAAACCTGCCCTCTTTCAGCTTTACCTCTATGAATACAGCTACAGATATATCAACTTCATCAATAAAGCAAAGAGGTGTTGGGAAAGCTGAACAGCTTGATGAGGATGTGAAAATAAAACTGATTGTACTGCTGCTTCTCATTGTCCTTAACACTTGTGTTTCAGATCTGTAAAAGAAGCGTTCCTGTGCTTCATGAATGCAAAACTGAGACAAAAGGAGAGAACTGGCTTGCAGAACACAAAGTGGGAACAGACTCCACATCTCCTCATTACTCAGTGGCTCCTTCTGGGTAAACCAATATTAAAATGACTACTGCAGGCTTTTGAGCTGGAAGGAAGGAATTCCACTCATCAAACAAATCTCCATTGAAGTTTCATGCTGTGATACAAAAAATACAGGTCTGCCGTGGGACAATGAGCTGTTTCAGTGAGTGGGGTCTTAGTGATAAACGGGACTACAGAGACAATGACCCTTCTGTTCTCAGGAGACACGTGCTGGGCTGGCCTCCTCTCTGTTGCTGTTATTCTTGTATTTAGGAAACTTAGCAGTGAATCCCTCTAAAAATCTCTGTTCCAGTGAATTTATACTATAAAATGAGATGAGGCACACCCAGTGAATGCAGACAGACTGACAGATGGGTGAGCACAAGAGGATAATGAGCAATGAAATCGGTCAGTGTGACAGACAGTGATCACAGCAGATGCCCCAACTGTTGGGAAGCTTTCTTTTGGGGTTCACAGTCAGTGAGAATTTCAGGGCAAGGTCTGGAGGAGAACAACAAGGTCCAGGCAGCCCCTTGTCACCAAAAGGGGCAGCAAAGGCAAAAAGGGGTGTTGGTGGCCAGTCACAGTGGTCAGGCTGAAGGCATGAGGTAGGACACAACCTCACTCTCAACAAGAAGGATGGGGAAAAGGCAGGACTGAATCACAACAATGGAGACAAGTGGTGTGATGAGGAGGAACAGTGAGAGCTGACTCAAACAAACAGGCTTGTGTCAAAGCAATAAATAAAGACTATTTTCTGTGTTAAAGTATTTCCAGTGGAAGAAGATGGGACAAGATAGCATCTTTCAAGACAAAGCAATATGTTCTTGCATTATCAAATTAAATTTGATTTAAAATGTGTAGGTGACAATCATCAAGAAGATAAACTGGAGTCCCAGTTAATGAGAAAAGATGGACAGGGAAGTTTTAAGGGTGAGTATTGCACCTTGAAGTTACAGTTTCAAACATTCAGGCAGATCTGCTGTTAAACTGCATTATGTAGTAACATTATGAGGCAATAGATAAGTGAGGTCTGAAACTATTATGAAAAAATATGAGATACAGATACCCTGTGAAAGTGTGGGTATTTCTGCTCCTTCTGTTCTTGTTGTGTGGATATAGTTGCATGGCATTGTGTTGTGTTTTAACCTCAGCCAGCAACTAAGTTGCCACTATTCATCTCCTCACCCCATTTCCAGGAGAAATAAAAAAAAAGGTAAAACCTGTGGGTTGAGGTAAGAACACTTTAATAATTGAAATTTAAAGGAATTATTATAATAATATCATTATAGTAATTCTAATGACAAGGGAGACAACAAAAAGAGAGCAAAAATGAAACCTCAAAAATGAACCTATATCTTTTATTTTTTCTGAGTTTACAAACCCTGAGGTTGCTATAGAAATTTTACCTAGAAGGGGGAAAAAAATCTATTTTAACGCTAAGATAACTGCATTAGGGATCCATTATAGACTGCATTAATATTGTCCTTGGTATCTGAATAGCACTTATTTTACTTGTTGAAGGGGCTGGTAGGCAGCTCCCATCCTTTCTTTTGCATTTGCTGGCTGTCAAAACACAGGCAATGATCAGTAGTTCTACCTCAACAAAAGCCACTCATAAGCTTTCTGAATTGCTTGTGTGTTGTTTTGAACCACTTCAGTGACAGTGGACAACAATGTGTTTGATTTCATCTATCTGCCATCTCTACTTAAAATGTCTTCCTAAATAAGATCTGGGCATCTTGAGAAACAAGGCTCAGGTCAATCATTATGATTGGCATTGCTTATATATGTAATTATGAAGAGTACATATGGATGACTGCAATTTGATTAATCACTGGCATAGATTTTGTAAGAATTATATCTGCATATTATAAAAGAGATGTGTTGAAAAATTAAACAAACCTACTACTTGGAAGTGTAAATATTACATATATATACTCTTACTCTGTGGAAGGTAGGTTAAATCTGCATCCAGACCATGAAAATAAAACAAATAAATAAACCCACTCCTCTGTTCATTGAAATCTGGGGACATGAAAAGAGAACAGCTGTAAACTACTGCTTAATTTAGTAAAATACTTATGGAATCATAGGATAGTTTGGGCTAGAAGGGAACTATTTGGTGACTTCTGTGGGTATTCTCACAACAGTTGAATGACAGAATGGCAAAATAAATCACCATGCACTGTTCCACTCATCTGCATGTGAGAGCTTCCTTAATGTTCTGTCTGACCTGGAATGAGGCAACATGAGTTAACAGATTATTAAGAAAGAGACAGGAAAACAAGGGTTCTCTTTTTACCTTTGCTTCTTCCTTATGACCCAGCTAATGTAACAATGGGCTCGGTAACCCAAATTTCTACAAAACCACTAAATATTGGTGATTGCTGAGCAGATAGAGGACATGAGATGATGACATTCGTATATCACACACAGAACAATATCCAAAATGTGCATTAATAAGCAATATTAATTTGTGTTAATATGTGTAAATTTGTACTATGCATACTTTACTACACAGGCTTATCTCAACAAGGCTGCAAAAATGAAAGGCTGATTCGATTTCTGGAGAAAATGTCAAGAGGATCTGGGGAGTGTTAAACACATTTTTTTGTCCCTAGAATACCTCATACTTGAGAAAAAAAACAATAGTCATTAAGAGGAGAGTATCCACGTAGTGGGAAATTGAAAGCAGATAGAATAAATGGAAAAATAAAGAAATAGACAGTAAGAAGCAAAAACTTTAAAAAACTCCCAAATTTTGGAAAGAGCAAGTGCATAAAAGGGGAGAGGAGGAAACAATTTGAGTGTATGTCTATAACAAAAGTAATCTTGACAATATTACTGTACTAACTGAAGATGGTAGAAGCAAAAATAAATATGAAATTAAGTGTAGATATTTACTAACTACTTTTGTGCAGCCTTTATGGGGAAAAATGTCAATGTTATATATGTCATATAGTAATAATGAAATTATTTGCATTTCAGCATTGACTTAAATTTTGTTACGTAGCAGCTACTGAGCTAAAAGCAGTTTTGATCATTGACTCTGAGCAAGTCACATTTGAAGAAGCTGGCTGAGAAACATCATAGAATATTTATGTTGACTTACACTAAATTTGGGAACATCAGCCAGGTTTCAGGGATATTTAAGAAAGGTGCATTTTCTCATTACTTCAGAAAGGAAAGGAGGGGAAGCTGGAAGGTATTCGAGTGAAAAAAAAATATTTTCCATTAACAAGAGGGGCATTCCTACATCACTGAACAGTTATTTCAAGACCAGTCTGTGTAAGGAATGTTCATCTCCCACAAGGAAAGAGACTCACAAGATGAGCACAGAAATTTGTGATTTCGTGATGGATGCCCAGACAGCCCATATCCATGTGTGCTTCTGTCAATGTCCCTTTTCCCCAGAAAATCTGAAAACAAATTCATGTTTTTCCCACTTTCCAGATGCTGAACATATAAAAAGAATGAAGGCAAAAAGAACTGGTGAAGTCTTGAGAAGGCTGCACACAACTGGATTCTGTGGGGTTCTCTGATGCTTACCTCTTTTACTTCTATGAATTTGACCAATGTATAAAGGGAATTCAATGTATAGGGGGAGTTCTGCTTGATGATTTTGCTGACTTGTCTGAGTTGATGAAGCTGAATTTGATGAAGGATGTTGCCTTATGTATGCAGAAATGAGTAAATGAATCCTGACAGGTCCCGGAAGTTTCAGCCCTGAAAAAGTGCACAGATGAGAAATGCAAACTGAAAGGTGATTTGAAAATGCTTTTTAGGACACAGGGAGATCCAGCATTGATGGGAAAAAGAAGATGAAGGGAGTACGACCGTCTCCTTCAGAGGATGACGGAAAGAATTTCACTTATGGAATGAGCAGAGGGAAGGAGGGTTAATGGCAGGATGAAGGATTGCTCAGACTACACACAGTGCTGCAGAAGAACTTTGGATGAATATGAAAAAAAAAAAACCTTCTTTATGCTCATAAGAGGTGCAGTAATCGGAACTGACTGAACTTAGTAATTCTAACAAGGAGTTGTGACTGCCATCAGAACATTATACAGTGTAAGACAGCTGAATTTTCACAGGTCAGGCTCAAGGGACTGAAATACTATCTCAATATATTCCTCACCATCTGAATATATATTTCTAAAGTTTTGTTGTGTGATGTGTTAAAAATTTAGGACAGAAAACAAAGTATCAATGATCAATCTGGTTGGATTTACATGGACATAATCTCCCAGATCAAACCAGCAGAGAGGCAGGTGGTTCCTTTGCTCAGAATGAAGTTCTTTGCAGAAAGGTGAAAAAAATTCAATGTAGACCTGGTCCCCTATGCAAAGAAGGGTCCAAAATACAGATTATGACAACCTGGTATGGTTGGTTGGATGAAGAAGTTGCCTAACAAGCTGTTCATAAAGAACTTAGCTAAGAAAAGATCACAAGATGATGCCCCACATGCCAAAAATGCGCAAAACTAACAAAACCAGCAGTCTACTGGGTTTCTTCAAGCTCAGAAGAGGTAAAGAAAAGGGAGAGCCAAAGCTACTGACACTGAGGATGCCTCCTTCCTCCTCCAGGGAATATAGGAGAGATAAAAGTATATTTTAAAAGCTGATGGCACTTGCTTCTTTAGGCACGTCCTTGCTGTCCATAGTCACAAGGCCACCTCTGAGCACAGCTGCTCCCTCTTTGTTACCTGATTTGGGGGGTTTTGTCCAGGCAGTATTGATTCAATCTGACTGTAGCTCAGCCATAATCCATGTAAAAAGGAAACACAGCTAATCAAACAGAATGTTCCTCTGCTAGCACATTAGCAAAACTGCCAGTTACGCTTTCCTGATTCGGGAATTTGGTCTTTGGAGAGATGATTGGTCAGTTTGAGAAAGTTTGCTGCAATTCACTGATTTTGGATCAGATTACTGCAACAGTAAAATGGAAAGAGTCGTTGCAATCAGCTTGGTGATGAGTGATTGCTGTTGTTACAAGGCCCACAAACAACAGGGCACTAAAGGTGATTAAAGAATATTTTCAATCCAAGGAAATTAGTTTATCATTAGCACTATTACAAAAAAAAAAAAAAGATGAGACTGTGTTATGAATTCCCCTCGGCATTAGGGAGGAAGATTAAACATGAAAGTTGTGAGATAATTGTTCTATAAATTCACACTGCAGACATTTTTTAATTGGTCTGCAAACACCACTTCTACCATGCTGAATTAAGCAAAAAAAGACAAATGTGAGCAGAAAAAAGACAAATGTCAGGAACAAACACCTATTTTGCGGTCCTGGTTGTGAAATGAGTTTCTTAGACAGGATCTGACTTTGGACACCTGGCAGCAAGCTTCCTGTAAAGGTAAGGCAGTCAGGGATCCTGACTGTAATTAATTTACATAACTGTGACTCCCCATTTCCCATGCTACCATGGTGTGTTAGCAATCACTGTTCAACAGAGAAAAGATCACAGAGTCCCAATCAAAAAAATTCAGATTATGTTGTCAGGGCCCACATCATTGAGTATTTTATCTAGGTTGTCTGTAAGACAATTCATTTTAACCAGTTCCATTAGGTTGCTTCTTAATGATTAAAGAACATTTTTGACTGTATTATTTTTTTTCCTAAGTATTTATTGTACCCTTTATGAGTGCCTTCTCTCTTATGTCACAAAACATACATGACATATGCTAAAACATTAATTTTCCTGGCAATTTTTCTAAACATGAATTCCCTAATGCACACAGAATGAAATGCTACAGTTATCAGCAGAAATGTGTTTTCCTCTAGCAATTCTATATTCTAATAACAAATTGAACTGACAGAGCAGCTTTTAACCTTTCATACTGGGCAGATTAACATGATTTCAGCTGATGGATCAGAACAGGTTAGGATGACCTTGGATCTTCCTCCACTGAGTCTTGTGGCTTTTTGCTAGGTCACTTTCCTCAGGAAGCAGGCTAATGGGATTATGCTATCTGTTTATCCATCTGCTGGCCTTACTGCTAATTTTTAAACCTACTGATGAGTTTTGGACCAGTTTGTCAGACCGGCATTTCTTGCCTTCCTACAAATTCTGTGAAAATGAGCAGCTGAAATGAGTGTTATAAACTGATGGTACCTGTGAAGGAACAGCTGCAATATTGGCTCAAATGCAATGCCTGGCACTGGAGGATCCAGGAGAGACCTATTGTGACTGATTGAGGAACCCTGAGAATTCACACCTGATTAAGCACTGGGTAACCCAAAGGCAAAAAAAAGGTCTTTTTTTTGGTCTTTAGGTTTGCTCCTAAAGCAAACCAGTTTCCCACGGTCCTGCTGCTCATCTCCAACTACTTTATTGGTTTATAATTGTGGGTGGTTTTGAAGGTGAGAGGTGATGCTCAGAGGGTTATTCTCAGTGTTTTCTGGTTTGAAATTAGATGTACTGACTCTCTCCTTGCAATCTGCTTTTCATAAAGGTACTCAGCAGAACTCCAAAATTTTAATCCTGCCTGATCACAAGAACTGGATTAGTGCAGAGGGTTCAACATGCACATGGCAAAGCTCATTTGGCTTTAGACATGAAATATTCCTAAGCCTCTAAATTTTAGGGTATATTTGAAGGGTCAGTGTTAGAAAACTGTTGTTATGTATGTAGTAGAGAATTTAGGTTTATAGAATTTGCTAGGAGAATTAATGTCTCAACATTATACTTCTGTGACGTCAGAAAAAGGTTGGGTTCAGAATTGGCAGAATAAATAAACTGAGCACAGCTGCTGAATATTCTAATGAATAATTCTCAGGAATGAATAATTCTCAATTTCTACAGATTAGGGGGGGAATGCAAAGGAGCTGGCTGCAATTTCCTGAGTCACTCTGGTTCTGTCATTACCTTTGCCCCCAGTGTCCTTTCTTTTTAAAAAATTGCTCAGTATTCTTGAGGCTTCACTGACGCTCTCCTCTGAAATACTTCCAGAGCCTTTAGAACTCCTGGTGTCCTTAAATGAAGCAATTTGATTTTTCTTGATCTTTTAAAAGCAAGATTAAGCCACTTGAATCTGGCTTTAAAAGAACAAGCAAGTGTGTCTCAGAAGCACATCCATTGTACAGCCTTGGTGTTCTAAAAAGGAAATTTTTCACGTGCTGGTAGCAGGCACAAGCAAAATGTTACCAGAGCGACACAGAAACTTAATATAAAAAATGTGAATGCTGTTTAGGGGATGTTTAAAGATGCAGAAACACTAAACGCTTCATCAATACACTCTCATTTACATTAAAAACATCTTCACTCTCTCAAGTTTACAGATAAAAGCAAATATTCATGAGCTCTGCTGGGTCAGGCCATGGCCCTTTTATTCCACTATAGCAGAAGTGAATGCAAAATAGGAAAAGGGATAGCAGTGAGAATTAGACAGTTGTTAGAGACACAGATTGCTGAAAATAGAAGCTAAAAATGTCAATGAAAATTTGATGGCTCATACAGATCACAGTCAGGACCCAAGGAAATTCAAGCAATGCTGTAGGATTGAGTCTGTCTAAAGATTTAAAAATAGTCAAAATACAGAAGGGAAAGATAGTTCCAATAAATGTTTTTCTACACCTTTGGGAAGAACTATGATGAGATCCTTATAATTTGCATGGGTAAGAGAAAATAGTTTGTATTTCACTTGCAACTAAAAAGTATCTAAACATGTTAATGTTTTTAAAGCAGACATTTTTCAATCAGGGATGATAATGAACATTTCAGTTCACTTTATACAAATGGTAGTAAGCTTGGGAACTTTTAGAAGGTTATGAGCAATATGAAGTGATAATAATCTCAAGAATAAATGTCTTTGAACAGAAAGATAGTAGGTTTAGATTAGAAATTAGGAAAAAACTCTTGACTGTGAGATTGGTGAGGTCCTGGCACAGGGTGCCCAGAGAAGCTGTGATTGCCCCATCTCTGGCAGTGTTCCAGGCCAGGTGGGACAGGGCTTGGAACAACCTGGGATAGTGGAAGGTGTCCCTGCCCGTGGCAAGGAACAGGATGATCTTCAAGGTTCCTTCCAACCCAAAATATTCTCTGATCCTCTGATTTTCCACTCCATTGTTTCTATTTGTCAAACATAGCTACTCTTGCATTCCGGTTTCAGCAGAATTTGAACATGACTGTTTCCAAGATCATGCTAGAATAAAAATCTTGATACCAGCCAAGATCTGTAGGATCAGCATTTAATAATTAATTTCTGACCTACTGGCAGAAGCAAGGACAAAGCTTCTATATTCACAAAGCCCAGAAAATGAAATTTGCATTATAAAAACAGGTACAGAACTTTTCCTGAAGATTTCCTTTTTGATAGTACCTGATATAAGTTGCAACAAAATAGAACATTAAGCCTTGTTCATCTTTGAATATTTTCTGCAATATTTTGAATTTTTCAATATCCTGCAATACTTTGTGATGCTTATGGGACTTCTTAAAAAGAAATCAGGACTTCATCCAGGTCAGTGAGAGCCCAGTGACAGTCAGCTGAAATATGGCTGGCTTGAAGATAAAATACTTTAAAATTTCTAATATAACTTATATACAAGAAAAAGACTTGCATTTTTTTTTTCTGTTTGGTGTACTGTCACCTCATTGGTGACAAGAGCCAGAGCTTTTCTATGATTCCACTGTGCCTTCCATGCTTATGCTGTTTGCTCAAAACACATGGGACAAGGCACCTTTGGGCCAGTTTTGATTGTTCCCATTTTCTGTGACATTGATGGTGATAAACTGCTCTGGAATCACAGGGGCTAACTCAGAAGCTGACTGATCTTGCACAGCTCACTAATATATAAGGTGCATTATTATTTATTTTTATTGTTTAGGAATTTCATTTATGACCTAGAAACAATACAAAAAAAAACCCAAAGAAGGCATCATAGGATATGTGAGAAATACTTAAAAGATTTACATGTGACACTAAAACCTCAAAGCATCACCACAAACCTGTCTTACACATACAGAATATGTTGGACTGCCCACTAATTTAATGTATAACACATGAAAAAAACTTCTTAAATCATGAGCCAAAATGTCTTTGTGAATGAAATATAGATATATTTTAACAGCCAAATAAGCCAAAAGCAGTCATAGAATCATAGAGTGTTTTGAGTTGGAAGGGACCTTAAAAATAATCTAGTTCCAGTCCCCATGTCACTTACCAGGTTTTGTGATCTGTAATACTCAAGAGTTGTTGACACATAGAGCTGGTGACAAAGAACATGGCAAAATTAGAAGTTTATTATGATAAATACCTAAAGAATAACAAAATGGAACCAGAGTGGAACTGGTAGCTCTCATTATTTTGTTTATATCTTAGCATGTGTTAAAGAGATTAATTGGAGCTTAATTGACAGGACAAATAGACGAGGCAGCATATTTTTGGATGTTTCCTGGGTGTCCCAATGGAGTTCTGTTTCCTCTGTTGGCTTGTTGTTCAAATTATTTCAGAGTAATTTTGTTCAAATGGCTGGCCTGACTCTGACTAGTACAAAATATTAAATTTAAGTGATCATAAACAATAAAAACCAAAACCACTTTTTAAAGAGTGTCTCAATGCCTCAATTTTTTGATGTTTAAATCTGCCAGTTCTGACTGAGCCCTTTAAATAATGCTGAAATGTACTGATTCAAGGGGGATAAAGCACAGAGAGAAAGATTTGTTCCAGAAGCTGGTTGGGCAACAGGGATGAATGAGAGTCAGAAAAAGGGCTGGGTATTGGCTCTGTCACCAAAGCTGCAGCCAGCACAGCTGTGCTGCTGCAGGCACATCCAGGCAGGAGCAGGGACTCCCAGGGTGCACAAACCTCCCCAGGGCTGGGAATGTCTCTTCCCAAGGCTGGGAATTCCTCTGCTCCCACCCTTTCTTCAGGGCAGCTGAGACAGCAGAATTAACACAAGGGCTTGGTTTTGATATCTGGCACAGGCCACCAAGATGTTTAAATCCTAAGGGAAGCAAAAAAAGGAAGGAATTATGCCTCAGAGATGTCTCTGCACACAAATGCTGCATTTTATTCACTTGGTTAGGCTGGGACTACAAAAAGAAGTGAAAGCCCTGTGAGAACAAAATGCCACAACACAACAGCAAGGCCTCTTACAGTGCAAGAGCCTCAGAAATAACAAGGTGGAGGACCAGACTTTAGGCCTTTTCAACTGTTAGAATGCTTTCCCAGGAATTCCAGGTGCTACTGCCTACCTTGTGCCAAGGGTTGTATGTGATGTCAAGACTGACTATGTTAGTAATGTTTCTTTTGTAAAATGTTTATATCTTCCCTGGGCCTTTTCAGCTGGCTCCAGCTCAGGTTGAAGAAGTGCACTTTGTTCAAGCCTCTGTTTGCCTCAAAAGTGATCACATGGTTATGATTTACATCAAAATATTTGGTTAAAGTAATCGGACACATTTCATCTTGGAGTACACTTTACTGGATGCAGAGCCTAGGACTTCCCTTGCTCAGCATTGGGCCTGTTGAGGGAGACCCAGTGTGCTCCAGGGATATTTCTTTATTTGTTGAAATGAAATGACCATCATAAAGGTCAGATGGATGATAAAGTGATACCACATCGATGCTGTGATTCAAATTGGAGGTCATATAAACAGGCACCAAAGCTTTTGGGTACTGCTAATATCCCAGTATTCATGATCCAAGTTCTGTTTCTCATGTGCATCCTGGCCCACCTCACAAAGCAAGAATTGAATTTTTCTGCTACTAAATGTTCCTTATGAAGGGATTAGAGCTTAATTTCTTACCAAATCATAAATATGATTTAAGGAAGTAAATTCATGATAGCTGATGATGTGTTTTTAAGTCTAGAGATGTCCTGCAGTGTGCTCAGGCTGTTCTGACTCAAACTCAGAACCTAGGCCAAAAGTAGATCAGAAATTACAATTTTGCCAGACATGCAGCCAAATTCTCTAATGTTCCATGGCTGCCTTTAAAATGAGAAAAGTTAAACTGATGGAGTGCTAATAAAATATTGTCCTACTGCTAAACCATAAAAAGACTATAAAGTGGGAATACACACAATGAAATGGTGAAAAGTCAACAAAGGCTGTGGTGACTCTTCTTCATTTATTTGAAGACTACATATTCTCTAACTTCTCCTTGAAATAAAAGTGACCTGGGTAAGATGGGGAGTCAGAGAGAAGGGAACAGATGCTGCTGACATGAATGAAATGGGAACTCTTCCATTATGAAAGAGCAGCAAGGGAAGAGTGGAGCCAAGCAGAGACAGGCAGCAGATCCTTAGGAAAAGGAAAAGAGAGAGGAAAATTGCTATTATCTCACTGCAAAGAATCACTGGAAAGGTAGAAACCTTGGTAAAATATTATTCACCTCTTTCTCCTCTTCCTGTACATTGTCTCTAAAATTTCTGGTTTTTTTTCCCCTCAGGCTGCATTCTGGTGACGTCAGATTTCACAAAAAGGAAAATATTTTCTGGAACAACTGACATAATGACATAAGTCATGTATTTCATAAAATTTGAAGGACAGGATGATAGTTTAGGTTGTGTCCTATTTTCAGATGCATTCCTTTTAAACTAGTTTTCTTTGAAATTTTATGTCCTTTACACAATAGGAAATGCAATTAGGATTCAGCCCAATAGTTATAATTCACATTGCATAATAACTGATAGGCAGAGAAATACCAGTTCTAGTTATGTTAAATAAATGTAAGTAGCATCAGAATCAAGCCCAAATGTAAATATTAATTTAAAACTTTTTTTGTTTGTTTTAGGTCATGGGCCAAGCTGAATAACAAAGTAACAATTACATAATGCAGTCACTGTACTGAAAATTTGACAAAAATATCTCCCTTGTACCTGACTAAATACTGGCCTTAAACCTTGTAAATATTGTGGGCTTTTTTCATTTCAGTAGTCTGAGGCCTGACCTTTACTGTCAGTTCCATGTTCAAAACACCGTCGTCATGTTACAAATCATGAGACAGAATGAATCTTTCTGTGTTTTTCTTTTCTTCTTCCACAATTATATTGAACATAGAAAACAGACTCTGGTTTTTGAGCTATATAAAATAAAAGGCATTTGAAATCTGCAAACTTTCTGATTTTTAATGAAATTATAAATGTAATGCTGAGTGTAAGACGAGAGGAGTTTGATTAGGAAATGAATAGTAATCAAGTCGGGAAATCATCTTTCTATGACACTGATCTTCTAGAAACTGAGTTCAATTTCTCATAATCAAAGTGTACCAAATAGCAGTGTAAGACACTAAAATCTAGCAGTGTACTCTGGCAGGACCAGCTCTTGGTCAGACACAAGCCTCTCACAATGCATGTGGCTGTAGCCCCAATTCCCCTATCCCAAAGAAGCCCACATTTCCAAAGTGGGCAAAACAGGGTAAATGGATTGATATTTTTTAACTAAGCCTGATAGTTTCAGAATGTGGAGTCAGAGGTATCTTTTTCTGTGAAGATCCATCAGTTTAATTCCTTTCCACCACTAGAGTGCTTTGCCATACAGACTGTCAGAGACTGATAAAGGAGTTTAAGTTGGCTGTCTGATACCCTGTGCAGAATAAACAGCTGTCAGATTCCAGCGGGAAGATCTCAAAGTCTGCCTTAGATCCTGAGAGCATGGAGAGCTCTCCTGCAGTGCTTCTCTTCCTGCACTGACCAAAGCTACTCCATACTCTGGTGTGATCACCTTCCAAATTAGCTTTCATTTCCTCCCCTCTGAGAAACCAGAAACAATCCCAGTTCCTTTAGAGAGAGAGAGACGTTTCTCCCTGTTAGCATTGAAAAGCTTGGAGGGTATATCAGAACAGGTTAAAATTATTACTGAAATGAACTCTATTTTCTTGCAAAAGATAGGGTAAAGCAGAATGTATCAGAGGATAAATATGACAGTGATTTAAATTGGCTACTTATAACTCTATTTCTCATTCTTACTTGCTCAAGAACTTTGGGTTTTAAGGGTGAAGATTTCCTCTATGATATTTGCATATTGCCTTTTGCAGCACTCCCCAATCCCAGTGTATGAAGAGCAGGTGTGAACCTGCTTTTAGTGTGGCTAAATAGCAGCGTGGCCACTCTCACATCCTCTCTGTCAACTAAACAAGCTCAAACCTTTCAGAGAAGATTCAAGGAGGAATCTTCTTGCCTGTTACTGTCTTGGAAGAAATGCACTTCAGCTGAGCAGAGGTTGTGTTCTGTGGAATGAAAACTCTGACACAGCCCAGAGTCAAAGATGAGTTTAGAATACAAATGTTAATTTAACCTTAACTTTATGCTAGAGTGCCTACAAATACTCACCATTGCCAGAAGTAGATGCATCACTTTCTTGGCATTTCCGTGGCCTGAATACTGAATCAGCTCCTGGGTAGTTGGCTTGATAGATTTGATTCATTGCACAAGCTGGAGAGCTGTGGCCAAGGAAAACTTTTGTAATTATCACTTTGCCTAAATGAGGGAGAAAAGACAGTTAATGGTTCTAATTCTAGCTTGGGAGTGCAAATAGAGGGTAACAGTGATGTCGATGTAATAACAGGCAGGCTGCGTCTTGGTCTGGAAAATGAATATCCTAATATATATGTAGCACATATTAATAAAAAAAGTATTTTATCTGTATCACAAATCTGTGTTTATGTTCTTTTTAATTAAAAAAATATACCTAGGCAGAGAAAAAAAGTGATTGCACTGTGAAATCTGACATTTGTAGCTGGCTAATATTTAAAACCAGTGAAATCCAAAATACAAGTAATTTCGTAAAGACTGGAACCTGTGAGGCCAGGTATCCTTTGTATTTGTGTCATAAATACTTAATTTTCTTTAAGATTTACTTTTTTTTCCAAATTTGGTTGATATCTGACCAATCCTAAGCCACTGCAGTGACAGAGTCGCACAATTAATTGGTGTTATGAAAAGATCAGACACATCCAGTTATTTCTCACTCTTCAAACTCCTGTCTGGGAATTACTCCCAGTAGCCAAAGCCCTTTGTGGAGCTTCCTAAGGTGCCAAAATTCCGCTGGGAAAGGAATTCAGCAGTCCTTCAGAGCTTCTTTCAAGTCTGCATGTGCCACCCCATGGCCATCTACAGTATCTACAAACTCCTTTCTGTGGCAGGAATTATTCCAGCCATACAGCACATATTTTGCAAGATCTTTCCAAACTTTGACTCACCGTGCTTGAAGGACTTCTCAGAATCCCT
Organism: Phainopepla nitens; assembly: GCA_013400175.1. Taxonomy (NCBI): domain Eukaryota; kingdom Metazoa; phylum Chordata; class Aves; order Passeriformes; family Bombycillidae; genus Phainopepla; species Phainopepla nitens. Next base: position 182,877 of record VXBQ01011178.1, on the reverse strand, counting down.
GCTGGTTTTGCCTTCTGCCTTAGTGTATTGTTTCAGAAATTCTGTTTTGAGATATTCACAAAAGCTTAGACTGCCACAGAGGAGAAAAGCTTTTTTTCTTTTTCCTGTTGGACACTTTCTAAGATTAAAGCAAGGGCCAGGTATCTTTATTTGACTGAGCCCGTATCTTAAATATTTAAAGAAATTTAAGCAACATGAAAATATAACTATAAATAGCATAATATATATCATAGAATGTATGATAAGGGATGGCATGCAGGGAAAGTAAAGAACAGTGAATAAGAAAACAGTTTGTGGTGTCATTATTCCAAAAGAATGAGAGACAGGTGAAGGAAAATCAGACCATTAAGTGGGAAACAGGACATTTTTCTTGTATGCTCATTTAGCATTTAACCCCTGTGTAGCACTGGTAGGAGGGACATGGCAAAATGATGTTGTGTTCATATGAATACAAATGAAAATTGTTTAAAAAATGGCTCATGAAACCACTGAGACAATCTGTTCCTCAGGCAGTAAATACAGGTGCTGCAGATGTCACTGTGGGGTCTTCCAAACTCGTCCTGCACCAGACCCCCCCAAACACTAGTGGGGGGCACTGGTGAGAAGTGACTGTTAAAAGACAATTTGTAACAAAAAGAGAAAAGGCAAGGTAGGAAAAAGATGATAATGAGGAGAAAAGGACAAGAATAGACATTCTGACCATTTAAAGTTTACTCATAGCACAGCATTTGCTAAGTACAACAGACTGTGCTTAACACAAAATCCATAATACTGTTTTTCACTGTCATCATGAGATCACTTGTAAGACTTTTTTTCTTTTGCTTCTTTATAGTCTGTAAGAGGAGTGTCCATGTTCAGTATTACCAAAAAAAGTCTCCAAAACAAAACTCAGCGGAGTTATTTTCCTCAGGACACCTTCCACTAGGCCAGGTTGCTCCAAGCCCCATCCAACCTGGCCTGGAACACTGCCAGGGATGGAGCACCCACAGCTCCTCTGGGCAGCGTGTGCCAAGGTCTCACCACCCCAAATCCCCAAGGAAACAAAAGAAAACCCTCTAAAGAATTCCCAGAACATAATTATGCCATTTACTGAAATACTGCGTCTCCAAATGGGAATGCTCTGAAGCCCGGGGAATTTGTTTTGATCTTGGCAGCTGAAATGTTCTGTGTTCAGAACCTGCTGTCCCTCAGGGAGATGAAATTTTGCTTTCAAGATTGAAAAGGTCTTTTTGCTCCCCTCAAGCTCTCAGCTTACATATGAAATGAACTTTTACGTGCACTTAAATGCACTTTAAAAGATGTATTTAAAAGAGTAAATGCACTTTAAAAAGATGAAAAGCACCATCTTTACTAAAATTCTAACAATACACTCACAAATATCAAATATGCAGAGGAAGAAATAGATTCATCAGTTCTATCTCAGAGGTACAAGTGGGCAGCTGGGTGTCCTCAGACCACTGGTGACACAGCTCTGTGAGATGTTCAGGGCAGGGCTTATGACAAAGGTCTTGGCTCCATCACAATCTCAAAATGATTCTTGTGAGGCAGTTGAATAAATGAGTGCAATCATGAAAACTTCAGAGTTGAGATTTAGACAGAAAATGTTGTGACTTACTTGCATGGAGAAAATCCACCTTGTGACTGTCCTGACATGCACATGCTGTCCTGTGATGCAATGAAATACAATATCTGGATGGGATTTGATTTATTTCTGGAGTCCAAGAGCCATAGAAACACCAACCATAGGGACTTTAGGGGGCTTCAAACCACCTCTGTCTGGGTCAAACTTCTTAATAATCTTCAGTTACTTGCTGCTTTGCAAAATGTTTCTGTTCTTATAATCATAAAGTTAAGCATGCCAATGGTACATTAAATGCCTCGTAGAACTTAGGCACTTACTCTGCTACACTGAAAACTTCTTTTTACAGAAACACTTGAAACTTCTTAAATTTCAGCCTCAGAATTTGATTGGGCACTCTAAATATGCATTTTATTTTCATTCCCATGATACTGTTTACTCTGAAGTCTCTGGTTGAGAATCATGATTGAATTATACAACATGAACTCAACCCATGTGCAGAAATGCATACAGAGAAGAAGTTAATAGAATTTTTTCTCCTTTTACACTATTTTTTTTCAGTTTTTTCTGCATGATTTTCTTCTATTTCCCACTCAGAAATAAGAATCACAAGCATTACCCCTAGCCTGTTTCCTTTCATTATAACTTTGCTCTCTTGAGTGGAGCCAAATAAATTTATCTTATTTTATTCAAGGGCTGCATTCCAAGTTAAGCACCAAATTCCAATATCTAATCACATAGTGTTCCTTTTCTCTTTTCGCAGTGTCATATTTTCAGTCTGTTTAAATCCTTCTAAACCAATCTTGGTTTGCAAATACCTACGAGAGTTTCTACAGTCGAACTTGAGAAAAAAAGCTCCCATACTTCCACCTGATTCTATAAGATTCCTTAAAGAATTTGTTATCAGTCACCTTAAAAAGAGTGAAAAGAAAAGAAGCTGGTTCCCCAGCTTTTCAATTAATGGAAAGTTTTCTTAAAAAGAATGAGCTGGGAAAGCTCAAAATAATTACTGCAGCTAAATATTCTTTCTCAAAAATGGCTATGTGCTAAGATTACTCATCCAAAACCCTTTGGTTTGGCTTTCATCCCTACAAGGCTGATTTATTAATTTCTCCTTCCCAGAACACAAAGATCCTTGGCTCAAGAGAGAGTGGCATTAGAAGCAAGCAGAATTCTATTTATAAACAACCTCAAATGCAAGCTGTAAGTACAGGAGTACCTGCAGCTCTAACAAACATCCCTGAACAGGGAAAGAAGGCACACCTGAGGTGGACAAGCTTGGAGTATTCAAGCAGAAAACAGTCCTTGAAATACTGCCAGTCTAAATTTGAATCTCCCCTCAACCGAGCGTCAAGGTTGTTCATACAAAGGTTACGTAAGTGACTTCCAGTGCTTCCCTACAAGAAAGGATGTGTAGGAATTCAGAACAATCAAATTGCTGTTGTTATGAAGCAGTTGGATAGCTTGCTTGTTCTTTTATATCTTCTTTTTAAAATCAAGACCTTCATATGTAGAAAGAAAAGAAAAGGGCAACAAAAAATCAGTCGTTGTGGGCTCAAAGGTTCAGCTCCCACCAAGAGAAGGAAAGGAGAGGGAGTGTTTCCTTTCTTGCCAGCTGTCTCTAAATGAAGCCTGTGCAGCACTGATGCTCCAAAATACTCCAGATCCTTGTAATAAACTTGTCCTGTTAAAAGTTATTAACTTGGAATCATAAGAAACAGCTTCTAGTTTGAAGTATCTGTAAAAGTTTACCATGGATTATTTAACAAGTCTTCTTCAAAGTGAGTGTTTCCCACTGTTTTCAATTATGCCAACAAGAACTGTACTACCAAAATAAAACTTTTCTTCATTTCCACTTTGAAATATTTTAAAATTCTGCCTGGAACAACAACAACAATGGACAATTGACATAATTTTGATTTTTTTGTAAACTAGAAATTTGGAGAAAAGAATGATTACAGGAAGGTTTGTTTGTTGTCTGGATTTTTTTGTTGTTGTTTTTCATTTTGTGTAAGTCTGAAAGTGATAGATTATTCCACTGTGACTGGTTGTAGTGGTTCTAAAATGTGGATATACTGATCCCATACTGATCCACAACCCTGAACCTCATTTTGATGCATGAGCTTCCAAGCCCTGCTTGTATCCAGCCCTGGATCTGTGGCATCACTGACACCCTCCACAAGCCCCATTAGTGAGGGATTCTCTCTGTGTAGATTTTGTGCTAGCCATTGATTTTAAGTGAATTTGACTTAGAAGTCCTAAGCCAGAATTGAGAATGACAAGAAAAAGAAGTCATAAAATTGGAATTACAGACAACCCTTCCCCTTCAAAAAACATCCAAAAACCCCACAAACTCATAGCACTTTGCTGGAACTCTGTTGTTTAAAGGCCCAGAAAACTCTTCCAGTCTTTCAAGCATTTCTCCAATATGACTATTTACTAAACATGCTATTTCAGTTTTTTGTTCACAAATATTGTTCTTTCCTCTGGTGGATTTATTTTTTTGTAAGACTGCCCTTTCAAGAGTGCATTTTCAGTGTCTTCCTTACCATGAACTGAATTTTCATTTTCTAGATTATTACTCCTTAGAGATTTATTATTTGATGTTTCATCCAACATTTGCATCTTGCTCAATTCCCATTCCAGCTGATAAAAAATCCCTTTAGAATCCAGAAGCAAGAGTTTACATTAAAACACAGCAGGAAAATGATCTTCTTCATGTATCCCCCCAAAGATAAGCTCTCGATATGTGCACTAAAAACTAGAAATATTCCATAAAATTCTTCTCAAGACAACTTAGTCCACTCTGCCTATACTTCTCAATGTGAATATAATTTGAAATGTTCAAATATTCAGTTTCTACAGGCACTTCTGACAAAGAGATGAGGTGACTGAAGCACATTTCCCAGACATTAGCTGATCCACATATGGCAGGAGCCTGCACCAAGAGGGTCCTTGATCTCTGCACCTTCACTCAAAAAACATCTGTTGACTCTTGATCAAAACACTTTTAGGGGTCTTATTTGTGTAATCAGCAAGATTTTCTGGTTCTATTTTGTAGATATATGTGCAAAGACTCCTCTTTTGGTGCAGTTCCTTTTAAGAGCCCTTTGGTCCAAGCTCCTACCTGAGGTTTGAGGTATTTGATTCAAATAATTATGAACCCAGCAGAACTGAAACTGGAGATGGATCTCCTGGAACACATGAAGTGTTCTAGAAACTTGGTTGTTGATTTTGCTGAAGAATGATGAACAGTGATATCATAATGTAATAATAATTAATTATTTTCTATTTCCACTCAAAATGTATGGATAGCATTTGGAAGATGGTTTTTTCTTTTTTTTTTTTTTTGTTACAGATGAAGATAAACCAAGAAAAAATATTAGATTCTCTAAAATCTGCCTAGAAATGCAGTAATTCTTTACATTTCTGTTTACAATTGAACAGTCTTGATTTACATTTAAATCAAGTGCCCTTTATACTAAAGGCATTGAAGATTAAAAATAAGCATGTGAGCAAATCCCACTGATATGTATTTTCTGTCCTTTTTTACATGACTTCATCTGTGGGAAGGAATCTGGAGTACACAGAGATGAGCCCTGGGGAGTTTTGACACAGACTTTGGGATGCTCAGCGTTGTGTATTTTGGATATGACTCCAAATCGTGCAGGTTGGTAGGAAATTTTTATTATAATTAGAGAAAAATGAAACCCTTTACATAAATCCTTGGTAATAATAAGAATGATCATGATAAAAATGCAAGACTGGTACCACCTTCCTATTTTTCCTAAGTTCCTAGTGAGGCGAATTCTTGCAAATTCTGCAGAGTGTGTAAGCCTTGTGAATGTTTTAAACAATACAGTTTTAATCTAATATAACACTGCAAATGCTGAAGAGCCTGCAGGCTAACAGGCAGATCATTCAAATGTAAAAACAAATTTGACTGGAGTCTAAACAATGCTGGCCTCTGTTGTGAACTGTAGCTTCCTTTTGACATGGAAAGAGAGGATGCATTTTGCCAAGAGGGGATTAGCTTGGAAAGCCTCTGTAAATGATACTGCGATGCAAATAAACAGTTTCACAGTTGGGCAGGAGGAACCTCAGAGATCATGCCCCGTGTGTGAGCTTTTGGCTGCAGCCCATGTCTCGGCCTGAGGGAAATCATGAGAACTAAATCACTGATGTCAATCATTTCTCTCCAGGGTGACACTGCAGTTCTCTGCTGTGAGGTGCCATTTGTGTTTGTAGTGTCCTTGCTGGTAAAGAGTCACTTCTGGAAATGCTCTGCTCCCTTTACACTTGTACTTTGTCAGCTCTAATTTCTCAGTCTTCCCTCTCCTTATTTATCATCATGCTCTAATTTCTCTCTCCTTTTCTTTAGCAGGTTTGAAGGTTCACAGTGATTTGGTCTCTTCACCCTTATCAGCATCTCCTGCTCTGACTGCTTTTGTTGTGGTATCAGTATCTCCCTGTGCCTTTTTTCCCACATTCTCTCCCAAGGGAAAATGACTAAGCTGCAGCAATTCCAGCTCCCTGTTGGGGTGTGAAGAGTGAGGGAATCCAGAAAGCCACATGGTCTTCTGCAAGAAAAAGGCATTCACACATTTCTTCTCCCTTTATCTGGCAAATTTTCGGTTCAGCTTCCAATTCAAAGGTTAGCATGGGAGAAAATTATTTTTCATAGGAGATAATTTGATATATAAGAGCCTAAGAAAAAGACAGGATGAAACTTCCTTCTGGAAAGGAGTTTATGTGTCCAAGTTATACAAGAATGAAAAAAAATTTCCAAACACACGAAAAACATCCCCAAACCCAACAAAAAGCCCCAAAACAAAACAAAGCGAAACAGAACCAAAAAAACAACAAAAGAAAACAACAACAACAAAAAACCACATGGCAATCCTTTAACATAATACTGAAACTGAAACAAAAATCTGCAGGTATAGGAAAAGTAAAAAACTCTTTTTATTAGGAAGAATCTCAGAAAATATTTGGAAATGAATGACTTATGTATATGCAGGATACTTTGACAGCTAAGCAAATGCAAATAATGTTTCAGCCTTAATTCTTATAAATTAAAGTTACAGTTTTTCCTTGTTGTTGTTCAACAGTTCTATAAGTTCCCTATTTATTAGACACATTTATATGCCATATTATTTAAATACCATACATTAAACCAGTTAGAAGTAAAGAAATCCTAAAAAGGATTCCTCCATATTCTTCATCAGGTTATTTTTCAACTGAAATGGGTTGAACTTTTTTAGCACTTCCAGATTTTTCAATCCTGGAAATTTCATTGCATTAGTAATAAATCTTTTGCAAACTGAAACATTTTTGAAGACTATCTATTTTCTGTTTTCTCAGAAGAAATATGACTTTGCAGCACTGAAAACAAAATGTCACTTTTTAAATCAAAACGTTAATAACTTGAACAGAAAGTTGCTAAGTAGTTCCAAATAATTTGGGATTCCACTCTCTGTGCAGGATTCTAAGAAAGCTTTTCAATCAAGGCGACAAAGTAGTAGCAGCTAAAACAATTCAAGATAAATAATTATATGTTTTAAAATAAAATATTATTTTCATTTAAGTGTCTTGTATCTAACCATTTTCCTGTAGAATGTTTAAATTTAATTATTTTTTTAAAATATTGTTTCAAATGAGAGAGAAAAACATCCAAAAAGAGGTTCTAAATCACACAACCCTCTAAAAAGTGATACTTGATCCATATATAAAATGGGATTTTTCAATACTTAAGCGAAAAAGTGCCAGATCCTGATTGCTTTGAACTGTGCCTTCTTCCTTGGACAGAAGAAAGGAGTGCTTGTGAAAGAATATGAGTATTGTTGTAAGGTGCTGGAAATTGTATAAATTTGTCTGGAAAGGAAATTCATATTTAACTTCCCATTAAGCAGCACAGGAATCCACATCTCCTTAAGCAACAGGCATGTCTGAAACCTTTTGAATACTTTATCCAAGGAAAATGCTATAGAAAAAAAAATTTGAGGAGTATTTTGTGCATTCAAACTTGGGATGATCTGAGAAAACCAATTCTCTTTTTAGTCCCTCTTGATCAACGTCCTCATAAGACCATCCATTGCATCTGTACTGGAAATGCAAATATTGTTCTATTTGTGTCCATGCTGTAAAAAAATGCATTATGGAGTAGAACATCTTAGTGCCATTACAGCAAATCAAAGGGAGCTGATTAACATCAGATGTGTCTTTTAAAATTTCCTCTGCTCTAAAATGTGCAGTGTTTGCAATTTGGGGCCTGTTTAGTATATAGAAATTAAGTACCTCTTTTTCTGCTCCCAAAGTACATTTACAAAGTATTACAGGAGTATTTTATACCACGCCCCAAAATGCACCTTCCATCCAAAATAAAATATTTTACAATTGTTTTGAAACATTTTTCAAAAAAATAATTTTCAATTATTGCATTGCAGAATTTTTCTAATATTCTAATATTATTTCTAATTGTCTCTAATATTTCTAATATTCTAACATTTCTAATAGAATTACAGTGGGGTTTTCAATAAAAGAAATTTGAAATTGGTTGGAATACTCCATAAAACTTTTTTTCTTTCTTACATTCCAAAGGTCCAGAAAAGAATATAGTAAAAGCCCTTTATGACTGGCCCTCTTTATGACTGCCTTCATAAAGAAGGGGGAGGAATTGCACTCACTTGTCCTTGGATTCAGTAAGATGTATTTACACAAAGCATAAAGATGAAGTAAAAATAAACCAGAAGGAGCTCATAATCCCCCAAAACCTCAATAAAAACTCCTCTGCATGTGTGAAAAAAAATCTACCACAATATAATTGAGAGTATAAAAACCTCTGCCAGAATGTTTTGAAGTAATCACACAGCTGCTATGATTAATCTTTAGAATTAACACTTATCAGCAATGAGTGGAATTCTTGCAGCAGGTTTTCTTTCCTTTTGCTTCACTTCCACTGTGTTTTAACCACATTGCATGTAAACTACACCCTGAATAAACCTTCCACTAGATCAGGTTGTTCCAAGCTCCATCCAGCCTGGCCTGGAAAGCACTGCCATGGATGGGGCAGCCACAGCTTCTCTGGTCAACCTGTGCCAGGCCCTCACACTCTCACAGGGAAGAATTTTTCCTAATAGCCAATAAAACCCTGCCCTCTGTCAGGTTAAAACCTTTTCCTCTTGTCCTGTCACTCCAAGCCCTTGTCAAAAGTCTCTCTCCAGCTCTCCTGGAGGTCCTTGGGACACTGAAATGTTATGATCTCCCTGGAGTTGGGTATGATGGTGGCTGGTGGTTGGGAGACTCTAAACAGCCAGAGATTGGTATAATATAAGTTTTTCTGACCACCTTCATAAGGAAGGATGAGGAATTGCACCCGCTTCTCCTGCCATTGGACTCAGTAAATAACAGAGTAAATAATTCAGAGATAACTATACTCAAAGCCTGTCTCACATTTCTGGACACATCTTCTCTGTATCTTCATTATCATGAACTGAATTTTCAATTTCCAGACTCTTCCTCCTCATAGATTTATTACTCCATGTTTTACCTGGAATTTGCAGATTGGCCAATGCATGTTGCTCTCCCTGGAGCCTTCTCTTCTCCAGGCTGAAGTACTCCAGTTCTTCCAGCCTTTCTCCATGGGAGCAGTGCTCCAGCCCTAATGGGACAGTGCAAACTGGGTTTTTTTTTTGAGCTCCTCAGCCCTGCTTGGCCGACAGTTTGACCGCAACACCTTGGAGACTTTCCCCATCCCTTTGCTGGGCTGCAAATTTGAGCTGCAGGGACATCTCTTCTTGCTCTGTTGGTGTTTAGAGTGGTGGGGTGAGGCTGGAGTGCCAAAAAAAGAAGGTGAGGGAGTTTTCCTCTGTCCTGTGCCATGGGAGGGTGTCCTGTCTGTGGGGCAGGTTATCCCTGGGGGAAAATGGACATTAACTGTGCCGAGCTGCAGGAGTTTACTGAAGCTGAAATCATTGACAAATGTGAGCCTCAGCTAAAATAGGCTATTGTCAAACCAAAAAAGTAGTGCTCATTGAGCCATTTACACTAGGATAATTTTATCAATGTAAGATCAATTATAATTAAATCACTATGTTTTGCTGGGATTTTTTCCCCCTCATTTTCTTGCAGTGAGACCAGCTACACATTTCCCAGGGGTAGGATTGCTCTGCAGAAAATCGGATCCTCACTGAAACAAATGTCATCAGAGATGTCTGGTTTGTGAGCATGGAGGTTCAGTTTATTGAAAATTGGAAAGATTTTTGTTGAAGTTTTGCATTATTTTTTAAAACATTTTTGGTGGAGGGGGAGAAAACTGCTCAAGCAACTTCTGTCGTTCTGCCAAGGCGGATCCTCCGTCTGCAGCTCGTTGCTGGCACTGCTTTTTGCTGTCACAAGATGTCCCTCCAAGTCCACATAAAGCAGAACCTTCAGCATTTCTACCTTGCAAAAGATGTTTTGGCTTGATCTTGGACTTCACATCTATAGGTGCCTCATTTCACTTACACAAAGACAAATATACATATATTCAAATGTACTGCTTCTTTTCGCAGAAGTCTGTAAGAAGTCTGTGAGTCCAAATATATTCTCCTGAATTAACACACCATGGCAAGTACATAATGGAACAATTTGAAATTAAAAAAAAAAGTTAATCATCTGAAAATTGTGCTTATTTTCTAATTCAAGGAAAAAGCCCCAAAACCATAGTCTTCTTAGAGTATTCTTTAGAGATGTTTTTATGAAATTTTGCTGTGTTCTCTTCCCTTTACACCACCTCCTTCAAGAAAGATGATCCTGTCTAGCAAATTCTTCTCTTTCCTTTCTCCTTGACAGCAATTTACTCCTTCTTTCTTTCCTTTCTCATCGAGAAAGAACCTTAGGGACAACCTTCTCTGTAAATTAGTTTATGCAACAAGGCCAGCTGATACCATTTTGTGATCTGTTTGATATTTTTAAACAGTAATTGAATTAACAATCATTAAAACTGGACATGGCATCCAAATTCAGAGATTCACTGCTACCATCAGTAGCAAATTGGAACTGCTTTTGTTTCTGAGTGTCTGAGGGGGTGACTCAGTACTGGCAGAGAGGAAAGCCAAATGATCTAATTTGGGTATAGTGATTTCTGCTTGACTGGGAAATGTTCCTATCTTACCAGAACGGAATTCTTGTACAAATCAACACCTTGGCCCTTTCTAAGTAACTGAATCATCTCAGAGTGACCTGCTCTGGCAGCCTGAAATCAGGGTGCCTAATATTCTTAATCTCTTTAGCTGCAGCAAACATACAAGGCAGCATTACAATATTAATCATTAACTCACCTCATTAAAAACTTGCTAATGTTACTGCTAGATAATCTTGTGGTGGTTTATAAAGCCATTAAAATGTATATTTGCATGTATCGTATTTTTAAAATGTCTGGCAGCAGTTGCTAGGTTTCTCTTTCAATGTAAAGGATTTTCAAACCTATCTCAGACTGAATTAATCACTTTGAGTGTTATCTTTCACCTTCTGCTGCAACACAGTCTGCTTTAATTCTCCTAATGCCTTTTACTATAATTTGAAATCATTTCATAGCAATGAAAGGCACTGTATAAGTGCTGATGGTGCTTTGCCGCTGTATATTTACTTTTGCAATTGTCCTTGTGCTTTTGCTGCCTGCCATGGAAACTTTTGAAACTGATATTCTCCAGATTCTCATGGATCACTGTGTGTCACAGATGTGTTTCTGTCTCTGCCTTCTACTGGTGTTGATATTTGATGGTTTCACTGACATTGCTCAACAGTCATCCTTGCATTTCTTTGGAGAAGGGTCCCTTGTCCTTAAAAAAAATACTGCTTGTAGTCTATGTGTGGCTTTTTGTCTGCTTCTGGTTTGTATCACTAGGGTATTTCTGACTGTGTCATTTATTAATCTAAGTGCTTCTGGAATCATCTCTGCAAACCAGTGTGTGTTTAGATGAAATGTCAGATTAAATGGCAAGCAGCAGCCATGATAAAGCTCATGTAAATGTTTAAGAGAGATTACATTTCAGAAACTGGGCTCTCTGTGCCTTAGCCTTAATAGAACTGTTATCATTTAGCTTTTAGTATCAGGTAAGATATAGGACACAGCTTTTGGATTGGGTGGTTTTTTCCTAATAATTTCAGCAGTAGAAATATTTTGATATGAAATACACCTATGTCTCATAAGCATTTAAAATAATAGATTTACAGACATTACCTGGGTAATGTCACCCCTTCTCTGTGATTGGAAGCAGGATAAGCACAGGCAACAGTTGGAAAACTGATTGCTTACACTGATGCCTCCATCTCATAAGGCAGGGTCCTTACTCCCACTGAGGTAGAGAAGAATATTACTGAAACTGATGCCAAAACCAGAGACTAGATAAAATTAAGTCTCTCAAAACCAGAGACTAGATAAAATTAAGAGAATAAAAGTGGGTATTTATTGAAGGCCTTCAATAGGTACACCTTGGGCAGTCAGAAGCCTCTGAGGGGCTACACCCAAGATGGACAACAGTCACGAGTTTTTCATACAGTTACAAGCTTGGTCCATTCACATATCAGGGTTTAATCCTCCAATTACAGTTTCAGCCAATGGAAGTAATTTAATCCAAGTTTGCCCTTCCAATTCACTGTTGTTTGCATCTCTCAGGGCCTGAGACAATAAAGTGTCCTTGGGTTTCAAGTCTAAAGAGGAATTGTTTTGTCTGGATAAGATGGGAGAGCAATAGCAAGCAGGCCATGGAGTTTTAGAGTTATACACTAAAGCAGTACAGGATCTGAAAAATACAAAAGCTAAATCCTAAGGCATCAAAACAAGACTTTGAGGGTTTGATGCAGGAGTGGTGATGCACTGAGTGTGTTCACAAGAGTTTCATGAGCCATGGCAGGGATGTGGTCAGGGGAGGAGAGCACTTGCTTGGTTTTGGCACTGCCAGAAATAGATATTATTTAGGGAGCACTGTGGCAGTATCCCAAGCTAGTCACAGCCTCATCTTCGGGATTCAATGAGGTAAAAGTGTTTTGTGTCAAGTCTGTCACTTGCCCACATGGAATGGGGCTGCTTCTTGTGCATCTGCAAAAGCACATAGGAGGGCTGTGTTATCTCAGATTACTTTGGGCATAGCTGCTGGGAGTCTGTAAGGAGATTAAACCCCCTTCCCTGAACAAACCAATAGAGCTTCATTAGTGCTTCTAAAAAGAATAGGTAAGACATCACTTATAGAATGTTTTATTATTGCAGTAACTTCTTCAGCCAGCTCTGGACTGGGTGTTGTGCTCACAGACAGAAATGAGATCAGCATTGATCTATAAATTAGCAGTTGCCTAGTGACTCATGGTCTTGGCATGCTCGCTTTATGCAAACAAAAAATATCTCTATGCAGTAATGGATGCATGCCAATTTTTTGTTAGGGTCACTGTCCCAGAGCTCACGGCAATTTTTGGCATAAATTTTGACAGGGAGAGTGGCTTGGAAATGGAAAATATCAATGGAAGCAGGGACTTGTTCAGAAACCCTCAGCTAGGTAGCTACAGAGGAATGCTGTTATAAACAGACAGCAAGGGGAAAAGAACACACACACACAAATTATGAACCCAAATGTATGAAAATAAGCAGCGTAGAATAAAATAGAATTAGCAGGGCACAAGTTAATTGTATAAGAAATTGACTTAAAAGCATATCTCGAAAAGAGGAAAAATAATTTTAATGGTTATTGATCAATTTAATAAAGCTATCTAATCATCTTACTGACCATCCAAATGGACGCATAGGTCCCTGCCAATTAAATCTGCAAATGGTACCGACTTCTTGAGTGGTAAGTAATGAAGTTACGCCCACAAAATTATTTGAATTACCTAATGAAAAGCTGACGATCCAGCATAATGCACTTCCATAGAGCTAAAAGCTGACACACCAGGTTGTATGAGCTACAGCTGCACAATGGGTATTCCCACCTTGGATGCCTTGGCTCAGAGAAGGGAGAAAGAACCATCCACAACAGACTGCTTCAGCCTGAGCTCCTGCTGTACTGCTCTGCTTAAATTAACCAACATGATCCACAGGTTTATCAAGCAGATGAAAAGGCTCAAAGAAGGGATTTTTCTTTGGTGTGCAGCACTCATAAAACAGCCCCTGTGATGGTGTGTTCATTTACTTTGTCTGAGATGCAGAAAAGGAGGCCACAATCTCGGCTATGAACTGGAAACCAAAGCTGAATGTTCACTGCTGGCAGACCCTCACTGATGGATGCTGAAATGAATTGAATAGGAGCATATAAAAAGCTACAGAAAATTACAGCTGGTAGAAGAGGGCTTTTGAGTATGACAAGGAAGGGTGCAGCAATGTCCAGCCACCGCAGTTTTAAGTTGGCCAATGTATTGTAAAATGCATGTGAAGTATTGTCAGCATCAATGGGGTTGTGCTGTGTCAGTGCTGAGTCCTTCTGCACCATCAATCTCAGCAGGATCAGCTTAGAAATCAGCACCTGTGAAACTTCATCCTGCTATTTTCATGGACAGTCTGGGAAAAGAAGTGCAAAGTAATGCTTTTCACTGATTTCAGCTTTATCCTTCCTTGTCAATTATCAATTATATCCAATGTACTAAAGCATTTAAAGATTATAATTTATATTTTTCAAACACTATGAATGGTAAAGTAAATAATTTCTCCAAGAGGAGGGGAACAAAATTCTCCAAGCTTTTTAAAGAGGATCTGCATATATAGGAATCTGAGTGTACTTCTCATCTTAGTGGTGAGGAAAATTTCCAACTTTTATAAAAGAAGAAACTGTGCTTGCACCAGTTTGAAAAACATCACTGTCTTTGTCTCCATCTTTTTTATCTTTCATTTCATCCAAGGCCTGAACAAGCTTCACTGGAACAAAAGCAAATCTTCCATGGGACATGGTGTCTTTACAGGCTTGTGAATCATAGAATCATTGAATAATTTGGGTTGGAAGGGTCCTTGAAGACCATCCCATTCCAACCCCCTGCCATGGGCAGGGACAACTTTCACTAGATCAACTTGCTCCTAATCCCATCCTACCTGGCCTTGGACACTTCCAGGGATGGGGCATCCACAAAAGGCTTTAATTTTGGTCCTCATTTGCACTCAATGGGACAGAGTAAGGATGAAAGGATGCCAGTTTTGTCCCCACTGTAGGCTGGATTCTGGTCATCTTCTTCCCTGATTTTGGCTTTATCTACACACAGGACATGAAACTCAACTGTCAGAGTAGGTGTGGAAGAATCATTTCAGTCTTATGAGGGAGGCATTCTTATGAATAATCCTTTCCCAGAGCCTGGATACACTGGGATCAAGACCCCATGCTCCAGGGTGGCAGGGAGGAGCAAACAAAAGTAGTTATGAGAGTTCTTGAGCAAATGCTGCAGTCACACGGCAATGACAGCAGCCAGAGGTCTCTAGGAAAGGCGTACCTCAAAAAAAGTAGCATTGAATATTTTGTCTACCATTTATGGCAAAAGAATGGCACTTGAGAACAACAAAGAAGTGCAGTGAGGAATTCTCACCTGAGGAATTCTTTTCCTGTGTTCTTCCATGCTGAGCAGCACATTTCTGCCTCTCTGAGGCACCATGGAAATTGAAAACCTGCAGGACTGGAACAAGTGCACTCAGCTTTCCAGGATGAAGTAATGCCTAAATAGTTCTCTCTGTATGGGAAAAAAATTGCCCAAGCCCTGTCACCTCATTCTAATAGAAATGATGAGAAAAGTACCCAGGATCTGATATCAGCAAATCTTCCTTGAGCTTTTTGTATCTTTTAATGAAGAGAACTGCTGATGTGATTTGCAGAACAAGAATATTTTAAATCATTGTTTTGGGAGTGTAATGGACTCCTATACAAGCAGCCTAAGGATGTCACTAAAAGAATATTTTTATTTCTCTGGTATTTCCTTTTTTTTTATTAATGTTTTTGGCCTGCATCAGAGAAACAAGGCTAGCAAACCACTTGGGAAGGCACCCCTTCACTCCAAGGCAGAATGGACTTTTTCCAAACCATCCCCCTGTCCCGTTTCTGTAATCTGCTTTTAAAAGCCTCTGGTAGTGGAAATTCCAAAACCAAAGACAAATGGCAAATTTTAATCCCAATGAGCACAGACACTAAGTGAATGCAGGAGAAAACAATGGTATTCTCAATGACCCTTTGATATTACAATAACCTGTGGATTTTCTGTAGGACAGCAAGAACCTGGAAGTTTCAAAGTCTCATCTGACTGTGTCAAGTCTCTGAATTAATTCTGCAAATTTGTTTTCCTTTATGTTGCCCAAGGAATATATTTCTTGTTCAAAGTCATGGGCTGAAGATTGATAGCAGGAAATGGAATTAATTTGGTTTTTGAATTATAATTGTGATAGAGGAGACCCCCTCCCCCAAAAAATTTAGAGTTTTGAACTTAATATATCAAAACCCTTCAAAATATAAATATTGAAAACATCCAAAACATAAGGCTGTTTTTTCAATAAGCTAATAGGAAATCATATTTAGCTGTCACCAGGTCCCCACTGTAAACTAGTTATAACACAGTCTAAAGAACTCAAAATTACAAGAAATACAGAATTAATAATCAAGTTAATATTGTGAATGAATAGGTTAATGAAACATCCTGAAGGCTGCTAAACAATGTTATACTTTAGGCAAAGGAAGACTGAGAGATTATCAGCTTGTATTACTATAAAGCAACTCTATTTTTTAAAGAAGAAATTAAGGCTCTCTCTTTGTGTTATAGTTACTTTGAAAAAAAAAAAAAAAAGTGAAGAATTCCAGCCCAGTTCTGCGGACCACAATTGATGTATTTCTTTTGAAAAGGAGCAGCAAAAATATGTCTTTGATTCCTCTTGTATAGCCATAGGTAAAAATGTTCCAGGACAAAAGGATTATGCATGAGTTTCTGTTATGAAGTGACTTTGCTCTGACAGCTTGATGTACTGATATTGCCAAGGCAAACTTTGAGAAGCCCAAGTGACTGAGTCCATCTGAAATGTGGAATGATTCCGTCAGGAAAGGTGTCAGCCAGTGGAGCCCTGAGAATCAAGAGTCCTGACAACACTCTTCAGTTGCTCTGGGAGAGGGATTATGATTTCAGGAGTGTGCCTGAAAGGCTGCATTCACATTTCTGAGAAATTATTTTAGCAGTATAATACACCAGTATTTCTGGGCAAATATAGGAACTAGATACTAGGGCTCAGGATACTCCAGTGTTTCATTTTTGGAGTGAAGAAAATTCTTTTCTCTGATGATTCTGTTGTTTGTGTGACATCTGATGTTTAAAAGTTTGTGTACACACCTTTTCCAGACCTTCATCTTACCCCTTCTCTCATTATTTATAGGAAATAGAATAGAAGAGAATGATAGAATAAAAATCATTAAAAAGATAGAACATGATAGAGTGATAGACTAAAATAACAATAATTAAAAAAAAAATTGGAAAAGACCTTCAAGATCATCAAACTTCAACTCCCACTCAACCATATTATGACCACATACACTCACTTTGTGAACAGTTCCAGCAACGGGGCTCCACCATTTCCAGGACAGCCTGTTCCAATGCTTAACCATTCTGCAAGTGAAGAAGTTTTTCCTAATATCCAACCTGAACCTCTCTTGGTGCAGCTTGAGACCATTTTCTCTTGTACTATCAAGAATCAGACCTGGACCTGGATCTCTTGTGCTCTCTCAGATGCAACTGGAAAAAGAGCAGAAACCAAACAGAAATCATCACCATCACATCCCCAAAAAAGCAAAACAAAGCAAAAAAAGCTTGCAGAAAAATCAAAACCCACACATGAGGTCCACATGGCCTAATGCCAGTCACTATTAATTCCCAGAGTGGAGTGAGTCGTGGGTGTGTGTCTCAGTAGGGAATTTCCAGCCAGTACAACCAAGAGAATTTCCCTGTTGGAAGAAACACAAACATTCAGAGCATCAGGTTCTTGGCTTCCTGCAGAAGAAGGGAAATCTGGCCTCCCAGAATGCTGGTTGTAGTACAGCATCATATTCTTGAGCACATCTTGGGCCAGCTGTGCTTCAAATGGTTTATTTCTCTAAACTAAACTCTCTGTAAAACCCAGTGGAGCAAGAGTAACAAAGTCTGGTTTGCTTTTGACAGCAACACTCACGTGTGAGCAGAGAAAGTGCCTTCTGGGGTTACAAGGGACAGCAGACTTAATGAATTCAGCTGATGAGAGTTTTTCCTTGGTTGTGCTTCTCACAGACCAAATTAATTCTGACAGATGAGTAAAAGATGGAAAGACATGCTAATTAGCAGCTTTTTTTATGAACCAGTTCTTTACTTCAGAATCTAATTAACTTTCTAGATAAGGCTTAGGCTGAAGTTTGTTTCTCCAGTGCAAGGATTCCTGTTTTTACAGTGTTTGAAGAGAAATGCTTTGGATTGATGGATATTTACTTGTATAGTCGTTCCTCACATATTTATGAATTGTATATAAACTTATATATACTGCCTAGATGATGAGGGCTCTCTCTCATTACAACTGTGGGGAATTAAACAGCACAATAGATTCCTCCAAGACTGAGAAAGCAGAGGGAACACAAAGGATTACAAATTGTGGATAAGACCATTTTACCAGAGAGATGGAGAACAGTTGTGGTTGTGAGACAATAAAATGAGGGAGAACTGAACGAGAGGAATCTGTGGGGAACCACAGTAAGAGAAGAAAAGCCAAAAGGAATTCCCCAAATCTATCTGCTTTTCCTACAGTTTATATGTTGAAGGAAGAAAACAGAAAATATTTAATGAAAAACAAGGATAGAAGCAAATGTGAAATCTAGAGAAAAATAGGAAAAAAATAAATTAGCTGTTTAGGTTCAATTGTCTATGAGGATAAGATTATCTCCTGACAAAAGTTCTGTATGTCTGGGGGAAAAAGATAAGTACGATAAATAGTTGTGCTGGAAGAAATAGAGTGATAACATTGCTGTTTGTAGTCCAGCACACTGGATTTACAACCATGAAACATGTAATTTTAAAAATTCAAAGCCATACTGGTGAGTAATTTGTTCCACACTTCCAGGCTGCAATTTTTAATCAATGTTTAAAAACAATTAGGGAAACCATGAAAGAGGCTGACATGCTAGGCCAGGGACTAAATTTTGCATTAAGTCTGATTTCAGAAACACTCAGGTATTTAAAAATAACAGGATGCTAAAATATTCTCTGATTTATGACATCCATGAATAAATCCACAGAGGAAGCATGTACTGTACTGCAATGGTGGTGGCATGTAGTGAATAAAGCCTTTTTGACCGTCTCAGCATGTTTGGAAGACAACCTCTGAGCCTCAAGACTACAAAAGTAGAGGACTGAGGTGAATTAATTTGCTACTTGGTGTTGGTACAGGTCACCAACAAAGGATACTTTAAAAAAGCCATCCAAAGCCCCAGCAGCTTCTTGCAGTGTGACAGATCTAGGACTGTGCTGCCACAGGGGTAATAAAGACAGACTCAGGAGTCTGCTTTTCCCTTCCAAAACTAGCTCACATTTCTAGGGACATGCTGAAAAAAAAAAAATAGAGGAGAAAGAATGAGAAAGATGTTAAATTTGGTGATGATAATGAAACTCTGCATATTGAACTAGGATCAAGTTAGACTGATTCTCTCTAGCCAGGGAAATTTGATTGCTTTTTTAATAGAATTATAAAATGTAATGGAAAGAGAGAATCCAAAATTTCCCTTGTATTTGATGGAATGTGTATTTGAAACACATCAAAACTTAATTCAAGGGGATTTAGGGGGGGGGCTGGTAATACCTGTGTGAGACCCTATAATGAAACCAGCCATGATCAAGTGAAGTCTTCAGCTTTCCAATAAAACAAAGGCATCTCAGATGTCTTTACAGATGTTAGTGAAAATATAAATACAGTTAGTGAAAATATAGTGTAGTTCTGCCTCAATCAAATCAGTGACAGAGGGCCCAGTAGCGTTCAGACCATGCTGCTCCTGCTGCAGAGGAAGGAATGGCCACGCTGGATTCCCTACCCAGATGCATCAAACACAGCCCACACTGTCCTGATCTCTTCCACTCAAAGTTATGGCCAAATTAATCTGCCTGCACCATATGTGTCACTGAGGACTATTTATGAGATGATGGTGTGAATGACAAATCAGAAATTGGTGCTATGTGGATGGGAAGCAGCAAACTGTGCAACATGCTTCTAAATTCTGGTTCAATTTCTGGTTCAAAACACTCCCTTCTCACTGACTGCAGTGAGGTTTGGTATTGACAGTACTCTTGGAAAACCAAATTGGTCTTTCTGTGTGATTTTGTGCCTCTAGACTCCAGTCACCACAGGAGATACCAGAGGTCTAAGTTGGGTAGAAGCTAGGCAGAAAGCAACAACTTTTTTTCGCATTAGTTTACTCTCCATTTTAATCTCTAGAGTTTTGGGGTTGCAGTTGGATTCAAAAGAGGGTTATGTGGGTTAGATCCTATTGCTCCTTTTCTGTTGGTTTTTTTTTTTTTTGTCTGGTGTTTCACCAGGATTGGAGGAGATGGATGAAGCTCCTGTTAAGACAGTTGTAACAAATCCAGGCAGCCACCAGGCTCCCTGAAGAGCAGGACCTCCAAAACCAGAGCATACGAGAGGCTGAAAGGATCTCTGTCACAGCAGAGCTGGAGCACAGATCCAGAGCTGTGAGAAGAATCAGCAAGCTGGGCATGAGGGAGGGAAGTGGGGGGGAGGCTCAGTGAGCTGTGAGGCAAAAGAGTGAGAAATGATGGCTGGAAAGAGGAGACAGAGAGGGCAGAGAGTTCCAAGGATGGATCCTCCCAGTAAGGATCAGGGAAGGCAAGTGCTGGCTTTGTCCTGCTCATCATGCTCAAAAATGATGTGGAAAACAGAGAACAGTGATGTGGCAAGGACTACAAAATATGTGGAATTAGGTTAGTGAGAATGAAAGCTGTCTGCAAAGAGTTGCAAAAGGGATCTCATAAAATCTGAGTAACTGGATCATGAAACTGTGGATATCAAACTGCATGTTGATAGCTGGAGGAGGAACAGGCATGAGTAAATATGCACCAATGAGCTCCAAATTAGCTATCACATCTCAAGAAAAATTGTCTGAGTCATTGTGGATAATTCAATGAAAATATCAGGTCCATATTTGGGAGCAATGAAAAAAATCCCAAAGAAACAGACAAAAATTTAATAATCCACTGAGGGATGAGACAAAAAACCATCATACTGCAGCAGCAAATCCCCAGTGTACCCACATCTTACATTGTGCAAGCAGCTTGACCTCTTCCCACTTCCTCCTTGACAGGGTTTTTTTTAAATACAGCAAGAAAATCTCAGGGAAGAGTGCTGAAAATGATTAGCAGCATGGAATATTTTCCATAGAAAGAGAGGCTGAATAGAAATGCTCCCCTTGGAAAGCAGAGGACTAAATCACAGAAGTATATAAAATGTATAAAATATGCTCCACAGGTGGCATGGAAGATGTAAATGGGGAACTATAGCCATTATTTCCTACTGTACAAGCACATCATGAAATCATCAGCAGGTCCTGAACAAACAGAAGGAAGTATTTCTTCAAGCAGTCTATAATTAAATTGTGGAACTCATTGCTACAGGATGCCATGGAAGCTGAAAGCATAAATGAATTAAAAATGTGATTAGACAAATTTATAGATTCACCTCCATCAAAGGCTGTTAAACAGAAGGATGTGGTTTCAATATCTGACTCAGGAAATCTTTCAGCAAAGACTACAGGAAATCTGCAAGGATGTATTGAGGAAGGAGGGCAGAGGATTTCCAGTCATTTTTCGCTCCTGATTTTCCCCTGTGCATGTTCACTAAACAGCTGAAACTGGATTGTCTCAGACACAGGATCCTGAACAATCCATTGGCTTGTTGACTCATTATGACTCTTTAGAATTCTTACTTTATTTCATTTCTGCTTTCCCTTTATCTGCCTTCAGTTTTCATGATTAAGCCATTGGATGCACTAAGTCTCTCAGTAGCACAGCTGCAGTCTGACCAGACTTCACAACCTTTTTGACTTCTGGGGTTGTTGGACAGTTTACCTGTGCCTTGTCTTAATGCTCAGCATCTGGAAAAAGCAGGGAGGATTTTCAATTAACTCCTGGGTGCATGAACCAGAGAATTAATTTTCCTTGATGCATGCTGGAGGTGTTTTTGAAGACTCTGCTATGCAAGACTGGGCAGATGTCTGAGGCACACCATGGACTGAAGGCACAGTTCTAACTGCTGGGGATGACTGTGAGCTGAGCTGGGCTGAAAAAAATCTAATGAAT
Organism: Phainopepla nitens; assembly: GCA_013400175.1. Classification (NCBI taxonomy): domain Eukaryota; kingdom Metazoa; phylum Chordata; class Aves; order Passeriformes; family Bombycillidae; genus Phainopepla; species Phainopepla nitens. The sequence goes on along the minus strand of VXBQ01011178.1, from coordinate 160,997 downwards.
TTCCATTATCTAAAGGAGCACTTAAAAGCACATCTCAAAAAAAATGTGTAAATGATCCAGCTCTGGAACAGGATGCAAACACCAACCAGGGGAAAAAAATAGAGCAACTAGGAAATGGAATCTGGAAATTAGTTTTAAAAAATTACCTCTTTTGTAAATGGATACATCTGGGAATGGCTCTGTATTTCCTCTTCCCCATATTCCTATTCTCAAGGGGAGGCAGAAATGGAAGTAGGTACATAGAAAAGCAGAGGTTAAGTGAACAGCAGCAGGGAAGTGAAGTGACAGTGATATATTGAAATGGAAATGGGGTGGTTGATTTGATCGGCATATACAGGGACATAATGTCGTGAAGCCTCTTGATTTAACCATGGCAAAAGCACGTCTGTGGCACTGCAGCTAGTTTCAGAAATGTGTTAATAACAAAACCAGAACGAATAGCACCAAGTTTAAAACCCACAGCAAAATGAAAATAGGGAATGACTTTGACAAAGGCATGAATACATAAGCAAAGAAAACACTGAAGAGGGGAAAAGTCGTTTAAGCTGAAGTACATTGTTGGCACAAGAACAAATGGCTGTAAACTGGCAATGAATAAATTCAGGATGCAGATTAGAAGAATTTGTCTAGCCCTGAGAGGAGTGAGTTTTTGGAACTGCTTTTTAGTAGAAACAAGAGAGACAGAACACTGCTTTATTTTCAAATGACAGTGAACAGCTTATATGATATTGTTGCCTGAAATAGAAAAGGACTGTGTCTGGCAAGCCAGGAAGTCACTTATATCTTTATATTTTAAGCAATTCTCTATTATAAGATGAAAGTAGATTTGAGATCATAAACATTTGAAGGGCAGGGAGAGAATTACTTTCTTGAGAAACTTCTGAGAGTGGTTATGCAATATTTTCTCAAAGGGACTCATGGATGACTCATCATTTGGGTTGTCTAAAATAAGGCTGAATAAAGCAGCAATCCAGGTAATTTCAAGATGTGCCAGCATGATGAACAAGTCAGTCTTAATTTTCACTCTTCATCGGGAGTCATGCCATGGGGCCTTGGAGATTCAAACCCTGGAGCTCAATGGCAAAAGCACAAAACACAGGGAGGTGGATTCTCTGAAAGCTGCTGAAAAGGGGGAGAGGGTGGCCAAAAGTTATGAATGTTGAGCTGGGAATTTTTAAGCACTCACCCCAAGTGGTGTTAAGTTTCCTTTTTATTGGTATGAACAAGATCTACATCCTAGAGAGGATCATGCAGGAGGAAACATTTCATGTGGAAGATGCTCATGGACCCTGAGCAACCTGGTCTAGAGGAAGGTGTCACTGCCCATGGCAGGAGAAGATTGGAACTCGATGATCTGCAAGGTCCTTTCCAGTCCTAACTGATCCCATGATTTCAAAAGGAGGTTCACCAATTACAGATACAGAGCTAAAAATGTCACAGAAGAACCTCAGATTCTGAGGCTGCATGGCTTCGAAAAAGTTCACAAAATGAAGGCAATAGCCATGAAAGTCAGTACCTAAAAGATCAGACCTCAGGTATAAGGACTGGCCAGTGCAGACTGCAAAATTTGCTACTAATTTTAGTTTTATGTTTAAACAGCTTACTACTCTCTGAAAATGTCTTATGGGGTTTTTTTTGTTTGTTTGTTTGTTTGTAATTTTTAATATTAAGCTGCATTTAACTTTGTGTTTCAGTTTGGGAAAATATGATGTTGGAAATGTTCAGTGATCCCCTCTCCTCTTTCTCAACCCCACAGGTGGCTGTTCTGTCATCAGAATGACAAACAGAGCAGAGGGTTTCTGTTCAGAGCTGCTGGAACAGGGCTTTCCAGACCAGGGGTGAAAATCATGGCATACAGACTGGAATATATGGAAAATAGGAGTGAAGAGCAAGTCAGTATTTCTTTCTCTTACAAGAAGAGCACTAAGCTGCTTAGATTTAGTGCATTTTTGAGATAACCTGGATCCTTTGTAACATATCACTGTGGCACTAGGACAGTGCATGCTTCAGGTAAAAAATCATAAGGTAATGACTTCACAGTGGTGTTTTTTAGCAAAGTAGAACAGATCTTTAACAGGATGAAGATACAAATTCTGACTTCATTGATTGGCTGTTTTAACAGAAAATAAGCCAAAGTTAAAGTAGACATGCTTGGGAAATTAAGTTCTCCCAATGAGTTTTCTGATTTTAATTAAAACTGCAGTTTTGATTCTTTGCATCATAAGACTCATTTCCATGCATATCAGTACAAGGTCATTTCATTGTTCTCAGAGATATCTTTTAATCTACCCCCTTGAGACTTGCATTCCTTGATTAAATAAATATGCTCTGGGAGCATTTATTATCTGACCATGCCTACTTACACATCAGATGCCAGGCAGTTACCCTTTATTCTTTATATACCATCAAATTGATAAAAGCATTGAAATTCTGGGCTCTGTCCAACACCGACAAATAAATAATTAAAGTAAAAGAAGACTTCAAGTTCTCACATTTCTTTTTCATGATCTCACTTGATGTAACTTTCAATACTGAGAATACCAGAGCTGGACAAAACTCTGACAGCAGTACTTTTGCCACTAAAAATATAGGTTTGGAATCATTAATTATTTCCTACTGATTCTGCTAAACTGCTTCAGCTGGGAGATGGAAATGCAAATCCAGAATCCAAGCCACTGCTTTGAGATAGTGTCATCCAACTTTCACAGAAGTGATCATGTTAACCAAAATTATTTCCAAACTCACTGTATATAAAACAATGAACACTTAAAAATGCAGGAAAAAGCCCCCCATGTATTCATCATTAATGAGCACAAAGGTGACCAATCTGATAATTTGGTACAGCTGCAAGTAGGAAATGCTAAGAAAGCTCTGAAAAGTCAGCTAAAAAATGGAATGGCAAATAATTCCTCCCTGTTTCCACAAGTCAAGCCTCAAGCAGCATCACCCAGCTTTTAAGTTTTCAGCTCTATATTGAATCATGTAGTCACTTATTATGTGTTCATCCCACTTTGATTCATCATCCCTAGTTGGAGAGTCAGACTTGCCAAGATTCTGCCTTTTTTCAGAAGCCTCTTTGGGAATGTCACAGGAATTCTGTGGCGTGACATGGACGAAGGACTCAGTTGTGGCTTCCAGGCTAATTTTGTCCAGAAGGAGCTTGTGAAACCTGTTCTACCAACAGCTGAACAGAGACACTGCTGAGCTGAAATGTTTCCTTTTAGCATCACAACACTCCTGAAATTTGGATTTAGCCTTTCTGTCCTGCAAGCCCAGTTATCTCACTGCTTTTTCCCCCAGAGCCCATCTCCATTTTTCTGTTGACTGAGGTCCTGGACCTCACAAAGCTACTGCTGCCTGGGGTAGATGCCAGGATTATGAGGACATGTGGCCTTTCCATCCCTTGAAGGTAGAAGAATCCTTGAGTGATGGTTGATAAGACTTCCAAGTATAAAGTGCAGAAAATACTCAATCTCTTCCACTTGCTTGAATTTTTCTTAACAATTCCCCAAGCTGTGTGAAGGTCAAAAACTCATTTCCTCTTACAGGATCTTTCACTGGTTCTGGTCTGTCTCTGTTTTTCTATCTATTTCTCTACCATGTTCAGCTGTAATGAGCTGGTAAGAATTCAGACAAAGAATTTACAATGAATGGGGTGTTGTTTTTTTTTTTTCTTCTTGGACACAGAAAGGACAGATTCTGTATGCCTCACTCTGGGGTACCTTCCCTGTGGTGTTGCTTGTGAGGTGTCACAGAGATGAGCTGTAACTTGCAGTTTTGTTTTCATTAAGATAATGTTAAAAGCCAAAGGCTTTATGTTGATGCAAACTCTGAACTTTCCAGGGCATCGACTCATTTCAGTATTTTGAGGAAGATAAGGATTTTCTCACAATCCAGCAGAGGGCCCTGAATCTGATTTCAACTNTTTTTTTTGACAGAAAATGATTTTACTTATACAGTGGAGCTGTTCACACAAAACCAGCTGAGCCTTGCTTTCAGTTCAGGTTTTGATTTTTTTGGTAAAAGTTAAGTTACATTAAGAAAAGAACATGGCACAAGTTATAAAAACAAGTAATCAGACTTATTTACTTGTCTACTCACTCGACTGCAAAACACAAAGAATAAAAAATGATGATTTTAGAGGTTATTTATATCAGGGATTAATCCTGCCTGGTTTTGCTTTTTCAGCGCTGACATCAGCTAGAATTTGGGGAATGCAGGCTTGTGTTCATTGCAGGCATTTAATTCACAAAATAAAGCCACAGATGAGTAGAGCTGGTGAGAATTTGCAGGTTGTTCTCCCCAGTTTGAATAATGTGATATACAGAATCCACTACAAAGTGATTTTGAAATGTAAAACATTAATGTACCCTTTGAAGGGCTGATATCAAGTGCCAAATGATATATCAATTGAATGGAAAACAAATCCCAACCCTGCAAATATTGTACAAAAACAGCTTCTTTGAAGTCAATGGGACTAATTACAAGTGTAAAATAGAGCCTGGTTGTACAGCACTTCTGTTAACTGGAGTTTAATTCCACGAATTTAATAAAAAATAGAATAACTCCAGCTTGGCTTCACACTGCCTAGCTTCCTGCCTAGCTCAGCCATCTGTGGGTCTCTGGCATCCAAATCCTGCAGGACAGTGTCTAACACTGCACTGCAGAGATCCACAATTCCCATCTCACAGGTGAAGTGTGTGGGCACCAACTGGCGAAAGGTTGTGTTCAGTATTCCCAAACCCTCTGGTATCACACCCAACCTTCAGCTCCAAAGGGCAGCTGGAAACATCCAGAATTTCCTGTTTTGAGACAGAGTTGCCATGCTCAGGCTTGACTGGGCAACAGGCATCAGCCTCTTCCTCAGATAACTTCCTGCCATGAACAGTGTTTAAATTAAAAGTGAGAAAAGTAGAGTTCTGAGCTGGATTTTGATTTATGGATTAGCCCTGATGGATGCTGTAAAGCTGTTCTTGGTTCTCATTTGTAAACAAAGCAAGACAATTAGGCCTGTGCTATAAAAATGGAAGAAAAGACAAATATGTAGCTCACTGGGGGAATATGATTCCCAGCTATCAAGGTTGCACCGAGGCAGCAATTGCAATGTTCAGTTTCTCCCTGTCCTCAGACCACTTAGATCAAATTTGACCTCTCAGGTTACCTATTAGCATCTCATCTTTAGATGAACCAATGTCCTGCACATCAATATCCTCATAGCAGCTCTTGGAAGCAGTGCTGATTGCCCTCAGGTGACAATTGCTCAGAGGTGTCTCTGGGCACAAAACAGTGCTTTTACCAAGCATGTGTTCCCTATCGCTGCACTTTTGTCAATATTTTCATATTGCAGCAGTTCTGGGCCCTAGGAATGGAGGTTGTGCCTCTCAGTTACACTAAAAGGAGCAATCTCTTGTGGGTTTTGGTAGTGATTGTAGGTTTTATCTCCATAGGCTGAGTCTCTGGTACCCTCTGTGCCATGACAAATTACAAATGAAAACCATCTGAGTCTCCTCCAGCTCACAAGCTGTAATCTTTAGTGTCCATGTGTTTCCAGAGATGTGCAAATGGTGCATAATCAACGCTCAGAGCCTGATAAAGGCATGGATCAGCATAAATCAGGACTCAGAAGCCAACACCTAATGGACTTGCTGAGGAGCTGTGGAAGTGTACAGAGCACTCTGTGCACAAATACCTTCTGATGTAATGCAAGGGAATGAGAATTCATTTAAAAATCTGTTTCTGCATCTCTGGCTGTACCTTTCAAGTACCAGCCTGACTGTCCTGTGATTGACACAATTCTGGCTAGAACTTTGTCTGACTTTCTTCAGCTTCTCCCTAAGCAAATTTGTGGAGATTTGTATTGTAATTATCTTTTTGTTTACTTTCACTGTTTTACCAGTATCAAATCATTGCCCATATAAACTTCTGGGATGGTCTGCTCAGGGCTTACATGGACTGTCTTGTCTCATGCTTTTCTTCCAGCTGGATCATTAACAGTGCAATTAAATGGCACCAGACCCATTGGTGTCAGTCTGAACATTTTCCTCAGTGATGACTGGCCTCTGAAACTGCTCTGCCAGGACTCAAAGAAGGAAGTCCTGGTCCATGCAGCTGGGAATCTCCACAGGAGAAATTCTAATGCTTCTTCTTTTAGTATCTCTGGGCTGGGCTCCCAGGGTGAGCCCTGTGAAAGGAGAAAGATGACTGTTCTGAAGATGCTCCTGAGCAGCACTTGCAGTGGCAGGCACAGATCCTGCTGCCACATGGAGGATGCACTTGCAAATAATATCCTCAGATAAGATCATGGATTCAGATTCAGACTCCTGGGCCAGCATCCTCCAGGACAAGGAGTCATTTCAGTAGATGTCTGTTCTAGAGGGGAGTGTAGAGCCTTTCAGGCACTTGGGTGGTAAATCCAGCTGCCAAGCACTGCTGAAACTAGGCCAGTACTGGATGTATCTCGGATATCCCACCTACTCACCTGTCTACTCTGCTCAGCTCTCTGTCTCTACAAAGAGGCTGAATCTGGGAAGAAAGCAGAACTGGTCATGTTCATGAGAGGCCTGTTGGGTTTCCTCCTCTCAGACACCTGACAAACACCCGACCATGGCTGTGCCAGGTCACAGGTTTGATAGTTTTGCTGTTTAAGCTCTTGTCACTGGATTTCCTTGCAGAACCCTCTTTGCAGAGAAACAGAGGTAATCCTCAGCGCTCCTAGAGTGGCTGTTGATGTGCAGGGGATGAAGGATGGAGCAGTCAGTCAGGCTTACGCGGGGAAAGCACTACCTTTAATCACATTGCATTACAACTGGAGGGCTGGAGAAGCTGAAAGCTCTCACATGATGTGGGAATTAAAGGGCCAGGCAGGGTCTCTGTGCACTGCTGTGATATGCCCAGCAAACCTCAGAGCAGTGCAAGTGAAGGCGGGTTAAATTACACAACACACAATGCTGCTATTTATACTCTGTTGTTTTTGAAATTACTCTTACTAAAGATCCAAGTTGAACCAGTCTACCCATTTTACAGCATGTGGTAAGAGTGGGATTATCCAGGAGATATTCTAGAGAGCTGCAGTTTTGGACTCAGTACCTGTCTCATCTCTGAAGCTGTTCATCACAAAGGGAAGCACTCCCTACCCAGCTGTTTGTCTGGGAAAGCTGGAAAGGTGTGATTACACCTGCACTTTCTGTCGTTCCTGGGCTTGGCCCATTTTCCTGGCACTGAGACACTTGTTTCTTCAGAGCAAAGCTGGGTCTAAGACCCACTGGCTGGTGCAGACACTCCAGATTCCAAAGCAGTCTGGACAAGCAGCCTGTGGTGGGTCCCAGGAGGGCTATGGGGAAGGTGGATGATGCCTTGAAGCCCAGGAGTTTGGGATAACTATTTCCAGAAAGACCTGAAACATTGCCAAAGTTGTGACAGTGGGAGGAAAAGATGAAAAGGACCTTGGAGAGGCTGCTGGCCCTGCTTCTTTGCCAGAGCTTGTGGAGGTGGAGAGGGAGAAGGTGGAAGACCAAAGGCCCAAAGGGCTCCCTGGGAAGGACCTCTGTGGACTGAAAGGTGAGGAATGGCCTTTGCTGTGGGGAGAGCCACCAGCACCCACAGGTCACCTTTCCTCTCAGGTCTTTTGCCTCTCTGTAGTGGCAGTTTTGAGTGGTTTGGCTTGCTCAGGAGGAGTTGTTCTTCTCACTAGGTTTCTAGACTTTCTTTGGGTGTTCCAATACCTCTCTGAGCCTTGCAAGGTGGGTGGGTGCCAGATTAACCCCACAGCACTGGAGCTGCTGGGGTTCCTACCTGTCTGTGTCCCAACGGGATCTGAATGCATGCTGGCCAGCCCAGTGCTGTCACACGCTGCCAGAGGCTTGCCTGCGTGAAGGTGAGGATGTGAGACACATGGAAAGCTGCAGTGCAGTGGTGAACTGAAAAAGAGACTGTAGCTGCTTCACTGTTGAAATCTGTGGGGTAGGGGAGGTTGTTTTACTTATCTTCATTTTCCTATTTATGTCAAAAGCGTCTTTTTTTCCCCTTTCCTTTTTCCTATTGCAATTCATTTATTCTAAAACCTCAAGAATAAATCCTCAAGGAAGAGGAGATGATTTTTTTCCATTGCTGAATCCCTTGATATACCCTGCCAGGTCCTGTGCTCTTTTCTGGTAATGTTACATCTGAGACCACAAATCCCCTCGAGGTTCAAAGTCACTTTGTCCCAGCATCCCCAGAACACAAAGGGCTATAATGGAAAGAGAAGCAATTTGTGTGTTCAGACTTCATACATTCAGAGGTTTATAATGTCCAAAGGGTAGATCAAGATAATTAAATACCAATAAGCAGAGATAGATGAGCCTCATACAGGTCAGTTTGCTACACAGTACAAGACAAACTACCAGGAGCTTTTGTAAATGCATTGAAAATGGACAGAATTCATCTTTGTTCCTTGTGCCACTTAAACTCACACCTCTCTTAAACAGATATTAAATCTTCATCCAGCCTGATCTTCCTATGGGGACCTTAAAAAAACCCTGTAAATTAACTACATTCAGGACAGCCCAGGTTGTGTCAAGTTCAAGGTTTTCTCCACAGCGTGAAAAATGGACTAATCAAGATTTTTTAGTATTGTCTTTATGCTCCTGTTGATTTTTCTTTCACTCATCCTGGCAAACCAAAGCTTTGCTATCACAAATGTATGTACCAGATCTGTGATGGTCAGTAGGAGCTCAGGGTTTGTATTCAAGGTTTGAAATCAGACCTCTGGTTTTCCCTTGCAGTATTACATGGTGATGAGCAGAGCTGATTGTATTGCATGAGACTGTTCCAGGTCACCTGAGGACTGTACAGGAAATGTGAAAAAAACTCCTGGGTTGCACTACAATTGTTGTTCCTGAAGCAAGCAAGCAAGCAAACAAACAAACAAACAAAATAAAACAACTTTTTTTTTTGCTTTTTTTATTTACATACAGTTGTAGACTCATTAAGGTTGGAAAATACCTTCAAGATCTCCAAGTCCAACCTTTGACCAATCAACACCCTGTCAACTAAACCATAGCACTGAGTGCCACCTCAGAAATTTCTTGAACATCTGCAGGCATGGCGACTCCACCACCTCCTGGGCAGCTCCTTCCAATGCTTGACAACTCTTTCCTTGAAGAAGCTGTTCCTGATGTCCAACCTGAACTTCTCCTGGTTCACCTTGTGGCCATTTCTTCTTGTCCTGTCCCCTGGGAGCAGAGCCCTGTCCCCTGAGGCCCACCTGGCTGCCCCCTCCTGTCAGTTGTGGAGAGTGAGAAGGTTCCCCTGAGCCTCCTTTTCTCCAGGCTGAGCCCCTTCAGCTCCCTCAGCTGCTCCTCATCAGACTTGTTCTCCAGGTTCTTCCCCAGCTCTGTTCCCTTCTCTGCACACGCTCCAGCCCCTCAAGGTCTTTCTTGTCATGAGGGGCTCAAAACTCATCACAGGGTTTAAGATACAGCCTCACCAGTGCCCAGCACAGAGGGATAATTACTTCCCTGGTCCTGCTGCCACACTATTTTTGATACAGTCCAGGATGCCATTGGCCTTCTCGACCACCTGGGCACACTGCTGACTCCTGCTTGTCCCCATTTCTATTCAATAAGCAGAGCAGACAGTCCACATTTTTTCTTCTCAGTCTTTTACTGCAGTAACACTGTGTTCATGGCAGCCGCCTCAGACCACGATAACCCCTTTGGTCTGTGGAAATGAATCATTCCTAGTGGCAGTGTGCACACATTCTGATGATGCTGCGTTATCACAAGACCTTTGTTATGGCCCATTGCTCACACAGCGGAGCTGCCAGGGGCTCGGTGCTCTTACAGACCTTCACCTGAGCGCTTGTGTCCATTGCACACTCACACAAAGAGACTCATGGGGCATCCCGGAGAGCCCTGGCTGCAAAAGAAAACTGGGAAACTCGATCAAGGATGTGCGTTAAGAACTATGGGAAGACATATTTTTAAAAACAAAACACAGTGTATATTGCTAATTTCATAAATATCAGTGTTGGCGTCATCAGAATCTTGCTAGAATCATAATCAGACATTTTATATGTCAAAGGGGGAACCATGAATTCAGAAAATTAATCTCTTTTGCTCATGAGGTAAACCTTGATGGGATGGGATGGGATTTGGTATTACAACCATCACGACTAAAATCATTGCTGCTGATCTGCAGCAAACTTGTCCTATCTTGAAATAAAGAAACAAAGAAACTCTAATTAGCCTGGGCATGTTCTTGACTGTGAGGCACAGGGTGCCCACAGCAGCTGTGGCTGCCCCATCCCTGGCAGTGTTCCAGGCCAGCTTGGATTGGGCTTGGAGCATCCTGTTCTAGTGGAAGGTGTTCCTGTCCGTGGCAGCATGTTGGAACTAGATGGTCTATGGTCTCTTAGGCTCCTTTCATCCCAAACCATTCTGTGGTTCTCAGGCAGCAGCAGGACAGAGTGAGGATAAGGGTGGCAATTCCCTGGGAAGGGAACACAAATGGAAATCCTCAAGGCTACTTTTGAGGCTTTTCATCTCGTATTGTAGTCTTACCCTGGACTTCCTCCCCCCTTGTCTGGAAAAATTGGAAACCTATTCAGTCTTCAAGCCCAAGCATAAGTTTGCTGTAGCTGGAGAGGGTCTGAAGCCCACCTAGGGATGCTGTGACCACAGCTGGAGACCCACTGCTGCAACTGCCAGAGAGCCAGGAGGGAATGGAATCTTCTGGCTGGGGCAATTACGATCCACTTAGTAGCTTGACCTGTCACATGACAGGAGAGAGGCCCTTCCACAAGGCAGGGAATTTGTTTCCTTGACCTCTCATTGCCAGAACTCAGTGCAATGCAGGAATGATCCCATACCCTTTACCTGAGTCCATTTCCTCACCTGTAAAAGGACAGCAAGGAAACTTGCTCCTAGTTCACCTCAGAAGTGGCACAGATTCCGTGAAAGCACAGTTCTTGCCCTGTGCTTTCACCTCTGCTGTATCTCATGCTGCTGCTGCTCTCACTGACAGCAAAAATCCCTGACTTGTCTCATCGCTTCGGTACACACACACATGACTTTTGTGAGGCAGTAAGCAAGCAAACATAATGGCACAAAAAAAATGAAAGACAAAAAAAAGGCACACAGACACCTGCTGCAAGTTTATTTTGACAAGCCTCAATAAGCTGCGATCATGTCTCCAGCGCGGCTGCAAACAGAGAGGAGCCGACTGGGTAAACAAACCCAGGGGCAGAGTGCGGCTTCTCTCGCTGGGTGAGGGGCTGGCGGAGAGGGGCAGGAACGGGGCGATTTTAGGGTGGGCTTGCTGAGAGCTCTCTGCCCTCTCGGCCGAGCCCGGCGGTGCGGGAGGAGCCGGCGGCTCCCGCGGTGCCGTGCCCGGCTGCGGCGCCTGCGGGATGCTCTGGAGCGCAGGGATGCGGAGGAGGGGGGCTGCGGGAGCGGAGAGGGAGGCGTGTGCCTGCCGGCCTGCCTGCCTGCCTGCAAGGGGGCATTTCTTCCCTTCCCCGCACAAGCCGATGCCTACCCTGCTGAAGCAGTTAAACGGGGGAGAGCAGCAGCCCGGCTGGCAGATTCCTGCCCTGTGATATGCCAGCCACAGGGTGACGCAAGGGCTGGAAGGCTCCAACTAACAAGCCATTTTCACCTGCGTAATAAGCGCTAGTGGAGATACAGCAGCGGCGGCGGCGGCGGCTCCCGGTCCCCGCAGCCGGCCAGACCCCAGCGCGGCCGCAGCACCAGCCAGCCCGGCGGCCACCGCAGCCCTTCCGGTGGCCCCCGCTGCATCCCGAGAGCCGGAGATCAGCGGCCGCCTTGCAGGCAGCATGTCAGCCCCGCCGGACCCCCAGGACCTGCTGCTGGCGGGCACCGGGGTGCACTGGGCTGCGGACGGGGCGGACCAGTACGCCACTGGGGCTCCGCTGCGGGATGGAGATGGGGCTCAGCAGCGGGAACAGCTGGGTTTCGGCTCCGCCAGGGAACACCCGCCCGTTACCATGGCGACTGCATCCCCAGGTAAAAGGCGAGGGGTACCCAGGGATGCTCAACAAAGGGGCCCTGGCAGCAGCATCTCCCGGTTGTCTCGTTCCTGACGTTTTCTCTGTTTCCTCCCAGCCTGGCTGCTTGGAAACATTGCTAACGAGTTAGGGAGCGCACGTAGGGAAACAGAAAATAACGCGGAATTGCGGCCTTTGCAAATAGTTATTTTTTGCTGATGTGGGGGAGGGGGGACGTCGGAGCCAGCCAAGTTCCCTAAAGCCCTTTGCAGTTTGTAAGACAAGACAACCAGATTTCAGGCAAATTTTGAAAGGCATTTGATTTCACTTGACTTGATGTGGATCTGTCCTCATTTGTTATACACCTGTTCACATCTGGAGTGACAGGTCTCAACGGAGTTACTTCAGCTATTCCCCGTGCACCTGGAATTCCTGCATGGCCCCTTGTGTTATTTCAACATGCAGCTTTTAATGGAGTGCCTATTCTGAAGTGTTTGTACATTTTGTGCGTGCTTTTGGGACTTGTTCATTTATTTGTGGACTTCTTGCTTGTTATGTTTTCCACCTTTTGAATGCTGAGGTGTGTTCAACTTCAGGTGCATTCAGTTTGGGGTCTGCAGGTTCATTGATTTTCAGTTAATTTTGTGATGCGTTCAGTTTCCCTTGGTTTAGGGTTGTTTTCTTTAGTAGCTTTATTAACAGCAGGTGTATATCTGTTAATGAACCCCAAGAGGCTTCAGCTTCCCATCGCTTCTGAGAGAAATGTTTGGGGAAAAATGACTCTCTTTCCTTGCTGGTGACAATTCCCTACTTTCTTTCTGATTGCTGTTTGTCAGAGAACCCAAACAGCCAGAAACCCCAGCCCTGGGGGAGCTGATACATCCCATCTCACTGGGAAGTAGATGTTTCCATTACAGAGCCTGAGGCATTAAACTTGTCTTGAGTAAGTTGAGGGTCAGGGCTCGGGACAGGAATCGATCTCTGTTATGCAATAGCTGCAGGAGAATTAGGAACTGCGTTTTTGGTCTGAGTCCCTTCTAATCCCCTCCAGTCAATCAGCACAGAGAGTAGCTGGCCACAGAGAGCAGCACAGTCTGTGTGGCTCCGTGTGCTGTTCTGCTCTTACCCACACGCGTGGTTTCGCAGGGGCTGAGTGTGCGTCGGTGCCTGCGTGAGCTCCCTCCATGGATGTTCCCCTGCTGCCTGTCTGCCTGCCTGATGTGACCGGGTTCAGGGGTAAAACAGGATCTCACACCCCTCAGCTGATGTGGGAAATGTTTGGCTGTTTTGTAGCTCTGGGCAAGCAGCTCATCGGCTGATGTGCAGCTCATTCGCTGGGCTGAGTGTTGGGTGGTGAATTGTGACTTTCTACTGGAGGCAGAGGGCTGGGAGTGTCAGGCTGCTTGAGAGTGTGTGAAAAGGGGCAGGATTGGGGTCTCCAGGTAGGGCTGCCTCAACCATATAATGACACAAAGAAGCAGGGAAAAGAATCTTTTTTTTTGTTCACTGATGGATAAAAATATGGCCATGCTGAATCTTAGCGTACAGAACAAAGAGGGGTGGTCTCTTAAACTGTGTAAATCACCATTAAATGGAATCACTGTGAAACTGTTTGCATTTAACGAAGGCTTCTTCAGGCTTTACGTATCTGTAGATTTGCACTTAGAGAATGTAGAATAGACAGATAGAAATAAAAGAAAAAGAAGAAATAAAAGAGAAAAAAAAAAGGAAAGAAAGAAGAAAGAAAAAGATGCAAAAGAAAATGTTCAGCTTTTGGAATCCTCTGCAAAAGGGCTTTAGATATGTTTGTTTGTTCGTGTCAAACTGTTGCAAGGTAGAGGCAAAGTGAGTGATACAGACTTTTTTTGGTATTTGCTGGCTGTGGACTGTCAGGCTGCCAATTCAGCAGTACCATAAGAGTAGTAACGTGCTTTAAACATTTCCCATTTTGTTTTCCCTGTTCAATAAAGAGCCGTTGTGTGGCTGTGTGCGTGTTTGGCCAGCCATGGCAGACAGAGCAGCATCCCAAGCAGTGCAGCCCTGTGCACGCAGTCTCCCTCTGTTTGTGGCTGCAGCAGCTGTATTTCTGTTCCCCACTACCTAGAGAGCCACGACTCCCGCCCCCTTCACCGGGGGAAGTAAATAATTTCCTTGTTCTCTCTGTGTGACTAAGTATTCATAAGTTTCTGAATAAGAAGACAGTCATATTGTTGAATATCTGAAACTGTCAAGCTTTTCTGAAAACTCTTTATTTCTCCTGCTTGGAGAGAGATTCCTGCCAGTTCCTAAGCCATAGGAAGGGACCCAGCAGGAGATACACAACTCCAGCTTTTAAAACGCTGCCGTAATCTGCCGTAAACTCAAACACTCCTGACACAATGGGCCATCTGGGGACACTTTGGACAAGGAGCAATCCATCCAAACAAGAGAGAACTGGACAGAATAATTTTCAGGTAGCTTCCCAGCACATCCTGTATCTTCCTCCACACTTGTCAGACCGGTCTTTTTTTTGTGAAAACTATGGTTATGCTCTCCGAGGCAAGAGCGGGGTTTGGAGTCTGGGAGATTCTCTCAGCATGAAAATAACTGAAAACAAATGGTGGGAATTTATCACAGGTTGTGCAGATATTTTCTTATACAACCTAAAAATTTGCAAACTTTCCCTGATCTTGGCTTTTGTTTTAAGTTTGAAAACTAGCCAGGGATTGTTGAAAGGTTCAGGAATATTTTCAAGCTGGCCGTGGGCCCGGCTTTGAGCCAAGCTGGCTTTGTGTCAAAATCTGGTGAGTGGTTTCTGAATGATGAAAAGCAATGGATTTCACTCCCCATTCTTTGGATCAACCAAAATCGGCAGTGATTGAGACTGCAGGAAAAAATTCCCACGAGGAGTGGAAAGCTCAGAGATTTCTCAAGCAAAGTCAGGGTGACAGGGAGCTGCAGATCCCACATCAGCCTCTCCTCTTGTAGGGCTCCAGTGAAGAGAAACTCCAGTGGCTTCTGAGCAGGGATAAGGCTTTTTCTCTTGCTTTTATCCTTGGCCCCTGCATTTCGCTGAAAATTCTCTCTCTTCCTCAAATGCTGAGTTTTCCTCCTTCCCAAAAATGAATTTGGTTCAGGGTGAGAGGACCTTGCTGGCTGCTCTTGCAAGGACTGGTGAGTGAAGTGATCCTGAAGGGCTGGTGAGCAGTTACATGTTGGTGAAGAGAGCCCCATGTCACCCAACACTCCATCTGGTCACAGATTCTGTTATTTTATTTTTATGCACCAACAGTGATTAAAATCCCTTGACAGGAATTATTTCCAAAAATATTACAGAGCCTAGCAGGCGTTCCCCAGGATAAATACATATGGTTTCCTCCAGAGAAATGGCAAAATGGAAGAATGGACTGTACCTCCAATGCTGCATGTGTTGTTCAGGGAAAAACAGCAGGGAAAGGGCAGGAACTCATACAAATGATGATTCCTGTGCAAGGATCTGGGAAACTTCATGCAGCCTGCTGCATGGATGGGTATCTGTAGGGTGATATACTCAGTGGTGTTATGCTCCTATGTCCATGCAGCTGAGATTGAGAGAGCTGCCAGCTCATGCTCACTCCAGGCTTTCAGACAGCCCACAGCAGTCAGGACATCCCTGGCAATCCTGGCCACTTCCAGCTGCCTGCAAGTCAGGCCACATGTGGGGTCCAGCTGCCCAAAAGAGAGGAGGCCAGTGCCACAGGGGATGGCATTAATAACTGGGACATGTCTACAGGGACACAATGGGATGGTGAATGTGGCCTGTGGGAGCCCTTCTGGAAAAACATCCAGGGGTTGCCTGGGATCCCCTGGGGTGCCTCAGTGAAAAGCGTGGAAGCCCTGTGCTTGTGGGAATAGCAGCACCCATTTGGTGTGTGCTAGTGAGAGACAGAGGGACTCAAAGCTGCTTGGATGAGACAGATGAGTTGAGGAACAGCCTCTGCCTGCTGAGAAGCAGTGGGAGACAAAATCCCAGGAGTGTTTCATGCTCTGATAGGTGCAGATATAACACAGAAAGCCATGAGGGATGTCGGCTCCGGCTGCTCCGTGATGAGGACAATCTCTAACATCAGTGCTTTAAGTAAAGACCTTTTTAAAATCCCTGTTAATTCACATAATTTGTAGATGCTGGGCTTGAAGATGTGTGCTGTGTACTCATGTTCTCACCACAAGCTAACCTACCAACCTAACCCTCTGCCTGTAAGGGACTGCAGTGAGGTTCTCCTGCCATAAGCCTGAATTTGCATTGATAGTGCTGCACCAGTGAATCTCAGCTTATGGTTTTTCTCCAGTTACTGGAAGCTTTGCACCTCATGAAAGAGATTTCTGATAGTTTTCAGGCAGGTTGAGAGCCCCACGGATCACCATGGTGGAGAGAAGTAGGCATGGACATAAATGTCTGCACTGCTTGGGTTTGGCACTGACACTGTTTGGGATGTCAGATCATGGACAAATGCAGCAGATTCCCCAAGACAAGTGGCTCTTTGTGGCCTTCCCACCCCTTCCAAGGTGCTGCTCTAGAAAGGTCTCCCTCTTCCCAAGCATCCATAGCAATGTACTGCTCAAAGCCACCACTGGAAAAACCAAGATCCAAACTCTAATTTTTCAAGTTGCTGTAGAAAACTCTTGATATGGTGGATTCACTGACCTAAGCATGTCACAGGGGAGCCTCAGCAGGTGTTTGAAAATATGTCCTGAACTGCCAGGCAATCCTGCTCAGATTGAACCACCTGAGGCCAGACTTGGTCTCACTTTGGAAGAAGAGTATATATTCAGGCCAACTCTACTATCAACATCTTAGTCCTTTCTAATTTAGAGAACAGAATTTAGTTTTTCTCTGCTCTCTGGATTAGCTACTCAAAACTTCTGATCTACTGCCTGTGAGTGAAGGGGGCAGGGATCATTTGGTGGAAGTTATCCCCATTCCCTGGTGTTTTGTCAGAGCAAGCAGATTTTGCAGAGGGACAGAAACAAAGTGGATTTCTTCTCGCATCTTTCTGTTCTTGTAATCCTCATGAAGCTTAAAAAAGTAGCCTAAGCCCACAGTTAGCCATCAAAAAAAAAAAAAAAAAATCCTGTTCAAGTACCATCCTTCATTCTCACTAGAGTAAAGTCAGAGCAATGGCTCCTGTTGAGCTTCTCCAGAAATGCTCTGCAAGCAGAGTCTATTTTATACCAGAGTCTAAAATTCCTGGTATAAAATCTGTGCAGCTGTGTAGTTCTCAACTCCATACAGATCAAAATGCAGTTGGTTTTTCCCTGTCCCTCACAGGGATGCAGATAGTTCTGTCTGCTTTTACTGCCACACTGATGAATTTTCTTCAGCCTTCAGGGCTCCAATTGGGTTGAGGAAGAGGATGAGGCAGATGAAAGAGCAAAGTAGTACCAGGGAGGGTGACTCACCTGCCTTATTTTAATCTTCATCACTCAGTAATGAAATGTTTTATTTATAGGTGAGGAACTGAGGGGGAGAGTTTGGGGAGGAGGAGAATGGTGTGGAGGGGAGAGGCTTTGGATGTCCCAGTTACTGCAAGTGTTGGGTATTGTGAGTTGCATTATTTTCTGGGCTGTGAATCTCCCCTGGGCCATGTGGTTCATTACCTCTCACTGGTACAAGGGTCCCAGGAGGCACATCTGTCTCTCTTTTTTCTTCAGCTCTGGAAATGCCACTCAATGACATGCCTTATGCCTTATTTTTACCAAAAAACCTGTATTGGGCAGGTATCAATCTGTCTGGGGACAGCGACCCCAGAGGAAGCCTGCCTGTTGTCTCTGTTTCAATCCTCCCAGAAAAGTTTGGGCAGATTCCACAGGTCTATTTATCACGTCCTCACACACCATCCCATGAAGGGATCCTGGCCCAGCTGCGTGGCCTGGATTGGCCCAGGATGCTCAGGACTAGAGTTAGGCTCTGCTGTCAGTCCTGAGGCCTGAGTTGGCCCCAAGACCTAATTATTTTGTGCACAAGTGTTTTAGCTCAAAGTTCTTGAAACAACCAAGGAGTTGTGCTGCAGGCCCCCATCATGAACAGGGAAGGGAATTTTTTAAATGGGTGACTTCTTAGGAATTTCCCTCACTCTCCCTCCTTAGTAGTTGGTACCTGTTAAATGGGCTAAGTATGCAATGAGTTTTTCATTTTTAATGTAGCATTAATGTCTATTCTTCATGTATATTCTCTTACTTTTAAATCAGGACTGCTAACAAAATTCTGGGGGTTCTTTTTTTTTTCTTGGGTTGTTTGTTGTTTGTTTGGGTTTTTTCCAAAAAGAGAAGCTGGCCTCCACAGAGCAAACCATGTTGCAAACAATGAAGCATTATTTGTAATTAGTTTTCTAATTTAGGAGAAGCTGTGGAGTTGGCATGATTCAGCACTTGGGAGCACACTTCACATTTAGTGTTCTTGTTTTTTAAGACATTTCTGATTTATGATCAGTCTATTCCTCCATGAAACCTCGTACCTACAACAGTGAGAATAAAATCTTGGCACTCACCTGCAAGACAAAACTTGAAATAGAGAGGACTGTAACTACCTATTTCAATCCTCCTTGTTTCAATGAAGTATTTAACGTTCTAATTTTATGGAACATAAGTGCATTCGTAACTGCTATTAAAATTAGGAGGGTCTTACACATATGCATAAAGGTGAGCATGTTTTGCTTAATTTAGGGCTAAATGAGGTAGAAGATATATCATGTATAAATTGGCTTTATTATCCATTAGACCTGACTGCTTCAGGACACTTGCATGTGAAATGGAAGTACCAGCACTTACCCATCTCATTACAGCACTGTGAAAATTAACCTTTAAAGAGATGGATAAATTAGAATTAAAATCATAATCATGTTGCTGTTGTTTATTTTGATCTATGGTGTGCATCTAGGTGAGAATAAAAATTGTTAGAAATGACTACATCCTTTATAAGCCTGTCACTTTCAAATATTGAGGTGTTACCTCATAAACATTGGCTTTGTACTTTAATATTCCTTAAGACTGGCTTTACCATCTTTATTTAAATAACAGCCAATAAAAGAGTTATTTGCGTATTTCTTTCACTGCTGTTATGAGTCGCCTGCCCTTGATACAGCCTCCTGCTATCATGAGATCTTGTATGAGAAAAGGTAGCTAGTTCTTCAGAGATGATTTCAACACAATTAAGAGCTGCAGCATTCCCAACATCTCCCTCCCACAGCAGTGGCTCCCATCCTGGATGCAGTGCTGCAGTGGGGCGTTTGCTTGGGTGCAGGAGATGGTGGAGCAGGGAAGATGCTTTCTGCACTGGGGTGACTCTGCAGACCTGCAGAGTTATGCCAGCTCGAGGCTTTTTTGTGCCATTCAGGACATGAGTTATGTCTTATTTTTCAGCAGTGCTGAATTTATTAACTGCAGCTGATTTATTGCCAGTAGCTTTAAAGACATTGAAGAGACTTATTAACTGTGGCCAGTAAAAAGCAAATGCATGGGGCAGCCTTGTCAACTTTCCTGCTTCCAGGCCCTGAGGATCTTGTGCTTCTCATCTCTGAGGGTTTTTTTTCTGTCCAGATTAACAGTCCATGTCTTGGGTGCACATGTGGGTGTCGCTGGGTGAGCCCTGTGGCTGAGAAGGAGGAAACACCCAGTCTGGCCAGGGCTTTGTATCCCAGACACAGCCCTGGGTGCCATCCCTCACCCCATCAGAGCCCCCATGGGCATTTCAAAGCCACATATGAAGAAGTAACAGATCCAAATGACAGCCCCAGCTTTCCCTGCACTGCATTAGTCACTGGCTGCATGATCAAACAAAAATCCTCACCCTGGGCAGGCTCTGCAGCACAGCTGTGCAGAGAAGGGCTGCAGACAGCCTGAGCCATTTAGTTTGTGCTGATGTTCTCCTGGAGCCTGGGCCACTCCCCACAGCTCCCAAAACACTCAGGGGCACCTGGGAAAGAACTGCTGGAGGGACAGACTGTGTTTAAGGGTTGTGATCAGCAAGAGAGGTCTGCCTTTCACAGGCCTAATCCATCCCCTTAGTAGGGGTCTACCCCCACCCCAAACATCATTTTGCACCTCAGGAAGGTGGGGACTCCCTCAGCCCACACAGGTTTTGGCACACATATAACCAGCTGAGCAGCTCTGCTTGGAAATTATTTTAATGCCAAGCTCTTGGGCAGGCCAGAGGGTGGGATCCTGAGCAGAGCCTAAAGGTTGCTCTAAATCTGCCACCACTGTTCAAGTGTTCACCTGTATCCAGGTCAGCTGCATCCCTCTCCCTGCGCGAGGCACCAAGGGCACGGCAGGGCTGGGAGGTGAGGACCTGCAGCCAGCAGAGCTGAGGATCAGTGTCTCATCTCTGCTCTGATCTGTGGAGCAGCCATTCCATGGGCTTTGTGGGAGGGGGAATGAGGTTTCAAATGAGGTTTCAAAGCTCTCCGCTGGCTACTGGAGCACAGAGGGGTCTGAATTCCAGTCAATCTTAATTGGGTCTTTCCCTTCATGTCCTTAATGCAGGGGCAAAACAGATGCACCTGCTGCTCATGTGCATAGAAGATGTTTTGCATTTCAGGATATTTTCATTCCTGTTGACATCAGCACTGAAGCACGATGCAACACGCTGGAAATTAAATGTGCACTTCAGCTGAACTGGAAGCTGAGCTGCTCCGTGCAGGTGTAGCTGTGTGATATGAGCAGCAGTCATTTGTTATTTGTAGACTGATTTTAGCAGGAAACGTCTTCTCCCACTCCTTATAAAAGTTACAAAAATGTGTATTGCAGTTTTTTAATCTTCTGTTTAGTGCTCATCTCTATCTAGGGGTGTAGCATGTTTGTCAGTTTGCTGGGTTGGGGTTTTTTTGGTTTTTTTTTTTTCCTTTTATTATGAAGGTTTATAGCTTTGGTAAACATCATTGAGCAAATTCTCTAAACTGCAATATTGCTGTGCACTAAATTTTGAGACAGTTGCCTTTGATGTAGGGCTAACCTAAAGCTGAGGCTGATTCTTCTCTTTTGCAGCTTTTGCAGTTCTTTAAAAAAGGACATAATGCAGCATTTATGTAGTTGCCGATTTCTCTACGGCAGTAGCAAATTATCACTGGAGTGGAATGTAGACTTGATTCTTTAGAATTTCCTGGTTCTCCTGAAAGTTTCTGTTTATAGTTTGTGATTCTCAGAATGTAATTAGTTTGTAGGAAAGGTGTTGGGCCCAAAGGTGAAGATCCAAGATGATGTGTGAGAGTTAAAATCCCAGAGGAGTCACCTCCTCTGAACACACTGTTGTGGGAAAAAATAAAATAAAATAAAAGGGGTTTGGTACCTCTGGGCAGTAGCTGTGTTTATCACTTTAGCTAAGAAACCCTTATAGCAAATTGACTGGTAAGTGACATCTTTGTTGCCTGCAAGAGAGGATTTTTGTAGATTCTAGGTGACATCTATTTAAGTAAAAAGTTCCATGGGTGTTTAATGAGGGTACACAGGACTGAAAAGTCAAACAAGGAATTAATTGATTGCATGCACAGATGTGGGGTCATTAAATAAAACCTGGATTACTTTTACATAGATGAAATAGGAACTCTGCCTATGAAAATGCATACCTACCTCTGCTGCAAAGTTCCAGTACCAGAAATTAAATTCTTTTAAGAAATTTGTCATCAGATAAAAAAACACATTTTAACAAGAGATACATAGAGTAAAATAGTATTAATAAAAATAGTGAAATCTTAGAAATAAGAGCATAGATTTTCAAATTATTCTCAGATCAATTCATGTTTCACCTTATTTGACTGCCAGCAGTGTTTAGAAAAGTACCTTTGCTTTTATAGGAAGACATTTATTCCAAATATAAATAAATTCCATTTCAAAAGCACTAATTCCAGCCTGCAAAGTTCTTTATTCTATTTTAGAATTGCCATGTCATGTACATTTTTTTCTGTTGTGTGTTGTTTTTTTTTCCCCCTACCCTAAAAAATACCGCTGGAGATTATGGAGGATTATCTGAGCAGTTATCATAGTAAGAGCCAGTTGCTATTTTGGGATTTTTTTTTTTTTTTTCCCCTCAAAGTCCTTTTGACATTAGCCTTTATAATTCGGTACTGTGTAGTAGAAGTTCAGGTCAGAGCCGAGGAGACAGGCCTGGGGATTAATGCTGTGTGAAATATATGCAATCTCCTTCCACTTTGAACGTGCTAAGCAGACCATGTATAATCCCTGGAATATTTGGTAGATCTGCCAGGCCTTGAAGATGGCATTTGTAATATTTGTCTAGCTACATGTATTTTTACATGCTTGTTCCTCCTGTGCCATCCAAACTCTATTCAAAAGTGAGGAGAAGGGGCTGAACAAAGACAGAGAAGTAAATGTACTGTTCCCAGGAGGAGATTTTAGAGTTTGGGCTTCTTTTTTACCCCTCTCTCTGCTGTTGCTTTTTAATGAATCGTTCTTCTAACCTACTTTAAATTGAGCTTCTAGCATGCTGGATGTTTTGCAGATGAATCATACTGTGCAATGCACTTATGCATATCTGCTGTGCAAGTACATTGTCAGCTTCTATTTGATAACCTACCAGAAAGTAGGATTTTTTTTATGGAAGCTTGGGATGCTAACGTCGTTCTCCAAGTGAGAATAATGCAACCGCTGTTAATAAATCAGCCTGGGTCTGGGGATGTCTCACCACTTTCACTGCATCCTTGATTAGCATTATCCTCAGAGGTATAAATTAAAGAGGAAAATATATAATCTGGGAAGCTTTCCAGCATCATCTTTGAAAATGAGAGCTCAGTGCTTTGCTGGATTTCTTTGGTGGAGGAATGCTAATAGCAATGTTGAAGATGTGCCCTGATTGCACCCTAAAGAATAGGAAGACACACAGAATAGCTTATTTTCTTTTTTTTTCTTTGTCATCAAGATAATTTCTGATGTGATCTGCACTGGGTGAACGATTTTCTACAAGGTTCTGTGAATTGATCCCAGAAGTGCAGCTTCAGTCACTCCCTTTTCTACTACTTGTTCCCTTTGTCTGACATTTGCATAGAATCCGGTGCATGTTTTCCCACCTCAGCCTGCAGACAACTGCCTGCAGCTGTTAGAGAGTGGACACAGTCCCCCTGAGACACTGGCCAAAGCCTGAGCTTCAGCAATAAAGATTTCAGGAATTTCTTCTGACTGCTCCTGCAAGGTGTCATCACAGCCGGGTGGTAACTCCTGACACCTCCCTCCCTGCCAAGGGAAGAAAACTGTGCTGCAGAATGTGCTGAGTTGCAAAAAAACCCCAAAAAACAAAAAGCAAAAAAAACACCAAAAAAAAAAAAAACCAAACCAAAAATAAACCCCAAAAAAACCCCAAACAAATTTCACAGAGAGGGTTTGGTTTTTGCAACATTCCAGCTGTGCTAAATGAGCAGAAAGGGAAGTTTTCAGCATATCAGCAACATCTTGGAAATGCCACATCTTCCAGCACTTTCTGAGTAAGTTTTCCCCTTCCCTGCCCATAATCCACTCGAGTTTTGGCATTGACTGGAACTAGGAGTTTGGCATGACTTGTACCTGGAGTCTTGCTGTATAAGGTCTGTGTTTCCATTTGCTCTCCCTTGGCCAGCTCTCTGCCAACGTCCTCCTTTGCTTTCCAGGAGATGGCAAAAAGCACAGAATGCAAGACAAAGCTGTTGTTCCTCAGGTTGCTTTCTGGGGAGGAGTAAGACACCTTTATTACTGTTTTCTTGATGGAACATCTAACTCACAGGAGAGTGGAGAGTCTTACAGACACCCCCAGGAGCTGCATTTGAACTCAATCTGAGTCTGATGAGGCCTGGACAGTGCCAGGCTTCTCCAAAGAGGTTTTGGCTTCATCATCAGTGACTCGTTTACAGGGCCTCTCAGGCTGAGGCTCCAAAAAGTCATTCCTCTTCCCTGGAAAAAATGTAGGGCAGTTATTTTTACTTAGCTCCTGAAGATAGTTAATTTTTTTCCTTCATGTTATCTGTACTTTTAAATTAATATTGAGGATCCTTAGTTATGTTTTACAAAGGCATTCACCCTTCCAGCTCAACAAAATAGAGGGAATACCATTTTTTATTTGCCAGCTCTACTGACATTGTTAGATTTGCTGAAGCAAAGTGTTTCAACATTTCCAGACATTTTTCCTGTGGAGCTTTCTCTTCCAAAGAATGGTTTTCTGTTTCTCCCTGATTTGAGATGAAAAGAAAATTGAAAATAATATGAAATTTTCCCACAGGACAGAATTTCTTTTGCAATAGCTCAGCTTCTAGGTAAGGTCAGGAATAGCACAAACCACTGTGATCAGTGTGCTTAATTTCAACTCTGCATTTATGACTTATTCCTTGACATTTCTGTCTGAAGAATAATGACATAAACACACTTTACTCTTGGCTTGAAAATACCCATTAAAACTGAAAGCTACTGCAACAGCAAGTAGGGTTTGTGAGCATCCATTTAATGCTGTCAACAGGGTTGTGACCTTGGTCCTCTGTCACTGGAAATGAAATTGCCTCCTGGTCCAGCCCATCTCATCGCTGCCAAGCTGTAACACCAAGCAGGTTATTTTCTCTTCATGGCAGGCAACTTTGCCAGCACTGTGGTGAAGAAGGCATGAGGTGTTTCCCAAGCCAGCAGCTGCCCAGGGTCCTTGGATTTAAATAAGTATCATAGAATCACAGATAACAGAATGGATTGGGTTGGAATGGGTCCACCATTTACCTGGACCACCCAGGTAAAGACCACCACACCCCCTGGCAGGGACAGGGTCACCTTACACTGTCCCAGGTTGCTCCAAGCTCTGTTCAACCTGGCCTGGAACACTTCCAGGGATCCAGGGGCAGCCACAGCTTCTGTGGGCACCCTGTGCCAGGGCCTCATCACCCTTATAGCAAAGAATATCTTCATAATATTTTCATGAAGGCCATTCTCCCTTGTCCTGTCACTGCACACCCTTGTCCAAAGTCCATCTCCAGCACTCTTGGAGTCCCTTTAGGCACTGGAAGGGGCTCCAAGATCTCCCTGAAGCCTTCTTTTCTCCAGTCTGAGCACCCCAACAGTCTCAGCCTGTCTTTTTAGATGTATTCCAGACCTGTGGTAGCTCTCTACTGGACTCATTCCAACAGGTCAACATCATTATATAGTGCTCCTTCTTTACTCATTTAAAATGTGACTTGCCTGTTGATGCCAAGCAAGGGAAGGAAAGTGAGGGAAGACAGCAAATTAAACTCTTTCTTCTTAGTCTCTATACAAGACTTTCCTTTTGGAAAAGCCCTCTCCTTCTCACGCTGTGTGAGCAGGAAAGCAATGCAAGTGAAGCGTTTAGGAGCCATCAGGTTCCCTTTTCCAACCCTGTACTTGGAGCTGCAATGACAACTGCTCCCTCAGATTTGTTGTGCTGCTTGTTTTAGTCAGCTTTTCAGGGAAAAAAAAAAAAAAAGTCTGTTCCAGAAGCTTTCAACCAATTTCAGTCCCTTTCAGCTGGATGGCAGCAACTGCTAGAGCAGGTTAAATCCAAATCTTACCAGGTGTCTTCTGCTTCTGCCTGCTTCCAGCACCAGGTGTCCCAGGCTTTTGTAACTTTTGGAAACAAAGAGCCAGATGTGAGCAAAAAACCATTTGGAGCAAAGAATCTGCAGAATTGCTCACTCAGATTTCTGGTTACAACTGCTCTGCTGTGCCAGGCCCAAGCCAGTTCCTGAGAAGATTAATTAAAGAGGCTGGTTTCTAACCTTGTCCAGGATAAAGTTGAGAGGGAAAGGGATGATTGCTCCTCGTGCTTGGTGAAACTGACGGGATAAATGAGCTACACTAAAAGTCAGTGTAGGCAGAAGGATAAAACTGTGTAAATGACACAGGAGTGTCAGTCCAGGGAGAAGAGGGAGTCAGCATGGAGGGTAAAATGGATAGCAAGAAGAGAAATCCCAACTACTCTCTAGAGTCTGGATTTCTCAAGCAATGGATTTCTCACCAGTTTATGAAGGGATGTAGTGATAGGGGTTAAGCTTATAAATTCAGCAGATGCCTTTTGGTCCATGTTTCCTGTGCTCACAAGATCTGGAGGCGAAGTTTGCCTGCAAAACCATCTCTCTCCACCCTTTGTTCAGTTGGAGCAATTACCATAATTGCATTTAATAAAAGCTTATGAATGCATTTTTGTTTCTCAGTTATTTCTTTCAGTCACTTGAAAAGGCATGAAATCCCCATTCTTCAAAGCAGAGACAGATCTGTTGAGCCTTTCACCATGTCAGTAGTACCTGGAGGAGTGCTGTGCTGCAGCAGGACCTGCCTCATATGCTGGGCCCACTCTCCAGACTCTTGGAGGCTGGCTGAGCTCTCCCAGCTCCTACATCTAGCACTGGGAAACTGCAAGGAAGACCATGAAAAAGCAGAATGATCTTGGCCACCTGTACAAACACTTGGCATAAACAGGAGGAGGTTATGCAGGGACAGGGCACCTCAGCAGGAAGAGCCAGCTTCCTAAACACAAGATGGGAAACCCCAGATGAACCCATCAGAGAAGGACTGGGGTGTTGAGGGTCACAAGCCAAACTCAAGCCACCATAGGCTGCAAATCTTGTGCTGTCTTGCTGTGGCTAAACAGCAGGTGCCAGGCTGAGATGTGATGATGTGTTTTTTATGAGCAAGATGCAATAAATGGCCTGGGGATGAGTGTGGTATCCAGTCTGGAGGACAGCACCTCAGAAGCAAGGCAGAAAACCCAGAGAAGAGGGACCAGAGTGATCAGATGTCAGGGAAATACAGCCTATGAGGGAAGATTGAAAGAACCAGGCATGTTTAAGCTAAAAGTGAGAATCGCTGGGGCACAGAACAAGAGCAGTCTTTAAGTGCTTTGGGTTCCTGAAAGCCCAAGCAAAGAGCCTGAGTCAACCTGATCTCCAGGAATGGGTGTGGCTTCAGCTGCAACATTCAGATTAAACACTTGGAAAAAGCCTTTGGAGAATGTGGACCTGTGGGACAGGGAAACACAGGTTCCTGCATGGGTGGTGGCTGCGGCTCAGGTGCTGGAGTGGGCAGTGCAGAGGGACATCACCCAGATGGCAAAGGAAGTGATGCAACTGCCTGGGGCCAGCAATGGATTCAGGCCTTTTGGGTCTTTCTGACCCTGTTTTTGGTGAATCTATAAGGTGAGGTGAGGGATGACAGCAGGAAATACACTATTTTTTTCTTTTCCCATCTTAGTTTGGTTCCCGCCTGGTACAAACCAGCAGCTTCTCTTCACCTTTGAAAATGTGCATCAACCACAAGTCACAGAAAAGTAGGAATGGCAGATATTTTTGTGTTTCAGTGTATTTCTATGATAATTACTTATTTTTTAAAAGAAAAATAGCTTTGAGTGTGTTTTGCAGGAAAAGCCCTTTGCTTTCCTTAGGGGGAGTGGGCGAATTGACTCCTGCAGACAAATGTCAACTTAGCCTTCAATAAACTGGACAAACAGAAGACTTCAGCACAAAATAATAACAAGGATTTTTAATAAATGCAGGCTTGGCAGAGAGAAATTATAGAAGATAGAGTGTACTATGATAGTTGGATACTAAGAGCATAACGCCTGCATCCAAGGAAGGGGGAAATGGAAAAAGATACAGCAACTACAGTCTAATTAAACTGATAGTATTGTTGCAAACATAAAGGGAAAATGGGAAAAGTGCATTTGTAAATGTGGACTGTGAAGACAAACTTGATAGTTTACTTCAGTAAGAGAATGGTTATTTTCTGACAGGGTTACAGTGAAGTTTAAACCCCAGTACTGCTTGGAGCATCTCTGCTGGGGAGACAGGCTGAGAGATTTGGGGTTGTTCAGTCTGGAGAAGACTCCAGGGTGACCTCATTGTGACCTTCCAGTACTTAATGGGAGCTTATATAAAAGAGGGACGGTGACTTTTTTGCATGGACAGATAGTGATAGGACAAGGCAGAATGGGTTTAAACTAAAAGAAGGGAGATTCAGATTAGATACTAAGAAAAAATTCTTCACTGTGAAAGTGATGAGACCCTGGCACAGGTTGTCCAGAGAAGCTGTGGCTGTCCCATTCGTGGAAGTGTCCAAGGACAGGATGGATTTGGCTTGGAGCAACCTGGGATAATGAAAGGTGTTTCTTATGTACCTGGGATGAAATCAGTAAGAGTGACATCAGAGAAAAAGAGCTGAAATGTTAAATACCTAACACTTGGTTCCAATGTTTTTGATTTTATTTGAAACAGTTTTAATTCAATTATTAAAAAAAAATAAAAAATTTCAGTTTTATAGAAAAGAGTTTTTCCAGCCAATTCTTTTAAGTAAAAATTTTCCATGCTTCTGAAAGGGTCAGGAAATAATCAATGAATATTGTTTGGAGAAATGTAGCACCTCTTCCCAACTGTGCTAATATTGGTGAGAAAACAGCATTTTCTCAGACCAACTTGTGAGCCAAATTTGGAAATGATTCCCTTTATACTTGGGCTCTATGGATTGCTCATGAATATTAGAAGTATGAGCTGTGCTGCTTAATTGTAGCTTCTTGTATGAGTCACATGATTATTTAACGAAGATCCTTGATTGGAGGCATGAGCAAACACATCTCTTATACACACTTGATTGTGCCAATTTCAAGGCTCATTTTCTCTCGATGCTGATACATAACACATTTGTCATTGGCCTTGGCAAACATTTCTTTGACAGAGAAAAATCATTTCTCAACTATCAACAAAAGATGATGCATGGATTTAGCTAATATAAAGTGTGTAATAGAACAACAGAGTCATAGAATCATGGAATCATTTAGGTTGGAAATGACTTTTAAGGTCATTGAGCCCAACTGTTCCTCCAGCACTGCCAAGATCACCATTAACCCATGTCCCCAAAGTGCCACATCCACATTTCTTTTAAATTGCTCCCTTCATCACTTCTGTATTATCTGCCCTGTAACAAAGTTAAGAAAATAACATTAAGATTCACTTGTGAGATACACTTGGGTGGCAGCAGCATGTGTCCAGCTGTGGCAATTTTATTAGGTGAAGTCAGATTCCTCTTCAGGAAAGGCTGATCTGTTTGCTTTCTTAGCTCTGCTGTAAGTTGGGATCTTGGGATTTTTTTGTGTTTCTGGTATGTTTAGGTTTCTCCTGGGCATGAGTGTGGCTGTAATTCTCACCTCAGAACAAGAGTAGGTATTGCAGCTCCAATATAGCTGCTCCAGTGCCACATCTGCCCATCTCTGGGTCTCATCCTGTATCCAGCATTAATGGGGAATCACAAGGTCCTCAAAGATCTCCAAAAATCATAGAAAGGCTTGAGTTGGAAGGGACTTCAAAGTTCCAGCTAGAAGAAATGGGTAGTTTTTACCATTTGTGGTACACTGCTTGTATGACAATTTTCTCATGAAAGTTTGTTTATTAAGTTTGGGGAAAAAACCCTTTGTGTTTCCTGAAGAGACTATTAAAGCACACAGCTACACCAGATTTCAGGAGAGCCTTCTCTGAAGTACCTTTTCATTGGATTTAAAGCTGTGTTTCATGAATATAAAACATGACATATGTGATCTTCCCTCTGCCTAGCAGCAAAGGCTGATGCTGATGTAAGACAGAGTCAATGACCTGCCTGGATTGAAAAATAATCTTCATTTTTTTCACTGTAAAGGTCAGTACAGTTGCACCAGTCCAGGATACCTGACCTACTTGATTGCTGAAGTTACAGATTTTTTTTTTATAGAGTACAAAAATGAGATTATCTCTTTGGAAAGTGACTCCACAGGTACAATACAGTCATTTTCTGTTCCAGCTATGATTCCACCATTCCAAACACTGACAATTGTTTCCCAGCTCAAGTGAATGTTGTAAATTCATTGTGGTGGCATGGTTATTTCCAAAATTCCTTGGTCTATGTGTTGGTTTAAATTATTAACTAACTGTCATTTCAAACACACTGCCAAGCCAGCCACAACCCCGTGAAGAACAAACATCATCAAAATCAAATTCTTTCCAAAACACAACATTGTTTTTTGAATAGATTCACTGACCAAAGGAATGACAGATTAAGGAAGAAAAAAGAGAAAGAAATAACAGACTTGGAAATCTGAAGCTGGGCATGGATAAACAAGAGGGGATCATGGCAGTTCTTTGAGTATGCAGAAAATACACGTGTTTGGGAAATAAAAATGGAGAATGGTTAGGAAAGCATCTGGAAGGAGTGGTGCCAGATAGTTGTTTCCTTTTAGATCAGACCAGTGTTTTTCTCATAAAAAGTGAAGACCCAATTTTCATGTTTTTCAATATTTACAGATCTCACTCTGTATGTAAGAAGGAAAATAAGGTCTCAAATAGAACTCTGTGCATGCTTAAAATAATCTTGATATTCTCTGCTTTGCTGACTCAGCCTGAATGGCCTGAGATTTTGAAGTGCTGGGAATGCCTAAATCTTTAACCAGTCGCTGGTCTGGGAATGCTACACCCCTATTATAGAAAGGATTTTATTTAGAGAGGCAAACTTTGGCCACCTCATGATTGGAACATTTTAGCTTGTGTTCCCACCACAGCAAAATCGTATTGAGCTGGTAGCAGGGCAGCATTGACTAGAATAATTTTTCTTAATTTCTGCTTGTGGCTGGTGGTGGTGCAGCTCTTGCTTGAGAGATTTGGTAACCTCAAAGATATTTTCAGCTGCAGGAATGTGCTTTCCTCCATCAACCACCATGAAATGCCAAGAACAAAATCAATTTTTAAAATAAATCCCTAGACTTTTGTTATGTGGCTTGGACGTAAAATTGTTTTCCTCACTTAGAAGGGAATATATGCATTTTATGTAACCTTGAGTAGCTATAACAGCAAATTATTATGTTTTCTACAAAATATTTGTGTTTTCTTTCACAGATCAATGGTCTTGAGCTTATAAAACCTGTTGTTAAAGTGGTGTTGAGTTTTGGGTATTTTTTCCTTTAATTGTGTGCAATGCTGAGACAAACTTTCATACAGTCTGAAATTCAGATGCTGGGATTTGAGTGGGGCTATAGTTAATATCATTATCCCATGGAGTAAAAACATGATTTCTGAGGAATTTAGAGAAGTTCTTTTGCCATTTTCCAATTGGGGGTTTCTTGAGGATATCCTGAGGATGCTCCCATCCAGCTAGACATCACCTTTGCAATAAAAGATGCTCTCACATTTTAGGGACTCCCAAGTGCAACACCACCAAGGGAGAGCCTCATATTTTGGGGATCTGAGGAGAGGACCTGGCACAGTTGTGGGTGTTGTGAGCACACCTGGGAGGGCTCCAGACTCTGATATCCTGTTCCAGCCCTGAGTCACTGTCCTGTCCCATACCTGCTCTGTGTCCCTGGTGCCACGTGGATCATTGAAAGAAAAGTCAAACCTCTACATTACGGGACACTGAAAGCAAATCACTTCATATTCAGGCAGTGAATTAGAATTTTTTAGGGCCTTTCTTCAGCTTTAATTGGATTTCAGTAATTTAAAATTCATCAGAACTTTGCTAGCATAATCTGAATAACGCATTTATTCACACAAACATACTTGGGCATGCTGCAAACACATGGTGCAATTGTTTTGCCTGAGTCATGTGCAGAGGTTCTGGTGGTCAGTGAGATGGGCTGGAATGAGCACTGTGGGTTCAGTCAGGGAGCTGAGAGAAGAGGTTATTCCCTCTATCCAGCCAAGGGTGGATAGAAGGGAAACAGAGCTACCTGAGCTAGCTTTGAAATGCCTCTGCTTTGAGCAGAGGTCCCCTCCAGCCTAATCTTTCCTGTAATTCTGACTGTTTAGACTTGGTTTTATCACCTTTCTCTCTGCTCTTCATCTACCTACTGTTCCAGACCACTTCCACCTGTTTTCCCATTATAGATATGAAGGTAATTAGGGCTATTTTAAAAGTTGGCTGCTGGCCCTTGAGGCACTTCTGCACCAACAAAGGGCTTGGGTTGCTTCTCAAACCCAGCTGTATGTCTTGTTGCTCTGCTGTAGTCTCTTCACTTTTTCTGGTTCACAGACTGAATTAATGAAAAAAATATATGTATTTCTGCCTGAGACTAGGAATTTTAACTTTCCTCAGGAAAACAAACAGACAAACCAACCAAATAAGAAGTTGTTTTTATTAAATCCCAGGTGTTCAATTTTTTCCCTGCCAGTTCCTTTCACTTCACTTTGGAAACTACTTATTACTTTTATGAAAAGTCAGCTTGGGAAATGACACTGCACATAAATTGCAGTACAGTCTGCCACAACCACCATGCAACAAAATCTTTCTTCTTAGCTAAAATAATTGTCTGAATTTGGCAGAAACTTTCAAACGTGGGGGTCAATCAAGTATGAGCTTTCCACCCAACCACCTATCAAGACCCAAAATCTCAGCCATCTTCAATTCTGGCAGTGCAGCAGGGAGTTCCTGAATCCCTTATTTGTGCTACAAAGGCCAATTTTTAAAAGTGTAAAGCAGAGGTTTGCATTGGTGAAGCTGCTGCTGGTTTCAAGGAGGAATTATCTGGCAATGGAGTGGTTTTTTTATTGTCTTAGAGGAGTGAAAAGCTGGGCTGAAACTAAGGAGAAAGATGAAAGGTGCAGGGATGAGTTTTCTATGAGATGATTTGACTGGCCAACTGGAATGGGGACAGCCACCTCTTCTGTGCACATCTCCTTCCCTGTCTTTCTCCCTCTTTTCCCCATCCTCAGAGATGAGGAGTGGTTTTCTCTTGGGGCTGGCACTCTTTGCCAGCAGCATTTTGTGCGGCGGGGTGGTGATAACAGAATAAGGGCAAGGTAGTGACAAAAGTGCTGATTTTTGCTTGCGTGCTGTGCTGTCAGCTCATGGGTGGAAAACCTGATTAACACTTGAAGTCTTGATTTCTCCAGGGGAAAAGGTGTTTGGCCATGAATCTGCTGCTCCCAGTTGCACAGTGGTGGGACCCAGCTCACACCAGCTGGTTTGGACCAAGACAAAGGGATAAGAGAAAGAGTGTCTGGCCAGCCTCTCTCGTGCTGTGGGCTGGCTTGTTTATTTTCTGGCCTAGTTTCCATGGGCAATGTGCACTTCTCCTGCTGTTCTGCTCACTCTGAGGTTGTAGCAACTCTTGAGCAAGGCAGGAAAGGAAAGATGAAGCACCATTATCTATTTCAGTCAGTAGCTGCTGGCGTTGAGGGCACGCTGGACCCAAAAGTGGTGCTCATTTTGCATCCCTCAGGCCTTGACTTTCTCAGGAAAAAATTCCCTCTGTTGAAGGCTGTGGTGTGAGGACAGAGTGGGATGTGGGAGAGCAGAAGAAAGAGAACAGTGGGGATGTGAGAGCTGCAGATGATGTGGAGGCAAAGCAGAATGCTCAGTTAGGGAGGGAATGGGAAATTGCTAAGGGAGATGTTGTGGGCAGTTGAAAGCAGGCTGTAGCCAGCAGTTCACTATGGATGAGCCACCTCTCCAATCATCCTGGGCAGTGCCACGCTCTGTCAAGGTGCCAGCCTGGCCTTGTGAGCTGCGGAGCTCTGCCTGTCGGCACAAAATAGGCCTCTCAGCAAGACTGAGCAGCTGTGCCCAAGGACAAGGGTGGACATTGCCACCATCCACTGGAACAGTCAGTCTCCAGCTTGTGATGGTGACTGGTCTGCAGAAGGCATGGGAAACCAGAGGGCCCTCATCAGGAGGTCCAGTTATAGAGGATTACATGGAGATTGTGGTCAAGTGGAGGATGGGAATGGCACACAGAGGTTTGTGGGACAGAGGGGTGTGGGTATGGACAGAAAACTCTGCTGTGCTTTGCTGTTGGTTTATAGAATCTGTAAGGTGTGCAGCCCTGCTGAATAACATTTATTTCCTAAGTATAGTTTTCCAGAAGTCAAGCTGTGCTGCTGAGCCTTCATTCCTAAGTACTCTAATGCAGTCTGCCCCAAATATAATCTGCTGTGCCATTTATCTGCACAAAATAGGATCTTTTCTCACAGCAGAAACTTCAGCAACCCTTAACTGGGTGGAGTGGATGAAAACATGTATTTGAATCCTGAAAAAATATGAAGCCTATTGTTGAGCCCTAAATGTGTTTTGAAAGGCGGTCTAAACAAAGAAGAAATATTTACCACAGATATTTACTACCNTTTTTTTTTTTTTAGAATTCTGTCTCTCTGTTTTTCCTTTGAAAAATCTCTGCTGGAGATTTTCCAGTAAGACTAATGACATCCACAACATCTCTGCCACCCCGGCATGGGCTGTGCCCTGCTGTGAGTGCCAAGGGTGACATGTGGTCACTGCAAACCCCCAGAGCTCCACTGAGGTCTCTTCTCTGATTCTTTGAGTTCAGGTGGGCCATGGATCTGCAAAGGCCCATTCCAAACCCCTTCTCTGCCCCAGCATTAATCCCTTACAGTTTACACTTTGTTGAATTTTCCCTGCTGCATTCCTATCTTGATTTTTCCAAGAACATATTTGGCAATTGTTTGGAGGGCTTTTGGACTCCCCTTTCTGTTTTCTTTGGATTGCAGGCATGGAAAACTGCATGCACAATATGCTAAATACTTTCATTAATTTCACACTGTTTACGAGTCACTCTGTCTCCTGACCCCTTGGAGCAGCCCATTAAGCTGAGGCTGAACTTCCTCTAATCTGCAAATTGAGAAATTTGTCAGCTCTATCCCTTAGCTATGAAACTGGGATTATTCCAGTATGGATAAAATCTGAAGGTCATCAATTGCTCTGGCTGAGCTGCTCTCTAGCTGGGAGCAGGAATACATATTCCCCTACTATAAAACCAGCTGGGTGGGTGCATTGTTAGGTACACCACTTCTTTTAGATGCTACAGTCAAGCCAGGATGTCTTTTGTTTATATTCTGAGTAGGAAAATGAAGCCCTTGGCACTGCACTCTGTTACAGCAGGAGTTAATTTGTGGTCTGGTATCCAGGCCATTTCCAAGGAGATGTGATGTTTGCAGGTCATCCCAAGTATCCAAGCTTGTCCTACTTGCAAGCAACCAAGCAGGTCTGCTCCTGCTGGGGAATGTAACCTCATCGTGCTTGGGTTTGCCCCCCTTTCTCTCCTGAGCACCAGCTGGACACCCCTTTATTTGCTCCTGTAACTTCCCACACAGGAGCCGAGTCACAGGGTCCCTGCTGGTCCCTGTGGGTCCCTGCTGGTCCCCATGGTCCCTACTGGTCCCCATGGCTCCTGCTGGCTGGCACAGCCCTGGTGTCAGACAGGCCCCCTCTCCACCAGCCCGTCACAGCCAGCCCCTGCTGACACCGTGACAGAGATGCCTCTCTCTCCCCTCCTTCCCATCTGTCTCGTGGGGAAAAGCACAAGGAGCAGCCTTATCTGCTCTGACAGGCAGGGTTATGCAGAGGAGAGCTCCTCCTGGAAAGCAGATGGGGCAATTGAGAGTGGACAGGGAGTGCTAAATAAATCTGGACCAGCCAGGGCTTTGGGCAGGTGGTGGGGAGAATACGTGTGGCAGGCGTGGAAGGGTAACCACCATGCACAGGCTTGACTTTTGGCTGTTATAATCTGGTAAAACTCCCATGAAGGAGCTCAGGGACATTATTGTAAGCATAATGATTGCTGCTGTCTCTACTGAATGATAAAAAACCCTCCAGATCAAACTGCACAATGTCTTTCCCTTATGGGAGTGGCTCCAGCTGAATGCATGTGCTGCTGGGTAGGATGTGAGGATTTGCTCTGCAGCTGTGAACATGGTTTGTGTGGCCTTTCTGGCCCATCCAGGCAGACACCTGGAGCTCAAGAAACAGTTAAATGAATCTTCAGGATAAACTAGGAAAAATAAATGGGTCTCTGAGGGCCATGAGCAAGTTTTAGAAAAATTCCTGCTTCTTCCTTTGATCTGTTCCAAAGAGGAATTAGCTGCTGTTTCTGTGTTTGGAAATAAACTGTGAAAAGGGGCATCCTTCAGAAGATACTGAGCTGTGAAAGGTGGGCTCACACTGGGATGCTGAAATTGAGGGTGAAACCCCAACTCAGCAAAATTCCCACAGGTAGACCCAAAGTTCTGGAGAAGGATAATTTTTCCTGACCTTCTCCCCTGTCCCCACTCCTAGTGAAACCAGGGAGAGTCCCAGGATGATACATGGCAGTACCTTGTAACGTGCATGGGATCACTGACCTGGCAATCTTTGAGGGTATCAAAAACCAGTAAATACAGCAAGGGAATGTTTTCTCCGTCCGTAATAGGGAAAGCTCCTGGAGGTGTTTGAAGAATGTAGTATATTTGCTATAACTTTGTTTTGACATTTTCCAGAACACTTCTCATATTGTTTGCAAGCAGAAGCCAAAATCTCCAGGTAGTTGTTGCTACTAAAAAATTGAAATTCTTTGATCTAGGGCTGTTCAAAGCAACAGAGACACAGTGCAGGACAGGGAGAAGGAGGAGAGTCAGGAAGGGGGTCAGTCTTGCTGGAACAATTTCCATGTCATCAGATAGCAACATCTTCATGCTTGGAATGAAAAACTAAAGGCTTTGACCCAAGAAAAACTCAAAGTCAAGCCTGGAATAGTTTTTTTCTTATTATTATTTTCTGTGTTAATAGGTTCTTCTCTCCTTTCGTGTGTCCAGAGAAGGGCAATGGAGCAGGGGAAGTCTGGAGCACAGGTCTGATGAAGAGCAGCTGAGGGAGCTGGAGGGGCTGGATCTGAGGAAAAGGAGGCTCTGGGGGGAATTTCTCACTCTCTACAACTCCCTGACAGGAAGGTGGAGCCAGGTGGGGCTCATGCTCTGCTCCCAAGGAAAAACAACAGGATGAGAAGAAATGGCCTCAAGTTATACCAGAGGGAGTTTGGATTGGATATTAGTGAAAAATGACCACCCAATGCTTAGGGGTGGTCAGGCATTGGAATAGGTTGCCCAGGGAACTGCTGTAAATGCCATTCCTGTAAGTATTCAAAAAAGATGTGGATGTGGCACTTTGGAACCTGGTTTAGTGGTGATCATGGTGGTGTTGGGTTAGGTGCGTGACTCTATGACCTTAGAGGTCTTTTCCAGCCTTAACAATCACAGAATCACAGAATTGCTAGGTTGGAAGAGACCTTCAAGATCATCAAGTCCAATCCATGCCCTAACACCTCAACTAAACCATGGCACTGAGTGCCACATCAAGGCTTTTGTT
This sequence comes from Phainopepla nitens, assembly GCA_013400175.1. Lineage (NCBI taxonomy): Eukaryota > Metazoa > Chordata > Aves > Passeriformes > Bombycillidae > Phainopepla > Phainopepla nitens. The sequence continues at coordinate 123,940 of VXBQ01011178.1, read as the reverse complement.
AAACACATCCAGGGATAGTGACTCCACCCTCTCCCCAAGCAGACAATTCCAGTGCTTTATCACTCTTTCAGTAAAAAACTTTTCCTAATATCCAACCTGTATTTCCCTTGGCACAGCTTAGGATTCTGTGATTCTGTTCCTGTTAGACTGTGAGTACCTGAGAACAGCCACTGCATGTCTGTCTGCCCATTCCATGTCCAGCTGCTTCTCCATCCCTGGGAGGCACAAAAAGGAAACTGCAGCAACTAGATCTCACAGGTCTGCTGGGGTTCAGCCCTGATTGCCCCATCCTGCTCTGGAGACAAATGGTTCTAGCAGTCTGTGGAAACCCCTCAGCCTTCTGCTTGTGTCTCTTTATAAATAGCCAGGGAAACCCTGCTGGGATGATGCTTTTTTCCCAGTCCTCTGGATTTGAAGCATTTGCTTTGCAGTTCACCTTTAAAAGGACAAAAATGCTGATATACCTGAGATCAGGCTGACCCCTGGTTACACTCAGAAGCCTTGAGTGGTGTTGATAATGAAAATCTTGCAAGAAGGACTAACACAGTCCAGGGCTGCACCTCTCTGGGAGAATGCATCTCTTGGAGCACAGACAGGGATGGGCATCGGTATCTGCCTGTGGAGAAGAACCTGCAGGGTTGGCCACTGATATTTATTCCTTGTGCACTGCTCCTCTTAAGGTTAATGGAAGCTTCTAAAGGAAAATTTTAAATACCAATTAAAATGGAGTCAATTTTAGATCAACTGTTTTTCATTTGCCTTTTGGGCTGTTTTTCTGACATTCAGTGTAAAGAGTTGTAAATAGGAGGGGACTTGTCCCCATGGGTTGTAATGCTGCTGACTTTAAAACATGCCCATGGTGGGGTTTGCCAGGAATGGGGGGAGTTATGTGAAGAAAAGACTCCATCAATCACAAAATCAGAACAGATGATCATGAAACACAGGGAGGAGGTTTTTTTCCACTCTTTTCAGTAGGAAAGGTGCCTTTTCCAGCAGCAGTTCTTCCAGATCCCCTGCAACCTGCAAGGAGCTGAACAGATGTAATAAAAAAGAGAACAGTGGAAGTACATCTTGTATTTTTGTTGTGGTTTTGCCCTCATAGTGCCTTTGGACAACCACTCTTGTTGAGGTGGGAGTTCCACTGCAGCTCAGGGACTGCCCAGCAGGGTTAAGCTTTATGGTCCCAGTGCTGCTTCCCTCCTCCATCCTCCCCACACGGTGTGTCTGTGCAGGAGGCAGGCCCTGACTGCCGACTCTGTGTGGGCTGGGGCTTCCCAGAGATGTCTGACATTCCTAACTAGCAGCTTCTTCTCAGCAGCTGAGCATGCCAGGCACTTTAATCGCCTTCCTATTGGCAAACACCCGCAATTGCTCTCCATGGGATGGGCAGAGAAGGCTCAGGGGTCAAATCTGACCCACCACCACCATAGTTTGGGTCTGAGAGGACAGGGAAATTGCTGAACTGTTCAGAGCTGGAGAGTGGGCAGTGGCAGGCATGAGCACAAAGGTTTTTTGGGCTGTGCCACATGGAGGTCTTTCTGCTGTTGGGAGAGCATCCTCCATGGGCAGTGGTGCAGGGAGGTGAAGCCTCCCTTTACCCCTCAGGAGAGATCAGCCCAGCAGGCTTGCCTGACTCTGTGATACCCTGGGGTGGCCTCTGCAGCTCCAGCATTTGCAATATTTATGCAGCTGATCTGGTAAATGGCATGGGTTTTACTCTTTGTTAGGTGGATGAGTGACCCCTCAGCTGTCCCAGCCACCTTGGGCCCTCCAGAGAGCTCTGTGGCTGCCTAAAGAGAGGTTGTGAAGCATCATTTCCACAGCCTTGTGCAGATGAATTTGGTTGCAAAGAGCTCACACATGAATAAATGCAGTTTTGGGACACACAGGTTAACAATGTTGAGGCCTCACAAAACCTGTGGGGGCAAAGACAAGTGTTTGCTGAAACTGTGCAGTGAGTCTGTTGAAGCACCAAGGAAGGGGAGATCTGTAGTGAAAAATGGCAGACCTTCCCTAAAACCTGGAAAATACCTGAGGAAAGAGGAAAGTATGGCAAGTATTGCCTCCAAGCCATGATCTACTGCAGGACTGGGGTGTCCCCTGAGAGCCCAGGCCGCTGCAGCCCTGCAGGGAGGAGGATGAGGAGGAAGAGGAGAAGAAGAAGGAGGAGGAGAAGGAGGAAAAAAAATCTCCAAGGACTTCCTTGCAATGTCGTGGGAGGTGTGGGGAAGCCCTTCTCCAAGGGGATATCCCCAGATTGCTAATGTGCCTCTGGCCCTTCCCCTTTGCTGTGCCACACTGACACCCAGTTACCCACCAGCACTCAGCCCTCCTTGCATCAGCAGCAGCAGGAAATTCATCTTTGCCCCCTGCCAAACGTGGATGTGGGAGAGCCCCTGCCTGTACTCCCTGGGCAGGGACTGAGCTGCTAATTAGGAGCCCAGGCTGAGGCTGTCAAGGCCACCCCAAAGAGGGATTTGGAGACATGCCCTGCTGTCATTCCGGTGTTGTTAAAACCAGTAAGTACCTGAGCCTAACACAAGGCTTGTGCCTGCATCCTAATCCTGGAGCTGGGTGTCTCGGAGTTGCCTCTGCCCCTCTTCACAGATTTCCCTCTCTACCATTTTGCAGGCTGCACCAAGCACCTTCAAATCCAGCTTTCACCCCTGGAGAAATTCTTGGGGTTATTTGGTGGTGCGCAAAGTGACACACAGAGACCATGGCCCTCCAAAGGTCACATTTAACTGTGCACTTCAGGGGAAGGCAAGGAAGCATGCTGGATTTTCACTTGTATTCATTACTATTCACCCATGGAACTACAGCCATGAACCAGTTTAGTGCATAGGCATTTTCCCATTTTTTGCAGCCTGATTTCACATGACAGCTATAGCACAGATAATGTTGCTGCAATAACAATTTGTTGGATTGTGTTGGACTCCAAACCTGCTTGGAAGTTACTTCTCTGGCAGAGGGGAGAGCCCCTTTTTAGCAGCACGTGGAAAATGATGTTGGAGAGTTTCTCTCCAGCAAGTAGAGCCCTCTGAACCAGAACCCTTATGCAATTATGTGTGTTTTTTTGACTCCAGATCCTAAGAATGTCTCTCTTGAATAGCATGTTTCTTGCTAGTTCGTTCATCTGTGAATTTCCCTGGCAGGTAGCGTATAAATAGCTCTGAGACACAGGCGATCCACGAGTTCTTTTCAAAATGCAGCATTGAGTCATTTTAAAGCCTCCTACTGTAGCTCTTTTAAAGATTAACTCATTATTTTAAGTGTAAGATTTGTGTCTGAGAAAGAAGGATAAACCCTGGCTTAAGATGTTCTTCCAACAAAGTACCTTGTTTAAAAACCACTAAATAAAATGTCGTGGGAGCTGGCCTGTGAAGTGAGCAGGGGACATCTGCCCATCCCCACCAGGCTGTTCATCACCCAGAGGCTACACTGCTTTCTAGAGCCAGGAATAGAAACCAGAGTTCCTCATTCCCAGGAGCCCTTTGCCATGTAGGGCAGAGCAACCCAGCTGGTTCCCCCCAGCCTTTTTTCTCTGCCTGACCCCAGGCACCGCTCAGCTTTCAGTAATTAGGGCAGAATTAGGGCAAGATCCCTGGGGAGGGAGGCTGCTGGAGCAGGGCTTGCACAGAGGGCAGAGCTCTTCTATATATTGAGCTGAGCCTCCTTTACCACCTGGAAATGTTGTCCAAAGAGAATTAGGGGAAGTGACACACTTGTACGGGTCTGGCATCCCAGCAGGTTACAGCAACAGCTCTGCCTCTGGGTATCCAGAAATATCAGACTGTCTGCTGTGCATACTCAGATAAACACCTGCTGGCAGTGCACTGGGCATCCAGAGCTTCCCCTGGCACAGGCTGGAGCACCAAAGTAAGCAGGAAAACCAAAAAGACATCATTTCTGTTGTGCCATTGCTCATGGTGTGCAGTGTCAGCAGCCTGAGGAACAATAGGGTGAGGCTGGTGCTGACTGCACACATCAGATGAATAACATATTTCATTCAAGCAATAGGAGAATTCCCAAACAGGCCAAAATGCAGGGTCCTGCTATAGAAACAGCACAAGACTCTTCTTCTCATGTGCAAAATACCACTGCACTGCCCATGCTTAATTAGTTAAGGGCTGTTCCAAGCATTGTCTTTCACATGGATATACCCCCAGAACAATTTTCAAGAGCTGGATCAGGATTTACTTCTCCATTAAGTTAGACCAACTTTTTTTTTTCTTTTTTTTATCTTTTTTTGGGAGTTTCAAGAGGAGGAAGCAGCTCTGGAACTGTCTGTAAATCTGAAGTGGGATATGCGACCAGATTAAACCTGCAAAGAGAGTTTCAGTAGGATACCTGGGTGGAATTTTCCTTTCTTTTATAATCAAAACATGCCTGACTGCCCTGCCCAGAGCTGCTATCTTCTTTGCTAGATGCACTGTGCACATGTATATTTGAATTAGTCCTGTGCCTTCAGTCCATCCTCCTGCAAAGTGGCATCAGGATTCTGCCCTCAGCGTTAAGTGTGGTAGTGACTTGTCCCTCCTGCAGGGTCAAAGGAACAGAGGAAAATTCTGTAAATCATAAACATCTCTGACATCTCTAAAAGTTCAAGGTGAAAATCAAAAATAGCCATTTAATGCCTGAGATTTTTGATGCCTCTTTAGCTTGTGGTTCTGCTGACAGGAGCTGTGTGAGTCACACAAGCCACCAGCACCCTGCTGTTTCCCAGAGCACTTTCAGGTGTCCTCCTTGGGACACTTCTGCTACATCTGCTGTCAGCCAGGGCCCACAGAGCAGCAAGATGCAAAGGTGATACCCACAGGGACACAGTTTATTTGGGGCTCTTGGATTGAGACAGACACTGTGAATGGGAATAATCTGCTGAAGATCAGGCCCTGTGCTGTGTTACAGAGGGACCATAACAGGCTGAATTTTGCAGTCTTAATGGCTGCTGATGTTATGAAAAAGTAATATATCAAGGTAAAAAGTGTTCCTTCTTAAAAACCATGAACAGATTTGAATCCATCTATTATTGAAAAGGCAATAAGCAATATGCTGTGCTGGGTCTCTTACAGAGGCTCCCTAATCCATTAGTGCATTGCTCCTTGGCTTGAGAGATTGCACAACTTGAAATTGTAGTTACTGTCCTGGAGAGTTCAAGTATCCATCGGGGCTAAAAATACACAGGGAATTGTGGTGCATGAATGTGAGCACTTGGGATACAGCAGAGTTGAGATGGAAGTGCAGGAGGAGGAGCACGTGGCCTTCTCCATTCACTGGAACAGTTTAATGTAAAAAGAGGAAAAAAAAAAAAAGAAAGCAAAGCTAAAGATCAGTTGCATTTCATGGATGGAGGGTTACTGGTGGAAGGAAATGGTCCTCCTTGGATTTAAATCAGAATTTAAAATTGCATCATTTAATCTGACATCCTGCAGAACTCATGCTTAAAGATTTTATCTTACAGTGCTATGGAAAGGTCAAACTCACTTTGTCAGTAATTACCTTGGAAGTCAGAGTGTGTTTGTGTGCATGTTCACATTTGAAAGGGATGGGCAATAGAAGAAGCCTTTTCATTTCTCCCTAGAACTTGGTATTTTTGAAATAAGTGAATTTCTTATGTTGTGTGGTTCTCCAACACTTCTAATGGATTCTAATTCACACATGCTGCCTCTTCCCAGAGTGAGTGTGGAAATATCAAGGCCAAGTGAGTAAACAGATGAGGAAATTAGGTGAGTGCCCTAGGCACACACCACTCCCCAGAAGAGCACAGCATGAGAGTTTGCAGCCCTGTGCTGTGTGCAAGCTGCCTGACCCCATCTCTCTCTTCTGTACCTTCCACAAGTGTGAAAACACACGGAGACTTTTTTTATCAAGTCCTCTTTTGCTCTGTGGCTCAAAGCTGGAAATGATTTCACAGCACTTCTTTTAATCTTCTTTGACAGCTTTTTTGTTTAAAAATAAAGGGGTTATGACAGTGGGATAAAGCAGCACTCACAAGTGTTTGCTCAAGTTCTGATCAAGTGCTAGGTGCTCATCCAGCAATGCTCCTCTTCACCTCCACAGGACTGTTCCTTGATAATGTGGATATTTGTTATTCATAATCTGCTGCTGGTTACTCTCATCATCAGCTGAAGGAGACAACATAATGTGAGTTAATTGTTTAGTTCCACAGCATCTAATGAGTAGTGTATATTTTCCAATATAACAATTTTCCACAGCTCCATGGGAGAGAGTATTAAGTGCTCAGTGACAACATGCAAATAATGAACGTATTTATAGAAAGCAGAACTGAGGGACAATAAAAGGGCACAGGTTTATGGATCATTTATTCAAAACTAACAATGTGCTAGTAAAGGAGAGCCAGATTAAAAACCTGGATTTGCCATTTGGGAACTCAGATGTAATTCCTAGCTTTTTTAAAGTTCAAGCCTTTTACAGATCTTATTGAAAGCAGTGGGAGGACATCTGGGAAAGATGTGGCTGTTCAGTGTTTGGTTAAAAACAAAAAAGCAATCCAGCCTTTTTGTCTGGCACTGGTGATACTGTTCCCTCCTAATAAAATTTCTTGTCAACCTGTTTTCAGCAAAGCAGTGCTTGATTCTTACTTCCAGCCCTCAGAAAACCATGGATCTCAGGTGAGCGCTCAGAAAATGTCTTTCTTATTATCACATCCACCTTATAATATCAATCAAGGTCAGGGCACTATTTAGATTGGTACTCTACAGATATGTAATAGAGATCCTCCCTCAGTGGTGCACAGAATCAAAATAGTAAATGGTCCCAGTTCCACTGACATGACTTCTTTGTGTTCCCCATTTCTCCTCCACTTTCTGCCTCTGGCTTTTCAGGCTGTAGCCATTTGGGGCAACACTATCTCCTTTTCTCAGCTTTCAGCCTGTAGGAGTATAAATCATTACCGGGACTCCTATTTCAATTTATTGAAATTAAAATAATTGATAATCATGGCACATGCACAACAGTAATGGATTGTGTTCTTGTGTGCAAGAACACACATTTTTACAGCCCTAAGGTACCAGTGCATCAGATGTGCACCAGAGAGGCAGGTGACATTTTTCAAGAGCATTTCTCTTTGGAAAGTATGGCTTGAAAGTCAGGCTTGAACCTGTTTTGAACCTATTTTGAGCACCCTGCACTTAGGTATTCTAAGAACAGTGCTGTGTGGAGACACTGTAGGAGTCAATAAACCCACCTGCAATGCAGAGTGACTGAGCATGAGTGGGGAGCAGTTGTATCTCCTCACAGAGCAGCACCAGCAGTTGCTGTTGCTCCACCTCTGCTTTTAGCGAGCACAACAGAGCCTTTGAAGAGCTTGTTAAATTCCCATGTTGCTTCTTAAGAGACAGGCAAGGTTTTCCAGGCTGGCTTTTTAAAAGGGTATTTCATTGTAATTGTCTGTTAAATCTAAATTATTAGAGGTTTCATTGACCCCTGATGCTGTGATCAAAGGACATTTGCCACACTTGAGGGCAATGACAGCCTCTAACTTGAAGTAGGAGGATAAATGAATTAGTTGGGTGATAGATTTCTTTCTTTCATTTAAACACCCAAGCCAGAAATCAGTCCTTATAGTGACAAGGTTTAGTGTGCTAAACTCCCTTTGCATTACAAACTCTCTCTTTCTTTCCCTACCCCCCCAAAAAAAAAAGAAAACAGGCAGATATAGCTGATGCTGTGTCGCATCCCACGCACTCGTGTTGCTCCTGCAGTCTGTTGCTTTTCGGGATTCACACACACATTTGCATTTGCAAGCGCCACTACTGCTTTGCAGTAAACAGTGCTCACAGCTCTCTCCTCAGAGAATCCAGATGTCTTCCTCTCAGCACTCCGTGTTTATCTTTAGGTTTCTCTGCCCGTTGCTGCATGCACGGGATGTTCTTTGCTTCTGCATAGAAACCCCGATCCTCATCGCAGAGATCGCGTTTTGTGGTGAGGATGTTGATTGGGAAGGAAAGGTATTTTATCTTCCAAACACCAAGTTTTGATTTCATTCTCCTGATTCCATCAGGTCCCCATGGGTAGGTCTGTGCTAGGAGTACTTTTCCCATGCAGCCAACTCTGCCTCCCTCAGCTGTGGGCTCTTTGATCGCAAATGGTATGGACAGGTATTTGCTGGCTCTTGAGAGATGAGTAAGAGAAGGATTTTATTTTTTCAGTAGTTGAAATGGGGGGTGAAAAAAAAGAGAGAGAAGATATTCAACTCATTTTTTTTATAGCAAAGGAAGGAGCAATCTGAAGGAACAAAGCGGTCAACTCCCTCTTGTTGGTGAAGAAATGAGGAGTAAATCCCGATCACCCTGAAGCCTGGTGGAGTTTCCAATGATCAGGATATCATCCTGAGAAGTGCTGCTGCAAGTTCAGTGAGATCTGGAGAAGGATTCATGTGTTTACTCTCCCACCCCCTTCAGCCCAATCTCTGTGGTGTTACAACACCTCAGACTTGGCCTTCAGAGCTGGTTTTCAGAGTCAGAGCAGCACTGCAGCTGTGATGGCCTGGGGACACAGGAGGCACAACTGGTAAGGAGAGATAACAACTTCTAATGGACCAGCTAAAATGATAGGGAAAACAGACAGCTCCCAGGCACAAGTGCTCCCTCATGTCTCCTCCTGTTTGCGAGGGGCCGTCTCCAGCATCGTGGGCATTCAGAATGAGGATTTGCATCTCCAGGGCACAAAGTTCCTGCTGACCAGGATAAAGGACCAGCTCCTCAAGCTCAGCACAGGCAGAGGGTGATTGTTATAAATGAGCAATTCTATAATTCTGTTTGCATCCCTTGGTAGAAACCTTTTTTTTTTTTTTTTTTTTTTTTTCCCCACTTAATCTCCCAAATCAGGACACTAATCAGGTTCAGGTGGCTATTGGGAGCAGAGTCACAAGCTGCCTCTTTTCCCCTGTTTTGCTACAGTAAAGGAAAAGAGAGGGCTTTTAACAATCTTCAGGCTTTTACTAATCCTTCTAGGTGAGGTGTGCAGGAACTATATTTTCCATAACCCCATGGTGTGTGATCCTGGAGGACTGGCATTATCATAGAAGAGTGGAAAGTCTGTCAAAACAGTAAAAACAACAGCATTACAAAAAGAAGCCAGCTGAGTGGTGGCATTGTGTGTAGTCTGGTGTATGCTTGAAGAAGGTTATAAATACATGTTTATGAATGTGTCAGCATTAATGTCTGCTGAATGAGAGGCATGAGTAAGGAGAAGATCAAGCCAAGAGATGGTTGCATTCAAGGATATGGTTTTCATAGAGGAGACATCTGCAGAGGAGAGAGAAAAAAAAATGTCCCTTTTACAAGATTTTTGTCTGTGTGCCGCCTCAAGGAAAGCTCTGTGGAGCCACCAGGGTGATCCAGTCATGGAATGGGAAAAGGCTTTTTAACAGACTGCACTGTGGATGGAAACACTCCACAACACACCCTGCACTGCCCTGGGTGCTCCCTGATTCCAGCAGTGCCAGTGGAGCATCTCTGACCCCTCCTGTGCTGCTTCTCTTGGCCCTGGCCCCACCCAGCTCAGCACTAGCCATGGGGCTGGCCATGCCACCAGCAGGTCCCCTGCCTCATTTGGACCCTCTGTCTCCTCTCCCCTTCTCTTCATAACTTCTTGGAGGAGGGAAATGATCTACTAGAGCTTGGCATTTTGCTATCTTTTTTTCCAGAGGTGAGTGAAAGTGGGAAAATAGACATAATTTGATTTTTGATGCTCTTTCACCTTTTTGCATACTTTATAGCCTCAATCTGCAGGAGAGGAGTTCCTGTAGGAGGAAACCAGGATGACTACAGTGTCCAGTACCAGGACTGCATCAAGGGCAGATGGTTGGACCTGTAATGCAGGGGGATTTTGTTTGGAAAATACTCAATGTCACTACCAGAGGCCAGTATTTTCCTCCCTGCACAGGCAGTGACTCAGCTGGTCTCATGCATGTGGAAGATCAGGGGCTCAAAAGGGATTTGATTTAGCATGACCTGCTGTTTCAGCTGGTACACATGGCTTCCATAAGCTCACAACTTATCAAAACATGTGCCTGCAAGTGAGCAGGGAATTCACATCTCATCTGTCACTGGATTGCTGGTTTGCAGATTGGGGATGCTGTTGAGACAGCATGGGTTTGGGTGGAGATTTATTACAGGACAAATGCTGAAACCATCAAAAAAAAAAAAGGGGAGCTGAGGTTTTCAGTGCATTACTTGTCAATGGAGCTGCTGACAGCCAAATACTTTAGCAGATATAATGAAACATTTCATTGTTTGTTGAGCCAAAGCAGAGGGAGTTCACCTGCCTTGAGGGCTCTGTCCTACATAACCCCCCTCACTGCACAGAGTACCTTAGTGATGTTTTTAGTATAGACTAACATCTTTATGTCTTAAAACATGGAAGTTTCAGCTAGTGCATTTGAAATCTGAGATTTGCATTAGCATTCCCACTCATGCTGCATTTGGAGGGTGGATTTCATGCCCAACAGCAAGAACTGGGCTCTGGGCTGGTCCAAGCCCCCCCCCGACAAGCCATTCTGTCTTCTGCACTCACCAGGAGAAGCAGCTTCTTTAATGCCTGAAATGGCTGACAACAAATCTCACTCTTTCCCCCTAACAATTACAGAGCGCAGGTGCTTCAAAGCTAAAATCTGGAAACTAAAAAAGCATCTTAGATCCTTTATCCCCCCTCCCCTTTCTTAAGTGGTATTGAGGATTACCACATGTGGTTATATAATAATTTCCCTCAGCCTGAGCTTTTTAGCAATTAATTAGTCAGGGATTTGAGGGAAAATATGCCTAAAATGGTTGAATATTTGCTCACTGGTCCACAAATGTGCCCTATTTTGTTGTAGCTGCTCTTCTAAAAGCCTAAAAAAGAAAACTTTTTAAAAATTGGAGAAATCTATGACGATTTTTTTTCTCTCATTTTATATGTTTTTATTAAGTGACCATGGGTAGGGAGGATATGGAAAGCTAACAGCAGGGAGAACATCACTGCTAGTGCCAACAGGTTATGCAGAGCCTCTTCCACCCAGCCAAAGGTGATTCAGGTACTTCTCTTTCTCAAAATGCTGTTTCCTCGCTGTGTCTCTCAGACAAAACACTTCTGTAACCCCCAGCATGGCTCTAAAATTGCTCAGAGCTGAGGAGGGTGAGATCTGCTTCATTCAGTGCCCAAGATCAAAACCATCCAAGTTGTTAACACCATGCTCTGAGCCATGTAACAACCTGCTGAGTCAGCCAGAGCCTTTCAAAGCTGCTGGCTCCTAACAAGCTCTGTAAAACCTTCGACTGCTTCGAGGTCTGTGGGTGAATTGTGCAATGCAGGGGCTCGTTTATTTACTGCTGTCTCCCACCAAAACCCTTAGGACAAGGAGAGGAAAAGTGACTGAGATTCCTTGTCTCAGAGGGGAAACTCTCTTGTGTGCTGAAAATAGAAGATGTGCCCTGTTACAGGTACCTACAGACCTACAGCTTTCAAAGCATAGCTATCTTTTTTTTCAGCCCTGTATATGCTTTGCTGAGATTCTCCTTATCCTTTGGAAGATACCACTGCTTTTTCCTCCAATCCCTCTCCTCTCCCTGTGCTAAAAAGGGCTGTAGAACATCTTTGTCCCTAATAAAGATCCCACTGAAGGAGTGTTTCCAACTTTACGGGCTTCCCTTCTTATTTCTGCCTTCAGACACCAGCTCACAGCAGCGCGACGAGTGGGTGCTAATTATGGAGAGCCACATTCGACAACAGAGCCTTGATGCTGGTGAATACAGAAAAATTGCTCATTAGAGCAGCATGGTATTTAGTCAGATTGGCTTCCCTAGATATTAACATTCTGTCATTAATGCAGACTGGCAGCGTGATACTTGAATAAAACCATCTCAGGAAAAGATGTGCAGAAGGGCTTGTGATATGTTTGTCCCACCTGGGGGTTTTGCAGGGCATTTCTGCTGGGGACTCCCACTTGCTGCTTTAGGAAAATAAACACCCTTGGATTTCAGTAACTCGCACATACAATTCCTTCGTGGTTTTTTCTTACCTCACAGGACATGGTGCATCATACAAATGATTTATTTTGCTGGAATTAAACACGCTGTTCTTGGTTCTCTTTCTGGACATCCATCTTTTCACTGCACTGTTTGGTGTGACGGTGCTGTCTCCATGGTGCAGGTGGCAGGGCTCTCTGCCTGATGGCTCTCTGGGCACAGCACAGGGTGTGTGACAGTGAGAGCACCCTGGAAAATTTATTGTTTGTACCTATTGTACAGGATAACTTCATGAAGGAGGCTCAGCCAAAGGTGGTTTGAACACAAAAAACTTCAGGTGCCTTGTTTTAATGCAGGGAGGGTTTAGCATGAAGGTTTTCCCTCACTGTTTTATAAACAGCAAGAACCAAAGCTGGGGTGTGTGTGCTGCAAGCAGAGGTTTTCATGCCCTTTTCTTGGGCATGGCTCCTTGTTCACCTCTCTGCAGCACAAGGACACCTCAGCTTGGCTTCTCGGCTGGCTTTGCAGAGCTGCCCACGCCTCCAGAGCTGCATGGGGAGAGCCAGGGCTCTGCTGGCCGCATGGACTGGAGATGCTCTGTGCAGCTGTGCGAGCTGGAGCTGCTGCTGCTGGAGCCGTAGCCACAGGGAATTCCTCGATCCCACGTCCTGCCCTCTTCCACCTCCGGGCTTACATCGGCAGTAGCCGCTCCAGTGCGCTAATGCAAGTGCTGTAAACACACGGACAGAGCTGTTCAGCGGCCAGCAGAGCTCATCCAGCCACACACATGCCACAATTTCCTCTCCTACAGCCCTCTGGTCTCCACTGTGAACACTGTGAACTGATCTGAACATCAGCGTTTGCTAATGAGCTCCGCTTTATCCAACTAGCACCCAAATGGGAGCGCCTCCCTCGGCTGCCTCTGCTTGCAAAGAGCCCAGAGCTGAGGATTTGTGTGAAGGAGGGATTGTCCCTTGGGTTTGCATGGTGTGTCCTCACCTCTGTGCACTGGGAAGGTGTGTGAGCGTGTCCTTGCACTGGGGTTACCCTCTTGGTCGCTGCAGGAGCTGGATGTACCCGCACTAAATTGTCCCTCAGTTGCCAACCTGTTTCTTGCCTGTGAGTTTACTGTTTGGGGTTTTTTCTTGCTTTTTTATCATGGTCATGGTGTTTTGCCTGCAGTTTGCCTTGGGAAATAGAGTGTGTCCTACATCTGTATCTATTTTAAGACTCTGCTCTATTGCCTGCTACTAGCTGGGGACATGGCTGGAAGGAGTAGTGGTTTCATGTTATAAGAGGAAATACTGGATATTTCTAGGAGCCTATAACTATGGAATATATTTCTAGCCCAGGATATTATGCTCTTAGGGGTAGTACTCATTTCACCTGGCTTTAGTATTTTAAAAGCTAGCTTTCTGGCTTATCTTGATGGAATAAGGTCTATTCACAGATGATGGAGAAAAAGACACACCCAGACAGCAATTTTTTTTGTTTCTAATATTTGTATTTAATTAAGAAGAATATTCTTTTCCTTTGTGTTTGTACTGCTCTGATGTGTTTGAGTTTAGGGAAACCAGTAGAAATTTTGTTACAGAAACCTTCTATTTTTCGTGGTCTGTCCAGATTAAAGTATCTAGGGACTACAGCAATTTCTTCCAAAATTAAAACAGACAGATAGAACCTCTATTCATCAGAAAAGCATGAAAAGGCTTCCTCACAGCTGAAATTCAAATATTTGGAAGCAGGTGCCTTTCTTAATGTTTCACAACTTATGTTTGAGCCTGTGAAGGTCTTCTAGTCCACAACTCTCCAGCTCTAACATTGGCCTATTTTCATCCTGAGTGCTTTGTTGTGTCCCACGAGTGTTTTATTCAGTGTGTTGAATAGCATGGTTTTAGCTAAATCCCACTTTAGGCAGTAATGTGGCTCAGAACCAGTTCCATATGGGAGTTCAGGGGTCTGTCTCCATCCTCTGTGTGCGTTGGCCCCATCCTGGAAGGTTTCATGCCTTTAAAAAACCCTGGGTGCTCTCTGGGTGTGCAGTCTTGGGTGATGCTGCACAAATACCACTGTGCTGCATGCCATGGTGCTTGTGTTTTTAAAAAAGAACCAAAACACAAAACAAACCCCAAACTGACCAACCAAAACAAAAAAAAATTCCAATAACCCCAGAAAACCTCTATGTCCAGAGATGGCCAAGAGGAATCCCAGGGCAAGTGTTTTGTAGTCTCTCTGGGTTACTTTTTTTCAGTTCTTTGGCCTGGGTAAAATGAGGGACAAGGGTACATAAATGTGACATTTTAACTCAAAGGTGAGGAGCTACCTGGTAAACCTGGCATAAACTGTTCCATGGTTTAGGGTGGCTTTTTCTGAAGTGCTTCTGTTTTGGTTAAACAACTCTTTGCTTCACAGAGCTGGATAGTTGATGTGTCTATGTGCTGTTCATGAATTACCAGGTGTTAGTCTGTTTTCTGAAGGGTCTCTCACTGCATTCACTGGTTCTCCAGTTTTTCTTCTCCAGGGAGGTCCAAAACCATTTGTAAATCTGCAGGTCACCTCTGAGATTGAAAAGGAGGAGAACTTTCTCAGTCAGACTTTTCCAGCCACTTCCATCTAATATTTAAGACACAGCATAAAAGTTACAGTTTATGCAGTAGTACCAGGGAGTGAATTTTGTATTGATTTTAAAATTAGTCATTTTTAGCTTACTGTTTTATGCATCAGAAAATGGCCTCAGCTTCATTAAGAATGCTGTATATTATTAATATGCATCATTAATTGAGTCTTGGCACTGGGCTAGTAAAAGCACTTAAATCATTGCCCTGCCCTTAAAGTTGGACAAGTGAGGTAGTAATAAATGTGATGGGGAGCAAAGCTATTTCAGAAAAGAGCTGTTGGTCCCAGCTCTGCTTTCCTCACACACCTCTTTTTTGGGGGGGTCACTTGCATCTCCAGCTGGGTCTGCACAATAGGTGAGTCTGGAGGTTCTGAACTCACCATCTGCAGGTCCAATTTTTGGCACCCAGGCCATTGGTTCAGAGGTTGGGAAGCCCAGATAGCTGATAAAGCAGCTGATTTGGGCTGAGGAAAAGGGATGGGGAAGGAATCTGCCCTTCTCTAGGACATTAGTGCCTTATCCTGGTTTTCAGGAGGGCTGGACACAAGCTGCACTCCAGCAGGGTAAGTGCAGGAGCCTCTGTGCACCCAACTGGAGACGGAAAGTACCAGTACTACAGGCAGGCCTCCAAGGCAAAGGACCCGATTTCAGTCCCTGTTCTTGTGTTGGTTTATTTATAAGCTGTTAAAGATGCATAAGGTGGTTTTTGGAGCAGGCAATGGAGCCTGTGCCTCCAAGTGCATGGTCTGACTGACTAATTACAGACTCCTGCTTGCTTTCCCATGTCCTCTTTTTGGTGTTAGAGTCTTCCATATTGGACACCGCTGTTTCTCAACTGGCATAAAAATTGAGCTTTTGCAGGGTATTGACCCATCCTGGTAAACCAGCAGCCCTTCTGTGCGGGGTGTTTCATGTGACACTTCTCACCAGAATTACTGGTAGTTGTATCCCTGCTGATTGGACATGGCTCCACCTTCTCTGCCAGTTTTGTGGGCAAGTGGCACTCACTAATTTAGAAATAATTTTGATTGAGCTCTTATTTGTAAAAGAGCAGTAATTTCAGCGTTTTATGTACATTGATAGAACAGATTGGGTTAGAAGGAACATTAAAAACCTTGTTGGTGGAACCTCTTGTTCCACCCACCTCCCGTGGGGGCGGAACATCTTCCACCAGACCAGGTTTTTCAGAGCCCTGTCCAGCCTGGCCTGGAACACTGCCAGGGCTGGGGCATCCAAAGCTTCTTTGGGCAGCCTGTTCCCCATCACCCTCACAGTCAAGAATTTTTTTCCTGATATTTATTCCTCTGCTCTAAAATTATTTTGCTGCTCACAACCTCCTTGCTTTTATGGCATCCTGAAAATGGAGGTCTTTATCACTGTTCTGCGAATGTGATTAAAGGAAAAATGTGGAAAGAGACCCTGCTGCATCTGATGAGTGCACTTGTTCTTCTCTGGCAGTAATCTATTTTACACAAATGCGTGATTTTGTAGCAAGGCCACCTTAAAAATGAAACAAACGAAGAAAAACCCCTCAAAGCACTTTGTGAGCGTGGTGGTTCACCCAAGTTATTTGCTGAAGTCTGTTTTCTCGCAGATACTGAGGTGTGACATCTGAGTTGGACTGATGGTGCTTTCAACTATCCCATTCTTCTTGGTGTTAGTTCAAGAAATACATCATGACAGATGGCATTGTTTTAAAGCTTGAATATTCTGTGCAAAGCACTGAAAAGCCCTGAACCTTAGAAAAAGCATTTTGTAAATTGGCATTCTAGAGCTTCTTTAGCCTCCTTAGCATCACTTAAAGCTGGACACATGACACAGAAGCACCGTGCATGTGCCTTTAGGAACAGAAAAAAGACAGATCATTTTAAGCTCTTGGGTATTTGAGGATGTATGAGGCAGAAGGTATTGTCATCGTGTGGTTTTATTGTTGTAGAAGCAATTGTAGTAAAAGTTACGGTAATCCCTGGTGTTCTGCTTCAAAGCCCCTTGAAGTCTTCAGTAATGGCTCCACCGAATCTTGGCAGCCTTTGAGTCGGTTTTCCCATTGCGGAGTGGCACTGATCAAACCTGGAGCTCCAAAGCTCTCTTCAGAAATGCCTCTCGCTGTGCTTTCCCTGTTCTCCAGGCACTCACAAACGCCGACACAACCAGCATTTAGAAAGTTTTCTTAGATCTGTTGATGAAAAGGACTCTCCAAGAGCTCAATATTATTCTGCCATCACATGTCAGGTTAGTGGGTTACAAAGTCTGTGCTACAGTGAGGAGCTTGCTGCCTTGGATGTCTGCATGAACCCATTTACCTCCACATTTATGCTCTGATGATGGAGCTTTCCTTTTGGGACCAAAATCTATTATGATTAAGCTCAAAATGACCAAGCTCAAAAAACGCCTCTCCGTTGCTCCTACTTTGTCTGAATGCAAGAGTAATGCCCTAAAAGAGGTTTTGAAAATTGAAAACGTGCTTTTTTTGAAGACTTTGGGTCTGTTCTAACCACGGTGCTGCCGTGGGGCTGTGCCAGCCCTCAGTGGTGTTTGCTCTGGCTGTAAGGGATCACCTGCCGAGTGCACACGAGTGGGGGACACATGGCAGTCATCTCGTTCTGTGGGGTGAGCAGTGACCTGAGGTGGCCATTCACTTCCTTGACCCCCCACTGTGGCTTTGGGCACATTATTTAAACATTCAGTCTCACAATTTCTCACCTCTGGGATGGGAAGGGGAGCTCCTCTCCTGGACTGGCCCCTTGCAGGGTTGCTCTCTCCAGCAGAAATGTTCTGCCAGTGACTGCAGCACTGGCGAGGAAGCAGGCTGGAACTGTCCCTGCTCTGCCATGCCTGCAGTGCTCCATGGCTTAGGAAAATGGGATACAAACCTGCAGCACTGCCTTGCAGAGCTGTGAAATTCCACTCTCTGTTCTAAGCTGTTTGTGAGCAGCCTGATGGAGAGCATTGCTGTCTGTAGCTCCCTCACTGAGCAGCAGGTTTTTGGGTTTATTTTCTTTTAACTGTCTTTCTTGCTAGCCTTGCCAGTCACTTGGTGACACCTAGAAATGCATTTTCCAGTGTAATTGCTCTGACAAATCCCATTATTGGCTGGATGGGGAGCTCCTACTCTGCACTTAGAGATGCAGCATTGATTCAGTGTAGGTCTTCCTGAAAGTGAATTTAAAAAGCAGTGAGCCTCTGCTCTCAAGGAGCAGTTCTCCTTGTTTAATAATGTCTATAGGAAAATTCCCAGCACTTGGCACAGTCTTCCTGTCTGCCTGTGCTGTTCAGATCATCCCAATGGGTCTTGTAGCTAGAATGTGTCTTTTTACCAATTCTGGGCTAAGTTCTGTAGAAACTTATTAATTCCTCCCATGGTTTGTTCCTGTAGGGGATGGAGGTGACCTGACTGAAAGTTTTATGTAAGTAGAAACAATTCAGACTGGCTTTACTGAATTTTCAGCTAGGTCTCAAATACGTGAGTAGCTACAAAACTGGGATATCCATTCCTAAAAAAACCTCTACAGGTAAAAATACACTTTGTAGCAGACCTGGACTCATAGTTTGATCACAGTTTGCTGCGATCATGCAGGTGGATGTGGAGAGCAGTTTGAGTACATGGAGAATTGTCTGTTATCAGCTAAATATTGTGCTGAGCCCCTGCACACAATCAAGCCTGTGGCGTTTGCCTTCCTTTCCATGTTAGAGACCTGCTGGTCAGGTAGTTCTGCACAGAATAAATCCCCAGCCTGTCTGCACTGAGAGCAGAGGCCATGGGGACTCCTGGGCTGCTTTGGAGGACAGTTTGGATTCAGGTGACACTGTGATTAGCTTTTTGTTTACAGCTGCTCCCAGACATGCACAGCAGGCAGCAAGTAATGAGAGCAATTAAGGGAAGAGGGACAACAATGTTGAAAAGCCTGTCAGAAAGGTGAGAAAGTAAATGTCTGATGGGCTCTAGAAAGAGGAGATGAGGCTCTTGGAGAGGGAAGCAGGATGTATTTGCATCTTGCCTTTATTATGCATGGGAGAGAAAATACTGCATTAATGGGAAGGAATTGAACCACTGCTAACAGAAAATTTTTAAACTGAGTTAGGAGGAGAATTGGCCAAAGAGATTTTTGGGAATGGGGAAAGCTGAGATTGAATCCACTCTGGAAAGAAGAAAACAGAAAGGACTGAGGAATTAAGCAAACACAGTAGTGGTACTTGTAAATAAGGTAAATGAAAAAGGATTAGCCTACAGCTGAATGGAGTGAATGCTCTGAAAATCCATAGGGAGAGATCTCAAATTTGCTCTGAATTTTTGCAGGTGGTTCCTATCTCTGTCTTGTCCATTACCCCTTGAAGAAAGAAAAGCTGCCTCTCTCCTGGAGACAACTCTCCTGGGTCCACATCCCAATGGCTGCGTTTGCTGTGTTTGGCTGGTTTGCAGCTCCTGCATTGGGCTGCAATGGTCAGTATTTGGCTGGCTGCCTTTGCAAGCCTTTTGTTTAGGACTTGTTTAGGATTCTGGCTCCAGAGGTGGTTTCTAGCACAAAGACCTATGGATGCCTCAGAGCATGAGGCTAGTGGAAAAGAGTTTAATGAGCCTGGGGACCTCTGGAGCAAGAAGGTAGTGAAAACGGCAAACAAATGCTTTTTTTTTTTTTTTTGAGGCTTGCGAGGTGAAGAAATAGCAGAGGAAGAGAGAACTTAAGAGCAAGAAAATTCTCTGGGTGGGCTGGGAGCTGGAGAAGGAAGAGCCTGAGTAGGACTGAATTATAGGCTGTGATGATGTCTTTATAACTTGTGAGTTGCAGCTTTTTGTATTTGCTATGACTTAGCAAAGCATGGGCTTGTATTCTGTCTATTCCTGTGTTTGATGGTAAACATGTAATTAAGAGGTCTGAGTAAGAACCTGTGGGCTCTGCAGAAGGAAGCAAGTTGGTGCAAATCAAGCCAACAGAGGGAGAAACTCAGCAGAAAGATTGGAAGCAAGAGCAGGGCAGCACAGGCTGAGAACTGCAGCACACATCCACCTCCTCTTCCAGCCAGGGGTGCCACAAAACACTGAAAACTTTCTGGGATCCGAGCTTAGCATTCAACCTGTCTTGAGTTAAATAATATGATAGAGAAAATGGGGTTATATGCCATGAAGTGCTGAAATCCAGGGATGGTGATAAAATAGACAGTGCTCAGAAGATGAGGGTAGTGGGTCAGTGAGCCTGTGGTGTGCTGCAGAGCTGAGGGCCTGATTCCTGATCTCCTGTGCCCTGGATCTCATCAGGGTGCTGAAATGACTCTCCTGAGTGTGGGCCAGGCTGCTGTGGAGCCTCCCAAAGTCTGGGATGTGAGAGATGGTGAGAAACACAGCTCACAGCTCCCTGGGCACGGTTCTGGGCTCTGCTGGCTCGGAGCTGGATATGGGCTGGGGTGAAGGAGTTGTCAGGGGTGCTGGTGAAATGCTACCTAACAGGATAGTTTCTCCTGAGATGCATTTAACAAAATATGGCTGTGAATGTTGATCTCCTCTGTCCTCTGGAAGAGGGATTAAAGGGAGCAGGGGTGTGGGAGTGTGTAACAGTGAGAGGGCTCCTGGGATGCCCAGGGATGCAGTGAGGGTAACAGGAGGCTGTGTCCCCTTGGGGTGAATGTCCCCCCCAATTCCTGAGGAGGTGTGTGGGGTTTTGAAACCTATGCATGTGAGTGTGAGGGGCAGGCTGCCCTCACTGCTGCCTTCCCTCCCTGTCCTGCTTTCTTGAGAGCCAGAAAAGGAAATTTCTCCTCTAGGAAATTTCTCCTCCACACGCCTGGAGAGGTGATGCTGGGGTCGCTGGGCCCTGCCCTGCAAATTAACTCGTGGCTTTGCCAGAAATGACATCATTTGTTAGGCAGATTTCTTCATTAGGAAGCTTTCTAATCTCAGGCATGAGCGGCACAGAAACCCTCCCTGCTCCCCAGGCACTGAGGAAGCTGGGCTGCACTGCTAGTCTCTGCAGCACGCTCTGCTTATTTATCATTCATGGCATCATGTTTGTTTTATGACAAATGAACTTAATCACGATTTTCACAGTGGAATACACAGGAAAATATGCAGGATAACCATAGCTGCAGGTATAGAAAACCAAACTTAATTTAGAAAGGATATACAGGAGCAGTCTAAGCAGCCGAAGAATTGAATTAATCTAATAAAAAGATTCAGCTATACATAATTCTTCATGCTGAAACAAAAGCCCCGTGAGATAGGATGGTGCTCAGGTTCTGCACTGAACTTTTTTATTTTGTGCTTAATGCTCAGCCAAATCATTATTTGTTGCTGAAAAGTGCATTTGAGTGTTGGGAATATTTTTTTCCCCCTCTATGTCTTAAAGTGGAGGAGGGCAGGAATTGCAGATCATTTATTAATGCTCTGCTCCATTGTGGTCTTAATCTCCAACAGATGAGCCAGGACACTCTGGCTAACATTGTGTGAGCCTGCTGACTTGCACAGAGCTTCCCTTTTCAAGCACAGTGATGCAGGGCCTGGAAAAGGCACTGAGTGTGGTGGTCATCCTGAAATGTGATTCCAGCAATTTCAGAGGCTCAGAGTTAATCCCTGTGCTTGGGAGAGAAGGGGATGTGCATGTAGGTGTGTGCACACAGGGGTGTGCCTTCCTATGGATGTGTTTTGGAGTAGTTGGGGTTTGATTCTTTGATATGGCATTTACTGTGTGGCCACACTTGCCAGGGAAACTCTGATAACTGCTTTCTTGACTCTAATAATACTGTATGCTTCCAATTTCAGGACCATTTTTGATCCTTATCAGTGTTTCTCTTCCTTTCATGATACCAGAGCAGAAGTTATTATGGTTGAACCAGAAAGAATAATGCTTCAGAAACCACCCTACTGCTATCAGTGGATTTTCGTGCTGCTCCAGACAACTGAAATAATGGTGTGAGCTGCCTGCACTGCACTAAAACACATTTCCGTGTGTAGAAACATCTTTAAAGAGTGGCTTAAAGTACACAGCATTAAAAAAAGAATTTAGGACAAAAAATAAAAGAAACTTTCTAGTGTAGAACCAGGCATCCTAGAGTCCCCAGGAGATTTAGTGTCCAAGGGTAGAGAGCTTTCCTTAGGAGACTGGTGACCGTAATTTGTTCAGTCTAGCAAGATGAGAGCTCCAAGGGAGTGATTGTTTCCTATGAATATTTTCAAGGGGCAAGAGCTGATGCTGACAGAATAATGGACATAGGTTGGTGAGGAATAAATTCGGGCTGGAAATTTAGGAGACTCCTAAATATCAGAGAGGTTGTGTAACAACTTTCTAATGAGTGTAAGGAATCAAAAGCCAACTTACTTTTTAAGACAGAGATTGGTGTCCTGAAAAGGGCCCTGTGATAGTGTTTGCCATTTGGCAAGGGCATGGCTTTGCCTAGGGATCCAAATGTTCCCCACTTCTAGCTTTGAATTTTGTGGAAAACAGGTCCCTTTTCCCGTGGAGTGTCCTTAAAATGTGTTGGAAAGCAGCAGGGGCCTGTGTGAGGGAGCAGCTTGGTACAGAAATCTGATTCCTTGGTTTAGAGGTGTGGTAGCTGGAGATAAATAGGATATCTTGTCTCATCTGAAGACCCCAAAAAGTGGAGTTGAGAAGGAAGTCATGGAGATGCCAGACATTGTGGGGATGAGAAGGGCAGGAACTCCAAGTGTACCACCTTATTTTGTGCCAGCTCTTGCCTTGCACATCTGGAAGGCATTTCCCTGCTTCCATTTGCCCTTTTGAACAGGCTGCCATTCCCTCCCAACAGCACCTCCTGCCAAGGACTGAGAGAAAATAGATTTATTTTTGAGGGCTGAAGTGCTGATAAGCAGAAAGGACTTTCAGCCATTTCCAAGGCTGGCAGCAAGCCTCAGATCTGAGATATCCATCTCCTTCTTTAAGTGTGGCATCAAGGCAGGCTGTGCTTGAAACTCTGCAGCCTCTCCCATATCTCAAACCCTCTGAGGGTTTTTTTCCTGCACTGCCTGTGCTCTGCATGGCTTTGCATGGGATGACAGAGGAATATCACAGGAGAGACTGATTCCCATCTGAATATTTGTGCATTCTCCACCTTCTGCATGTTCATTAGCAATTGAATTCACCAGGAAAATGTGCTTCCAACCATCAAGCAGAACTTCTGCATCTTCACAGCCTCTGCTGCTGAGCCACAGCCCTGCCAGGAGTTCAGCACTGCTGCTCTATTTCCACCCAGCTTTACCTTCCTGCCATCTCCCTGCATCTCTGGCTAATGCCTCTAACCACAGGACACAGCCCAACCAGCTAAATTCATTAAAGCCATCTCTGCTGCAGCCAGGCCTTCTGGAGCTCCAATGCCAGAGACTTTAGGAAGGGACCAGAATTGGGAAACATACAAATTTTTAAGCAAGGATATGTATCTTCAAATTGCACATCAATTTAATGAGAATAAATTGTGCAGGCACTTAGACTCTGATGCACATTACTGATATTTTTAGTGCCTGGACTCTCAGGAGGATGCATCTCTGTCAGCCCA
This sequence comes from Phainopepla nitens, assembly GCA_013400175.1. Lineage (NCBI taxonomy): Eukaryota > Metazoa > Chordata > Aves > Passeriformes > Bombycillidae > Phainopepla > Phainopepla nitens. The sequence goes on along the minus strand of VXBQ01011178.1, from coordinate 100,855 downwards.
GTTGCTTTAAGAGGCAGCTGAGTAAAGTTAAATTGCAGACGGACCACAGTATTTTGTTTTTACCTCTTATAAAATTGATGCTTCCAGTGCCATCTTATAAAATTCATCAATGTCCTACTTCATAAACTTCCAGAGGAATAGGGCTGCACAATTTAGATAGTCAGTAAAATCTAGCAGCCAAAGAGAAGGAACGTAAAAAAAAAATAAAAGGATAGATGGAAGATTGTTGCCTGAGTCCTGTCAAACAGCGTTTAGCTCCTGCATCTCTGCTCATGGGTGTCCCCTGGCACCTCCCAGGGAGAGGGACATATGCTTTTCAAAGCAGGCTAAATGTGCCTTCTGGTCCAATGGCATGGGGCTGGGGGGAAAGGTGGGTAGAAATGGCTTTGTGCATCTCCGTGTGCTCCCACTTCATGTGCAGTAACAAGAGTGGCTCCAGCTGGAGTTAGAGCAGCCTTGAGGCAGGGCTAAGCCAGCCTCCAGCAGTCCTAAGGGGAAGAAACAGGAGGTGATGCATCCTCAAACTCCATCCCTGCCTTCCTTGGTTTCCTACCCAAGAAGGGAGGGGTGGTTTTTCACAAATTCTGGGTCCTTCCTCCTGTAGCTGGTTAAATCATCCCCAGCTGATGAGCTGATGCTTCTAGTGAGGGGCAGAGCAGCTGTAATGTGCAGGGCACAGGACACAGCAGCTTATTTGACTGATTCAAGCATGTAGATGACCCTGGGGGAAGGTTCAGCCTTAAATCAGCACATTTCTGCCTCAAGCTAATCTGCCCAGTGTTTCCCACTGCAGCAATAGCCAACCCTGCTGATGAGGATGCACAGAGTATCCCTCCAGCAGCATGTCTGCCCCAGCCAAGGTCCCCACACCTGGTATGGAACAAAAATAGCATCAGGCTGGTGCTCCTGAACCTGTTTCAGGCTATCCTCCAGCAGACTGGCATGGCCATGGTGCAAGAAGCTGCTGCCTTGGTGCAGGGAGAAGGACCTGCCCAGCAGCTCACGTGTTCACCACGCTCCTCTGCCTGTGTGCACATGTTGCTCCTCATGCTCTTTGCTGCTCCAGACTGGAAAAGCTCATTCCCTGCAGGAAGACAGGTAAAATGCCTGAGGAGGCAGGTAAAATTCCATACAGGGAGGCCACCACCTCGTCGTTCACTCCCAAATATCCTCCTCTTCGGGGCTGTGTGCGTGTCTGAGAATAGCTCCTTGCCACAGCCTCCTCTCAGGAACAGTGTTATTTATTCATAGGCGTTGGGCTTGCTCTGATAGTCTTTCTGAATTTATTCTAAAAAGAGATCTGCCTTGTGCCTGGGAAGTGCCTGGCCCTTCCTCCAAAATGGGAGTGAGAAAAGCTCCTTGTGTGTTTTTTGTGCACGGTTAAAAATAGCCTCCCAGAACTGCAGGTTGGATAAATATGAATGAGGGAAGGGCAAATGTAGTAACCTTCAGAGTCTACGAATGGACAGGTGTGTGTGTCAATCCTAGAGCTTCTAAAATTTCTTTTCTCACCTATTTCATACTCCAGTCTCTGCTTTCTTCTCTACCTTTCTTTGTCCTTTGTTCCCATGGCCTTGTTTTAATTCTCCTGCACCATTCTTTCTTTCGTTTAACTCTCACTTTGCTCTGCTTATTTCTTTCCCTTCCCATCAGTGTCCTTACCTGCCTCTGTTTTCCATCCTGTTCCTCCACACCTCATCTTTTTCTTCTTTCCCAATACTTCTCCCTGTTCTTAGTCGGTACTCCCTGTTCTCCCTCTTGTCTCCTCTTCCTTTTCACCCTGGGGATTCTTGATCCCCAAAGACAGCCCTGGGCTGGGTTGCCAGCACAGCCTTTGGCTCAGGAACAGGGATGGCAGCCAAAGGGAGGTGTTTCTCTGCATCCTGGATGTGCAGAAATACCTCACTGAAACGGCTGTTTACACTTGTCACCTTGGTCAGAATCAGACATAAAACCCTTAAGCCTGTATCTGATGTATTTAAATGGATGAGAATGTTAGAAATGAAGAGTCTGCCCATATGTTGTGAGTGTCTTACAGTGACAGACCCGAATGTTTATCCACATGAAGACCCTTTCACACTAGGAAACAGTGTTAAATGGCTTCAGGGTAAGTGGATTTGAGCCAGAGAGGGTATAAATAGCCTGCTGGAAATGCTCTTCATGCTGTCTCCTATCCCCAGCTTCCCTCATCTCTCCCATTTCCAGTTTTTAAAGGAGAAAAATGTTGTGTTTTTGGGATATTTCAGGTCAGTCTGGGAGCTGTGTGGGCCTTAGCAGCTCTTTTTATGTTAAAACCCCATGGCTGATGTGAGCATCTGCCAGGTTCATGGGCTGTAAGGAAAGAGCCTGAGCCATGTGGCATTTGGATAAGAAAGCATCAAATACTATTTAAAACTTCTTGAAATCTCCAACTTCTTGTGGAAAGCCATTGCCTAACAAATTAGTTGTATTTAACCAGTCAAAGCCACTTTTCCTCTTGGAAGAGGAATTTAATGGAAGGATGCAGTTACTTCTGTTTTAGAAGCCCCATTCTTCCTCCATCCTCAGCCTGGAGTGGATGGACAGAGGATGGACAGTGCTCTCTGTCCATCCTCAGCTCTGTACTAACTTAATTTCCAGTGTGCTGAGGAATGTGCACTGTTCTAACATTCAACATCAGGAAAAAGAGAAGTGTTTATTGCCCTTCCTAGTGAAAAGGAAGTGTTCAGAAAGTTCTACTGAAAAATTAAACTTCTGCACCATCATACTCTCAATTCTTCTCAAGAAAAGAGGGGAAAAGGTTTGAGTTTTAACATGTTTGTTTGGGCTACCAAAAAACCTCATTGCCTGCATTTAAATTAGAGCATATTTTGTTCACTTCTGGGAACTTTGCTGTGAAGAGGCAGCTTTGGTCAAGCTGACCCCTTGGAAGTGGGATTCCTTTTGCTTTCTGCCCTCCACAGCTCTGTGTCAAAACTGATAGCACTGAGGGAAGAAAGGACATGGTTAACCCAGTGCCTGGATCAGCTGCTGTTGGGAGCAATGGGAAATGGAAAACCATTCAAGCAAAGATGTCTCTTGCCCCTGCTGCACAACTCCTTCCAATAGATGGGATTTTGGAATGGCAATTTATATTAATACTCAATAGGATGTTGCTATAGCAACTATATGATGTGGTGAATAATTTCATGGGCTTAAATCCAAAATGCTAGGAGCTAAGATCGGTCTGAGCATGATTTAGGACTTTGGTCATGTGGGTTCTGTGCTGGAATGGTTGGACTTGGGGAAAAGTTAGGGTAGAAGATAAAAGATGCTTCTCTGGCTCTGAAGTACCTGTTAGGTGCAGATGGGGTGGGAGACTGAAAATTAAGGACACTCCAGAATCTTCCCTATGCACCAATTTGCATGTGTAGCCACAAGGGACCCTGATTCACAGCAGTTCCCTTTTGGTATTAGAAGTTTGCTGTAAACCAGATCTGACATTTAGCTTCAAGTCAAATTAAATTGATTTGACCTAGAATGATTTTTATTGGTTTGTTTTTGTTTCACGTAAAAAAAAATCATTAAAAAAAAAAATCTGTTACAGCTCAGTTCCAAGCAGAATTACTTCCCTTTAATTTTCTTTCTTGCCAAAGTGAAGAGTCTCTTATTTGCCCAGTTTTCATCTGCAGTGCTAAGTTACAAGAGGCAAAATTGGGCTGCTTATGGTGGTGCCAGAAAAAGACATCTGGAACCCTGTCAAAGGGCAGAACTGGAATTCATTCCCTCATCCAGATGTGCTGTAATGGGGAGATGGTGTGTGGGCACTCCTGTGCTCCCTGTTCCACTTCCCTGCCCTTTTCCATCAATATACCTTGACATGTAGCCTAATTTTACACATTAAGTTCAAGCCACTTTTTCTCCCATATTCTAAGACTAATGACTAATTCCCTCCCTTCACTTATACCTTGAGAATATTTATAGACTGTGATCCTGTTCTCGCCCTCCCTTCCCTCTACTGTGCAATATAAATTTATCTGTTATTCCCTCCTCAAAGTGGTCCCAGGTGTCCTGCCCTCCAGTGCTTGTGCCATTAGCATCTTCTGTAGCTTCTCTGCATTCTTCTGTTCTTGTCCTCCTAAACAGGGAAAACAAACCACAGAAATGCCTAGCTCCTGGGTTTTCTGTGCTAAAGGACAAGGTACAAACAAATAACGGGGATCTCTTCTCCCTGCCCTGCCCATTCCTGTCAGGGACTTTCTGTTTTACACTGCAAGGCTACTGCATGAACTCTTATTTATAATACTTCTGTTCATGGGCTGGCTCTGGCCTCCCTCAATGTCCTGCTGGGTGTTCATTTGTGCTCAGGCTGTAGCACTGCACACACACTCTCACTCCTTAGGGGAATGCACTGCATCCCTGAGCACAGAGTCATCCTCTGATGCATTTACACCACCCTGGCTGAGGTTTTTAATGCAATGAATGATTACTAGTACCTGATACTGCATGTAAAGACCTCACTCCAGGACATCTTAGTGTGTTATTTCCCCTGTTATCACTTTATCCATCTGACTGATACCCTATATGTACATTATGTGTTGATTACCAGAAGGAACCAAATGTAAAAATTACAAGAGAAAATGAAGTTTCCCACACTCAGTATTTTTCCTGTGCTGCCTAAAGCTATTATTATAGCCAAGAAGGCTATTAGATTTAATTTTTAACACTTTTTTTTTTTTTTAAGCACAAGCCAGAGGCTGGACATGACTGAGCAATTTGTGCTGGCAGCACAAAAAGACAACTCTGTCCTGGGCTGCAACAAAACCAATGGGGGCACTGGGTTGAGGGAGGGGATTCTGCCCCTCTGCTTTGCTCTGCTCTGCTCTGGTGAGACCCCACCTGGAAAGCTGCATCTAGCTGTGCAATCCTCAGCACAGGAAGGACATTGAAGTGTTGGGATGAGTCCAGAGGAGGCCACCAAGATGCTCCAAGGGCTGGAGCGGCTCTGCTCTGGAGACAGGCTGAGGAGGCTGGGGATGTTCAGTCTGGGGAAGAGAAGGCTCTGGGGTCACCTAATTGAAGCTCTTCAGTGCCTAAAAGGGCTACAGGAGATCTGGAGAGGGAGAGATCTGGAGAGGGGCTGTTTACAAGGGCATGGACTGACAAGACCTAGGGGAAATGGCTGCTAACTGACAGAGGGTGAAGGTAGATTGGAGATTAGGAAGAAATTTTTCACTGTGAGGGTGGGGAGGCCCTGGCACAGGTTGCACAGAGAAGCACAGAGGGGTTTGGAGCAACCTGGTCTAGTGGAAGGTGTCCCTGCCCATGCAGAGGAGTGGAACTGGATGATCTAGAGGGTCTCTTCCAACCCATTCTAATGCTTTAGCTTATCTAGTAGTGATGTTCTTCCAAATGCCCTTTGGCTCACTGACAGTGGTAGACTCTAAAAACGGGCTTTTCCCAAAGGAAAAAATTCTTCACTTGCCCTGAAGTTTTCTGGATCTTCTATCTCTTTGAAAACAGCATGGAAAAAACTGCTTGCCATATTTTCGTATTCTCTTTGGACATTTTTATCATTGTGGCACAAACCTGTGAGTGAATCAGCAATATCTGCAGAGATGTCCTGTCCAGAACTTGTTCTAGAAGCTGCTGTCTCCTCAGCTGAAGTGCTGTGCCTGGTGTGTCTGCTGGGATGGAAAGTTGGTCATCACAGATGCAATTCTGACTATTATGTAGCTGGTTTCCAAAACTAGCTTGTGCTGGAGCGTGAAACAGGAGAACTACCCATGGAGGTCGTGTATTTACCTTGTCTCTTCAAGCAGGAGCACCTCCCCTGATTGCATCTGAGAGTTCCTTCTGTAACTATTCACCAAAAAACTTTCAGTTGCTCAGGATCTGAAACCTTCTTGGGCTATTTCAGTGCCTTCTGCCTCCTCTAGGGCCAGGGTGGCATCAGGTTGGGAGTCTTGGGTGCTCCACTGGGGGAAGGGACATTCTTTGGAGGAAAACAGACCTCCCTGTGACTGATAATCTAAGTTTTCATTGCAGCTTTTCCTAGAAATCCTGCAGCAGGCGTGGATGAGGCAGCAGCAGTGCCGGCACACGACAGGCAGAGCAATAGGAGAGCTCTCTGCTCCTGCCTTTCCCTGCAGCTTCCACAGGCAGCAGGCACCTGACCCGGCTCTGCTAAAGCTGCACGAGGTATCAGGAGCTGTGCAATTATCAAAAATGCCTTTCCCTCGTGGAGGCAAGCCCCAGCTGTGCCGCTGAGCACCGGGAGAAGCTCCTGGCAGGGAGGTTGGTCCTGGCGCTGCTGCGGAGCTGCCGCCCCCCTCCTGCTTTAATGACACACCGCAATTCCAGCAAATGGGTGGTTTGGATCGAGTTTGCTCTGCCACAACCTCCAAAGCTTTCAGGAGTGCAGGCTCTGCTGTCATTGACTCTGCAGAAGGCTATGATTTAGCCACCAACCTGGGCTGTGGGGAGCTGGGTCCCCCTGCAAGGAAGGAGAAGGAGCATCTCCTGGGCTCTCAGAGAGGGCAACAGTCGAACTAACCTGTGTTCCTTGAAACCTTAATTATGCCTCTACTCAGAGCACAGAGTTCAAACCTTCTGGCTGCTCTCCTGGGTGGGTGAATAGTTTTGGTGTCATGTATTCACAGGAAAGAGAGGGAAGGACTTGTATCGGTTCTTCTGTAACGTAAAGTGAAGAGATAGGTCTAAAAAATATCCTCCAGAGTGAGATGTCTGGGGAGGATTTTCCTGTCGCTGTTTGGAGTGAACTCATCTGTCACAGGAGAAGAGACACAGTGGCAGGTAAAGCAAGGAGAGACCTTGAAGGCAAGGACACTTCTAGCATCAGTTATAGCACACATGGCCCAATCCTCCTCAAGCAGAAGCTGGAGCCAGCAGGTTGATGCTGATTTATGACTGCAGTGGCTCTGCCCCAAATTCTGCACTACTTTGAGAGGTTTAACTTTTAATATACTTTTGAAAACTTTTTGATTGACTTTCAGATGCATTCTTGGCGGCACCACCTTTTAGAACCAGAGAGAAATCACTTAATGGGCAAGGAAACCCTGTTAGCACTTGGATCAGAGTCTGCTGCCTCATCTGCCTCTGCAGAACCTCCCCATTTCTCTTTCTTTCTTTAAATGTTTTCTGATATTATATATTCTGTATCCTGCTCAATGCTCTGCAGGGTCTTTTGTCCTGCTGTTTCTGTTGCTGCCTGAAAAAATAGACACCAGGAGCCAGCACACCTGCTCCTCTGGCCTTTCTGGAGCAGGTCACGTTGAGGTGGGAAAACCTTGGGTGGAAAGAGAGCTTGACAATGATTTTTGATATTTTTCTGTGTCTGCCTGTGTCAGCCTGGCACTGCCATGTCCTCTCTGACCTAGATTTCCCTGCTGTCCCCTGCGCATTAGATTTGATCCTGATTTATGGCCAGTAATGCCTTGTCTTCAGACTCTATTTGTTGGCTCCCAGGGCCTCGTACTTCCTTCCCTGGTGACAGTTTTATGCAGGCGTAACTCTTGTACCTTTGGTGGAGTCACTCCTGATTTACCCCAGCCCACAGTGCCTGACAGCTGGTTTTCTCCCTGAATTACTGTGCCTGACACATCACTGTAGATGTTAGGCATTGTCACAAAATTAATTTTCCTCTCGAGAGCCCTCAGTGATTTCAGCTGAACCTCTTTGCAATTGTCACTCTGTCTCCCTGGAAGATTCATGCAGCTGGAGTGGCTTCAGCCTTGGGGGATGGGGGGCCAAGTCCAAGCACAAAACAACTCTTTTTGCCTTTTCTCTCATTTTTTATACATGGCTTTCCATAAGATTTCCACGATTTGTTGTGGTCAGGTAGGAGTGGCATAGAGAGAACTCAGCATTCCCTCCAGATTCTTACTAAAAAGTTATATTTCAGCAAAACTCTTCTCCAACACTGGATTTTCCCTCCCTGTGGAAGAGCCTGAAGCTGCAGGGCAGGGATTTCTGTCTCAGGTTTCTCTCAGCATCAAGAGCAGCTGGCATTGGAATTTCTCCCTTTTCCAAGCTGAGTTGGAATCTGTAGCTCTGTGGCTGAGGATTGACTTGGAGCAATCATGAAAAACTGAATTTACAAGGAACTGGGACAAAGGTGGGGCTGAATGGGCTGAAGGTGCCTGGGACAGGGCATTCCAGGGATGGAATCTGGCCAGGAGAGAAGGTGGTTCTGCAAGGGAGATTGGAGTACAACCTGGTCTGCTCTAAGGGTAAAAGCAGGGAGCAGCTGAATTTCCTGAATCATGCTGGAAATGGGATTTTTGTATTTTAAAAGACAAACGAGACTTAGCCAAACACATCCAGATTTCATGAGCTGCTTTGGAGTCTATTGCTCCAAAGGGAGTTGGGTCCCATTTCAAGTAATGGAAAAGCATGATTTAGGTGCTAATTCACTTAGTGCTTGGAGTATTTTTGTCGTGGAGCTCAGTGAAGTTTTATCATTCCAGGGAAAATTTGACTACAGTCGAATAAGAAAGAATTCATCTTATAAGTGGGCTTTAATTATCCTCAGGAAATTGCATATGAAGGTATTTGAGGTAGTACCATGGTGTCGTTGAAACCTATAAACCAGTCATGTTACTATCACTGGAGTGAAAACCTTTTTACAAGAACCAGATTTTTGTTAACTCACTAAATGATATTTATATATATATATATTTTAGTAATGCTGCACATCTAGCAGCATTTGCAAATTTGTGCACGTTTCAAACCATTCTTGTGCTTTCTCAGGCGTCCTTTTAAAATACTATGTATTTTTCATGCTGTCCAGGGTAGTGTGGAGGGCTGTCACAGACCTTATGCCAAGTTTTTACTGCCAGGTCAAATTGGAGCTCTCTGAGACCATTTATTGAAGCAGAAAGCCCCGAGGGCATGTGGGGATGGGAAGTGCTGAATCATTTATGATGGGTTCGCTTTGCACACTGATGGCTGGCTTTGGGGCACCTGCTCACCATCCCCTGCCAGATGCTGGGAGCCCTGGAGTCCCGTGGATGCCTTTGAGAGCTGAAGATATTCAACATCACCAAATCGAGCTCTGCTCCCCTGCCTGACTTGCCTTGGTCCGGGGTGCACCATGACACCCACAGTGGCTACTCAGCAGCAGCAAAAAGGTGGATCCTGGTGTATTTTTGGGGAGGCACTAACAGGGAAACAATAGTGGATGTGGTGCAGCATCTGCAGCCAAAAAGAAAAAAGAAAAGATGCTGTTAATATCCTGCTGGGATGGAGTGGACCTTCTTAATCTTATTAAAAGCTCAGGAGTGTTTCCTACACATCCCTCCCACAGATGAGGCTGTAGCACTCCACAGCAGAGCCAGGACCTGCTCTATGCCTGCCCAGCTGCTGGAAGATGCCAGAAGCTGGCTGCAGCAACAGGAAAAGCCCCCAGGCAGGGCCTTGGGGAGAACCATAACGTGGTGGTGACCTGTCACCCACTGCTGAGGGGTGTACTTCAGCCAGGCAAACTGATGCTCCCAAAAGTGTTAGGGCCTCTAATGGTTGGATCCTGAAAGGGATTTGTCCCCTGCTCCAGTCTCTGGGCTTACAAGAAGGTGGGGAATTGATAAAGGTTGCTGATCCTTAGCAGCCAAGGTTTTTGGGGGCTGGGATCCCAGCTGACCCCCCTTCCCCTATATATTTATTATGTGGAGAACTGAGATTGGGTGTCCTTGGATCTGGAAGCTGCAATGACTGTTTACAATACACAGCTAAAGCTATGGAAAAGTGATGCAACTCCAGCTGGGAGGTTGTAACTCATATCCTCTGCAAAATGACCTGGAGGAGAGATTTAACATGCAGCAAAGCTTATCATTAACTTGTTTGAATTTGACTCGCTTCCATCTCGGGAGGGGGGAATGAATCAGAAGCCACTCCAATGAAATCAACTGAGTAATCAGAGTGTCAACAGGATTAAGCCTGTTTTTTCCACATTGTCCTCTTGCCTTCCTACCTGTGCAGGAGACAGCACCTGCCACGGCAGTATTTCCTCTGGTTGCTGCGGGATCCGGAGGGAAGGATGAATAAGGCACAGCTGAGGCACTGACTCACTCCTGTCCCCAGAGCTGAGGCACAGGCTGTCAGCTGCTGGAGCCTGCGGGGAGCAGCCTTCCTGCTGCTCTGTGTTTCCCCAGCACGCTCGGGACCATGCAGAGAACCACGGGGAGGAATAATAGAATAGGATCGTGTACCCTCCCGATACATCGGGTTTTCCTGTAGCGTTCCTATTGTGTAAATGAATCCCCAACCGACTCTCGGGGTGTGGCCGTTCGTGTCTGCCAACGCGATTTGTGGGGATGTATCTTTGTTGCAGACAGGATTAGGAGAGTTCTGGAGGAAAGGAAGTTGCCAACCTGTGAAGTGGGTTTGGGAATCCCGAGCTAAAACAAAGAGCACCATCTCCTGGCAGCTGGGAATAGCTGGCACTGCTTCCAGGGATGCACGCCCCGTTGCAGTTCTTCTGCAGGCAGCTTGCTGCTCTCTCTGTCCAGCCCAGAGCATCTGGAGGTGGGATAGCTCAGGGCTGACAGCTCTGGCCGCTGAGAAAGGCTAATCCAGGGGACACCGGGAGCTGACCCAGTGGTGCTATCCACAGCACCGTGATGCCTCTGCTTGATGTGAGAGCTCTCAGACATTTGGGGTTCCAGTCTGAGTTGACACACAATTGCTAAAGTACTTTTGAGCTTTGTTTGGATATCAAAGTGTTTGGGGTTAGAAAATTCATGCAGAAGGGTCCTGCAGAACTGAGAGCATGACTCTCAAGTGGTACACCCAAATATCCCTGAGGATGGCCAGATTATTTTGAAGCAGTGAATGATTTGGGTTGGGGTTAAGAGATGCCTCTGCCGCTTGTGCAAGCTGCCCTTGCCACTATCAGGAAGGTACCAGTCAAGGACATTTGGAAATCTTGGAGCTTTCCTGAGGTTTGGGTTGAATTTGAAATCAAGCTGAGAGGGAAAAACAGCTTGGTCTGGATCCAAGAAAATGGTGTGCTTTGAATTTGGAGACAGACTTGGGACTGCTTGTCTGTCTGAATGTGGTAAAGAGGAGTGGAAAAGTGATGTAAGACTGAACATCTGCATAAAGATGTGTATGGACACAGATTAGAATGCAGTAAGACATTATGAGTTTTAAAAAGGAAAGTAGCTAAGTTGGGGAACTAAAAGGACACAACGAGACATGTATCAGGGTCAAAAAAAAGGAAGAAGTCTTTCCCTTTCTCCCCCTCCTTTTATAAGTGTAAGTGAGGAACAAAAAGAAGCCAAGGTCAAGCAAAGGCTTTTTACTTTTAGTGGCTGATGATAAAGTTGTAAATTTGGTACAGAAAAAAAAGGCAGGATTGTTTAATAACTGCTTTCATTGTGCATTTGTAAGAAAGCAGGAAGATACATTTTCCTAATGGTCATGGCTGAGTGATAAAAATGAAATTATATCTGTAATTGATTAATTACTGCAGGTCAGGGATTGTTGAAATAGGACAGGGTGGATCTGGGAGAGAGCTGGGAAGACCCAGCTTCTGGGAGCTTTCATCCCTGCAGCACTGGGGCAGCCAGTAATGACTCCTAAAGCTCAATACCCAAAGCAAAAAGTCAGAGCCAACTCTTTAAAAGACTTACAGGAATTTGCTGGAAGCTGCTTGCTCCCACTATTCTGCCTTTGTCTGAAAAGGTCGCTGAAACCTCAATTCCTCCTGTTGCGACCAAAAAGATTTTGTCTTCTCTGCAGAACTCCAGGCTGTAAAAACTGCATCACCTGATTAAAGATTAGTTCTCTCCTCTCTTCTTCTGAAAAAATTATTAATTTTGAGCAAATCAGTGATATGCAATAAATGCAGAACCTTGCATTGAGGGGTTGCCAGCTGTGTTGGGGAACTGAGATTTCATGTCACAGAATCATGGAATGGTTTGAGTTGAAAGGGACCTTAAAGATCATCTTGTTCCAACCCTCCTGCTGTGGTCAGGGACACCTTCTACTACCCAGGTCCCTCAAATATCAGTCTATCTGTGCTAGTGAAGATCACCAGAGCTGCATGTGAAGCCTGGCAGGTTAATATGAAGTAAGGTTATTTTATTGAAAGTTGAGCACAATATTCTGAAGTGATCAGTTTTAATAAGGCCAAGAATACTCTAGTTGGGGAAAAAAAAGAATCAGTTTTATTTAAATCAGCTCTTTTTCTAGACTGTGATCCTCAGCTAACTTTTTGTTCCCTGTTCCAGTGTGCTACAGCAGTGCAGCTTGCCTTGATCCAAATTAGTCTTCAGCTGCCTTTCTTAAATTAAGAGCTACTCTGCATGGAACTGATGATTTCTAAATTATTTCCTGTGTCAGTTGCTAAATAGCTTTAAATCCAGTTCCATAGGAGAGGATTTCTGGAGAGTTCACTTATTCTGAGCAAACAAAATAGTCATTTTCCAATATTTTTTTTCCTTTGCAGTTGATGAAAACACATGTAACTTGCTGAGCATCTCAGCTGGGCTGGAGTGATTGAATCAGATCCATTACTTCTTAGCTGGTCACAGGAAGTGAAATTATTTCCCGAGAGCTCATATGACAAGAAAGCACAACTGCTGCTCTCAGGAGCTGAATAGCTTTCCTTCACCTGAATTGGCAGGCAAGTTTTTGGGCAGTTTTGAGTGAAATCCAGATTAAAAAACTCCCAGCCTTTGTAACAAGGGTAAATTCAGACCTGATACTGTCATCTGTTACTGGTGCTATTCAAGGCTTCTCCTTCCCACGGATATTGAACCAAATAAACCTAAAGTCAGAGAGGGAATTGCCTAATCACCAGGCTCTGGGTACACTATTCTTCAGCAAAAATCTGCTCAGCTATTATCAGTTTCCATGTCTTTAATAGCCAGTCTAATAGCCGAGAGATTCACACTTCCCAAATGAGAGGCAGTTTCAGCAATGGCTTTAAATCAATCCCAGTGGAAATAGGGAGTTACATTAAATCCTATTAATTAGGCAATTTCAGCTGTCTTCAGTGCTTTTGACTCTGCTGTTGCCTTGAGAGTTAGGATCCCCATATGTCCTGCTAATGTGAACCCTCCCTCTGCTCACATTCCCTGTGACTCTCTCTCCTCCTCAACCCCAGTAGGAAATGCATTTTCTCGTTTCATTTTTATGTGCAAAAATGTTGCAGGAAAAAAAAAAAAGGTTTGTGATTGACAGTGATTCCATTCTAAATCAGCTCCTGTGTTAACACCTGCTGCAGCACCGGGTTTGTACTATTTGAAAATGTGATGTTTATGTCAATTACTATTTCAGGTTATTTTTCTTTCCTGAGGAATAACCTAAAGAATAGGGAGGTATTTTCTCAACCTCTCTTTGTCACTGTGGCTCTCCTGTGAGCTGCCCTGGCTATATCTCCTGCTGTTAAGCACCTGACACAAATGCATTAGAAACCCTTTCACTGCTCTATTGATCAGCCTTGCTAAGAGCTGCAAATGCTTGTACATCTGGCGCCCATGTACTGTGGACAAAGCACAAATGGAAGCTGTGAACAGCATCTGTGAATATTGCTTTGGTGGTGGCTTCAATCTCCTTTGACTCTGTTTGTGCTCCCTCTCTCCTAGCAAGAGTGGGATGTTTGTAGGGATGGATTTTTGCCCTCTGATGGTGTTGTGACAGCGTGTTCCTTGGGAGCAGAAAGTGTTCCACAGCCATCTTGAGCTGGTCCACAGCCACTCAGAGTCAGTGGGACTTTTCCAGTGAATTCAGTGGGCTTTGGATCAGGTCCAGGAGGCACTGAGGAAGCATTTAATGAAAGAGCAGCCCTGAAACCCCGTGATTTAGACAGCCACTCACCCAGCACAAATAGTAAATTACAAACAGCAGATACTGGCAGCAACAGGCATGAATAGTCTGTAGTCAGCAATTCACAGTCTGGAATATGTTGGCGTAAACAATGCATCAGATAATTCCAGCTAACCAACACATTTGTGAAAATCCAAGCCTGTTCATGGATAATTTTCAAAAAGGCAAGTTCAGCAAGAAGAGCACTTGCAAGGAATAGAATCTTTCCCTTTTTGCTTACTGCTCATTTAGAAATGCGTTCTGGGTATGAGCTGTCCTTGCAAGGCACTGGATGACCTCAGGTCGAACCTGGATGTTGGGCAGCCCAGTTTATCCCTCTTCTGCTCTGGTTTTGCTCTGGTTTTCCACTTAGGCTTCATTCTCACATAGCTTTGCTGTTGAGACGGAATTATTCAGAGCAGTGAGGATGGGAGCTGCCTGCAGCAAGTTACAAAAGCAGCCCTGAGTGAGCTGGCAGGAAAATAGAAGGTGAAATTTGGAGTAGGTAAATGTAAAGATGCATAGAAAGAGAGGGGGAAATAAGTTCACATCTCCACAGTGACCCTCACCACTGTGAGGCAAGAGCTTGCCTTGGTGATACAAATTTCTGTGAAAAGTTCTGTGCAGTGCTACACAGCAGTGAGAACACCCAGCTGAAGCCTGGGAATGACTGGGAATGGATGATTTTCCACCTGCTGGCTGCAGCACCCCTTGCTCTTTGCTCTCCTGTGGCAAAAGCTGCTACAAACCCCTGGCTGTGGGGATGGAGCTGCTGGCAGCATCGTGTGTGCAGGAGAAGATTAGCAGGCAGGATGGTGTGGAGCAGCAGCACCCAAAGCCAGGGAGTATGGAGACACAGGAGCAGGTAGCACAGGTAGGCTGAAAAGCAAGGAGTGGCACTTTTGGGTTGCTGTTACCCTGTGCTACCAGGTTTCCCATTGTAATAGGAGGGGGACGTTGTTCCTAGCCTAGAGGCGATCCAGGGAAAAGAAATTGGCTTGCAAGACATCACAACACTGAACACTGAACAATGCAGAAATGTGATGAGGGAAATGATCACTCTGCCTTTGTGCAGGGTTTGGGGTGTGTGTGTGTCAAATCCAGGGAGGTTGTGCAGTAAAATAAAGCCTTCAGCTACAACTCTGAGGTATTACGGGGAGAAATACTGCTTCAGGGCTTGCTAAATGAGTTACACATGCCTGATGCACGGAGGGCTGTGGGGAAAAGCAGTTGTGGTGGTGTTTAGAGATGGCATCACTCTCTGTGCGAGCAAGGCGGAAGGAAATACTCAAATGCAAGTAGCTCAGGAGCTTTCGCATGGACATTTTCCAGCTTCTGGCTTTGCAGCTGCAGCAATGTCCCTTTAGTATTATGGTGAAGTCTGCACTGTATGTGGTAGCCCAGGCAGGTGTGGAGCAGGTCAGGACCTTCACATCCCTTGCAGGTGAGGAGCAGAGGTCAGAAAAAGCCAGCCAGCCCCTGTGACGCTTCAGCACACAAGGGGTTAACCGGCTACTCCCTCCCATAGGCACCAGCCCCTACAGACGTTGGCTTTGTTCCTCCTCATCCCATTTCCTCAGCCCCTGTAGAAATCCATCTCTCCCGCCTCCCTCATGGGGATCTCACTGTTCCTGTTGTGGAGCTGTGCTTTGTATGAACGCTGCAGAGAGAGTGGCCGCTGTTCCTAATTTAATTAGCATCATCCCCAGGAACTGAGAGCATGGCAGAGGGATTAGAGGCAGTGCATGAAAATGGTGCATGGGTTTAACCACCTTCATGCCAGCATGATTTCTAGATGATGCACACGGGCCACAGCTCTCTGAACATGTGGAAATCACTAAATGAGAATGCTGAGTCTCTGCCTTGGTGTTTCACAAATTGAGCGTGGCTACCCTTAAGAGAAAATGTAATCTGAATCTGCTTGCCAACTTTCCCTCTGAATTTCTGTCCAGCAGAATTTTTTCATAATGAAAAGTTTCCTTAGGACAAAATTCCTCCAGTTCTATGTATTTAAAAAGAACTATTGGTTTAGTATTGGAAATTAGATTTCTTTTAAGGATGTTGGATGCTGAGCTCCTGGTTTGGATTGTGAGGGATGTTGTGAGGTTGCAATCACAGGAGGTTTTTATTTACAAGCTGGGCAAACATTGGCCAGGAATGCTTAGTTACTATCAGGATCCTTATAGCTGTTTTAAGATGGAACAGCAGCTGGAAGCCTTGTGTGACAGATGTGCCACTATATTGCTCAAAGGTATAGAAAGAGACAGTCCCCAGCCTGCAGGCAAAGTCAAGTCTAGTTCACAAACCAAAACTAAAATCAGGAAGGGCTGAGTGTGGCTTTGCAGAAAGCTTGATGCAGAAAGCATGCAGGCAGTTGTGTCTTACTGTGCCTCATTTTTGTGTGTTTGCTCCAGGTGTCACAGGCTCGTCACACCTCTTTGACTACGGCTCCACTGCCAACGGAGGCGACAACTCCTTCTACACCTCTCTGATCTCCGATGTCCACTACACCACCCCACGGGACTCCACCTACTTCACAGGCATCTATCAGCAGGAAAACACTCCCCCCATTCCCTGCTCGGGCAGCACGGAGGGGTTTAACGCTCTGGGGCATCCTGTGCAAGATGTGACGGGGTTTGAGTCCCGTGGCTTGTTTAGCTCAGACTCGGGAATAGAGATGACTCCTGCAGAGTCTACTGAAGTCGACAAAACCTTAGCAGATCCCATGAAAGTAGAAGCTTACAAATACATGGACATGAGTAGATCAGAAGAAATAAAGTACCAAGAAAAACATGACTCTGACTCAGAAGATGAGAGCCCAGGCCTTAGTGATAAGTACCGGGGAACACCCGCAGGGTCCAGCCACGCCGCTGAACCTCCTCGGACGCCTTTGGAGAGCACAAAGGCAGCCAAGGAACAAGATCTGTTGGAAGACAGAAAGTCTGGGGATCAGCACAGTCCCTCTGTGGCTACAACCCCTGTCAAGATCACACTCACTGAGACAGAAAGCACCAAGGAAGCTGCCAGCAAAGAGCCCAGCCTGACTCAGCTGGACACCGGCCTGAAGCCGAGCCATGAGGTGGTGCCAACGGTGACAGTGTCGGAGCCGGAGGATGACAGCCCAGGATCTGTCACACCACCCTCCTCTGGCACAGGTAATGCTGGTGTTGGTGCAGGGCACTGAGGGTTTTGCTGTTGAAGAAGTTGGTTGCAATTGTACCCTGCATATTGGAGAATTACCATGGAATTTTTGGGTGGGTGTAACGGGGTGTGAGAGGACATTGACGAATCTCCAGGGCCAGAGGTGTTCGTGCTCTGCTCTGGCACCAGTTTGTGTAACCAAAGTGAAGGGAAGGCAACCTGTGCTCCCCATGATGACATACTGCTCAGGATGGGCTGCCCTTGCTGTATGGAAAGGGATCCAGGCCTGCTGAGCCCAGTCCTCAGGGATCTCTCTTCGAGGGGAAGCAGTGTGTCTATGGGCATCACTGGGGTATCTTCATCTGGGCCATGCTTTGAGCTGGATCCTGGTGGTTTGGGAGTCTCTTGGTCACCCTGGCTGCCCTGATTCCTCAAGGGAAATGAGGTGTGTGGGATCAGGGCAATGCAACTGACGGGGTTCATATTATTAAAATTTTAATGGCTGGCTTAACAACTCTTTATCGTTGCAGAAATAAGGCTGAATTGTTAAAAATCAGTGCTGTTTTCATGTGAAAGTGCTGCTTTTATAAAGTGCTGAGGAGGGAAATGCTGTCGCCTCATTTACAGAGGGGCCTGGAGGGACAAAAGAACAGTCTCTTTAAAAGACTCCTGCTTTCTATTGGAGAGTGCCAAAATCCTGTGTTTATATGTTTTCTTATTGTATGATTACTGCAGTAGTGCATAATATCTATTCCTCATTTTCCCTGAAAGACACTGACAAAGTAGGAAAGTAGCAGACTGCTTTAAAGAGTAATGAAGTTCTGTGACAGGAAGCAGATTTTTTAGACTGAAAATAAAATTTCAAAGTCTTGGATCAAAACCCTTTAACAATGAACATTTGACAAAGAACACCCCCGGCTGAAACTTCCATTGCTTCAGTTTCATTTGGAAGCATTTAAAAAAAAACAACTAGAATTTCCATAAAATGGCAGGCTGGCACCCAGACTAATACCTCCATTTGGAGAAATATTTGGTTCCTACAGAAGAATGAGGGAGCATTTGTCCACTTCCACATAGGAAAAGGGGATAGAATCCACCACAGCTGTGAATTTATTCTGCCTGCATCAGCCAGAAACTTTAATGAATAGACTTTAGAGCCACATTTTTCTTCTTTTATTTGACTGAGTGAAATCACACACTGCTCCTGAGACCTGCCACTGTTCATCGATTTACACTTTCTGCTACAAGGTAATTAAGGACTTCAGGCACTGTTACTTATTCAGTCCTGGTCACCGTTCAAGGCTGCCTTGGGGATGCTCAGTATGTGTTAGCCATCTAAACTGCTTATCCATCGTGTTAAGGAAAGAAGGCATCTTCTTCTAGAGGCTGGCTCCCAAGGGGTGTTTCCTCTGGATTTCCCCCCCTTTCCTGCAGCTGGGAATGTTCCATGCCCAGACCCCACATTAATAAGTGATGAAGAAATTTAAAACCTGCCCTTGCTATTCCCACGCAGTGACCCAGCAAAGTCGTGGCTCCTAGGCACCCCTCAAGCATTCTGGCTTGAATCAAGACTTTTGAAAACATTTTGCTTTTAATCTCTGGCCCTCATCTTTCTGGGGAAGGAAGACATGGTCTGTCTCTGCGCTGCGCTGGTGCTGAAAGGCCGTGGGTATTTATCCACTTCCCAGTGCCAGCAGTAAATGTGACACCCTGCTGCTGGCCACAAAGAACTGTTTTATTCACAAGGTGAATGCCAGGGCTGGGAGTTGCACACTGCCAGCACAGGGAGGAGCGGGGTGAAGCCCAGGAACGGTGCGTTGCTGCGCTACGAGGGCTGGAAGTCACATGTCTGTTTGGACTGCAGCCAGAAGAGAAGGATGCACGAGTGCACCAGAAAATTCCCAGCATCCAGGCAGGAGTGCGTGTTAACAGTGCCAGCACCTTAATCCTGTCTGAGGCCACAGTTTGGGGTGCAGAAGGACTTTTGTGCCATCTGCAACCACGGGGCTGGAAACCTTCCTCCACTCCACTGTGGTATCCAACCCTGTGGATACCTGCAGGCACTGTCCTGTCATGGACTTCTTCACCAGCATCTGCTGGAGGAAACTTGGAGATTTATTTCCTGGTGTCTTTCTTGACTCCTCACAACCTGCAGTGCCACTTAGTGACCCCATCACGTTAGCAGTGACTTTAAATTAGGGAACGAACACTCAGGATTCACACACAAGAACAAATTTCCATGTGTGCTTGATGGCTGTTTCGATGTGACTGGGGAATTGCAGCCAGAAAACAGCAACTAGGTTGTTGATCTTTTTGTTTGGTTTCAAATTTGGGTGACGAAATAGTAATTATTTTTGTTAGTATAATTCAGAATGATATTAAGAATTTCATAATGACATTAAGAATTACAGTAGGAAAAATTGGTTTCGTTCTTGGACCCAGCTGAGCTAAAAGCAAACAGAGAGAATTCACCACCTACACCCTGAGAAAAAACAACCCCCAAATTAATAATAAAAAAAAACCTAGTCAATCAACCAAAGGAAAAAAGAAAAAAAAAAAAAAGAGAAAAGTTTCTCACTTGAAATTTTCCACACCTGAAAGTTGAAGTTTGGCAAAACTACACAC
>VXBQ01011178.1:0-81281 GCA_013400175.1 Phainopepla nitens | reverse complement strand
TTTATAGCGAGTACCTGCAAGGGAGATGCTGTATAAGGTCAAGCTGTTATTACTGTTAGTCACCCCAGACAAGGAGACTTTGTGCCTGTGCTCCCAGCCCTGCTAGAGGGATACGCACTGCTGTGAAATCTATTGCATTTGTTCCCTAAGCTGCTAGNAAACAGTACCTTTATAGATTTACAGTTTCAATATTTAAAATAAGAATGTGACCACAAAATTAGTCCTGTTCTTTAGAGGTGCAAGACACAGGACACTGCATTTGGTCTGAAACTAATAAGCAGGCATATGAATTTCAAAATTTTAAATGCAGCTATCTGCTGTTACAGAAATGGGAGAGGTTTTATTAGAACTTTTGATGTGATTTTTCTTTGCTTTATTTATCTGCAAGATGGGAATTAAAGGCAAATTCATTCTGTATCTGCAAAACGATCACACTTGAATTTTTGAAAAACATTTATAGGGTAGTGGGGGAAGCCTGACTTTGCTTTCTTGTAGAAGACAAAGTAGGCAGAGCTCATGTCTTGAAGCAGGTCCTTGAGATTCTAAATGTCCAGTTTGCTAAGACCTTAATAAAATCCTGCAAATACTTTTCAAACATTAGCAATGGAATAAAAAACAGCGGTAGTTATATCAAATACAAGTTAGAAAAAGCTCTCAAAATTTCCTGTCCTGCTGCTAGTTATGGCAAGCAAGGGGAATATGAAAAAGGGGAGCAAATAAAAAGAAAAAAAAAAAAAGAGAAAAGTTTCTCACTTGAAATTTTCCACACCTGAAAGTTGAAGTTTGGCAAAACTACACACGGGTTGTTAGGATCAGCAGAACCCACCAGGCCCATGTGAGTATTTGTCCCCAAAACAGAAGAATATCTCTTGGTGACAGTCTGATGCTGTCATGTGTGTCTTGACTTAACTGATGATTTTCCTGGTGAAAACCACGTTGTCGAGCCACTGGTCAAGCAGTGACCAGCATTGCCTTGTACCTCAGCTTTTTCCTCAGTAAGTGATGCATCTTTTATAGCGAGTACCTGCAAGGGAGATGCTGTATAAGGTCAAGCTGTTATTACTGTTAGTCACCCCAGACAAGGAGACTTTGTGCCTGTGCTCCCAGCCCTGCTAGAGGGATACGCACTGCTGTGAAATCTATTGCATTTGTTCCCTAAGCTGCTAGAAAATAAGATTATTGATTTTTTTTCCTTTTTTTTTCTTTTTTATTTTTTCTCCTGTATGGCAGAACCGTCCGGCTCAGAGTCGCAGGGCAAAGGCAGCCTGTCGGAGGACGAACTCATCAGTGCCATCAAGGAGGCGAAGAGCTTTTCCTTCGAGCCCCCGGAGGCGCAGCGGCCGCCAGCCCCTCCCGCCGAGAAGAGGGAGCAGCGGGCCAAGCCCGGCCGCCCGCCCGCCTCCGCGCACGCCGAGAACGAAGCCAGCAGCGCCGAGTCCGGCGACTCGGAGATCGAGCTGGTCTCGGAGGACCCCCTGGCTGCCGAGGAGGTGCTGCACTCCAACTACATGACCTTCAGCCACATCGGGGGGCCCCCTCCGTCGCCCGCCTCCCCCTCCATCCAGTACAGCATCCTGCGGGAGGAGCGGGAGGCGGAGCTCGACAGCGAGCTCATCATCGAGTCCTGCGATGCCTCGTCGGCCTCCGAGGAGAGCCCGAAGAGGGAGCAGGACTCCCCTCTGATGAAGCCCAAGGTCATGGACATTATCAAGGAAGAGAACAACTCGCGCGCTGACGCCTCGGACTACGAGGCCAGTAAAATGGCAGAGAGCAGGATGAACAGGGAAAACCTGGCAGAGTCCTCGTCCTACCTGAAAAGCTCCTTTGTTGCACCAAAAATAGGCGCTGAGCCCCCGACCTCTGCTGTCAGCACCGAGGAGCTGAAGGAAAGAGTAAAACTGAAGAAACCCATTGAAGAAACTGTTGTTAACCAAAGTAAAGTGTCTTCCAAGGACTTCGGCAAAAAAAGTCCGTTGGCTTCGTTCCTACTGCCGTTTTTAAATAAGCAGAAAGGTAAATGCAGATGTTGTGTTGGTTTTTGCAGTGCTGCTGAGAGGAGGGGAGGGGGACAAGTGCCTGTGCCTTGCAGGGGAGATGTTTGAAGTGCGGAGCAGGAGGAGCTGCTAGCACAGGATACCCTCAGGTGGAAGCTGGGCATGCCTGTGACACATCATCACTGACCTGCCCATCCTCTCAGGGAAAAAATAAATACCAGCAACAATAATTTTTAGGCTTAAGCATAGATACAGGATGGTGCAGGAAGCCCAGTACCGTGAGGCTGCTTTGTACATCAGGCATCCTGGGGACAAAGAGGAACAAATTAACATCTTACCATTTAAATACTACTTGGCTCATCCCAGGGAAGGACTGCAATCAGGGACGTGGTCCTGCACCTCTCAGAAGTGTAAGGATAAAGATTTTCAGGATGCCTTTATGAAAAAAAAAAAAAAGAAGAGGACATTTGGAGGAGGAGAGGGGTTGGGTTTGGGGAGTCTGGGTGTTTCAGGAAGTGTTCAAGGTCAGATTGGATGGGGCTTTGAGCAACCTGGTCCAGTGGAAGGTGTCCCTGTCTGTGGATGTGGGGTTGGAACTGAATGATATTTAAGGTCACTTCCAACCCAAGCCATTCAGTGAATCTCTGATACTGAAGCTGGTGTCATTTAAACAGATCTTTCTCATGGTGCCTGACACCCTCCTTCCTTAATAATGAGAACACTTCTAGTGCAGGGAAGTGGGTGGCTCATCCCAGTTCTGCAGAACTTAGGGGACACCCTGTGTGCTCCTCTGAGATCTCCTTCCTGAATCCATCAGTGTGAAGAGGAAGGGCAGGACACTTCTGGGTGAGCTTAAGTTGCCTCTCAACAGGTTCCCTTCAAGGCCAGCACAGAACCAACCAGATCCAGGCTTGCTGTGTTGAGCACTATGGTCTAACAGGACGCACCAAACCTTTAGAGACAACTCCAGGTTTTAGTCTGAGCTGAACCCTGAGGACCAAGGGGCAGCATGTGGTCACTGCATGCTGACACTGCTGGGTTCCCTATAGCCTGTAAGGGGCTTGGGTCACAAACCACAAGGAAGAAAAATATTCTTTGCAAGATTCCAGCTTTAAGTAGCACTTTGTGTGCCCTGGCTTTGTTGGCTGGTGTGGGAGGGAGGGAGGGACATTGGGACTGCCCCACACCTGCCCTGCTGCCCCTCTGCCTCTCTGCTGTCCCCCTGGCTGGGCTGGAGGGCAGTGGCTGCCCACATCTCATCAGATGTGTTGGTTTTGGAACTCAAAGAGTTGCTGCTTCCTTGCAAACAGCTGGATAGAGAGTAGAGGAGGGGAAGAATCCCCCCCACACTGCTTAAAGAGCATCCTTTTCCTCTGTCCATGTTTGTGCAGGCATGTCCCACACAACAGGCCAAAGATGTGGCAGGCGTGTGTGAGGGGCACACTTAAAAGACATTTCCTGTGTGCTGTGAACCCAAGCATGCAAGTCTGGTCAGGAAACAGCCTGAACTTGCATGATGTGCTGAGGGCTGCAAGATCTGCAGCACAAACAGAATGTGTTAATAGTGATTCTGAGTAGTAATGCACTAATGACATTAATAGTCTGAATAAGAAACATGATTATTGCTTTTAAGTGTGTTTTCCTGGCAGACTCTCAGAGCTCCCAATGTCATGCTGTGCATCTCATCTCCCTCACAAATAGTCTGAGCTCAAACCATTTCTCTCCCACTTACCAAATTCCCATTTTTCAGGACTAGACAAGCCTCTGCCCAAATCCTACAAGTTGTAGGGCTGATTAAATTAACTTTAAACACTGCTCCTTCAGTCTAGCCTTGAGTCTCTGCAATCCCAATGTGTGTGTGTGTTGTTCTGGACAGAACACTAAAAATTTGGTCTTGGATTTGGGAAAGTAGTTGGGGACAATCACGTGGACAGATAGTGTTCTGTCCCTCAATTTTGAGATTTCAGGATCTGTTACAATTTTTAGTACCCTTCAATCATATTCAGATATTTTTGGCCTAAGTTTCATGACTCTCTTTACTTCTGTCTTTGCCTAAAGTGATGCTAACATACTTGTTCTCATATGGTGGTCAGAGAAAATCCCTGTGTACGTGAGCAGACTTTGTCCCTGTGTCCATGTTTCCTATCTTTATTCCCCTAGGACAGTAGAGGCAGAAGATTTTCCTCACAAGACAGCTAATTACTGCTTGGTGGTGCAAAAAGGACTAATTCAGTATGCACTTTTTTCCTCTCAAGACATCCTGCTGCGTAAGGCAAGGAAAACAAAAACATAGAGCCTTTTGAGAGTATTGTTGGTAAAACTTGTGTATCTTTTTTTAAAGCTGATTTCTAGATATGAGGAGATGGGTTCCAGATAAGAAAGTCTGGATGATGGTAGAATTCAGTTTGCAATGCCTTCCAGTCTTGGGTGTGCTTCTATATTTGGGAAATATTTAAATTGTTATGTTAAATGTGGTATATGGGGTTCTCCTTCTCTCCTGGCAAAGGAAAGCTGGTCCTTCACTCAGAGAATCCACATGAAATCCACATGAAAGCCAGCACTTTATCAGTTATCAGAGGTAAACTGAGGTTTGTGTTAACTGGCTTGGTAGAACCAGAGCATCTCCATGGGTCCTCCCAAGACTCATTGGCTGGCAGGGAGATGATGGGGCAGAGCACATCCACTGGGACAGGGACTGCTTTCATGGCATCAGCTTGAGGTCTTGGCAGAGCTTGACATCACAGCATCACATTTGTAACTTGTGCCAACTCAGAGGCACCTGGCAGGCGTATGGCACAGGCCACACTCAGCCAAAGTGACAAGGACAGGGGGAGAGGTGGCAGTGACACACAGCAGAGTACAGCAGAGTGATGTCACCCAAAGCAGGAACAGCAGTCATTCACTAATTAGGAGAATTATCTTAGTCATAGTTATCTATCATTAAGAGAATACTAACAAGATGCAACTATGTACTTGTAAAATATAGAAATCAGAAAAACCTTGATTGTTTTCTGTTACTTACTTGTTACACAAGATCAAATGGAGCTGTTTAACACACCTGGCTGTGTTTTTGACACCCTGCTGTAGATCTTTCTGTGGCCTTTGGCCATCTCATAGCCAGGTATATGTAATTTTAAAACAGTCACCCATCAGTTCTCATGTAAGCCTTAGCTATTTCACAGCATGGTACTGTAATCCTACCAGGTTTTTTCACCCCTATCCATGGCATTAATGTATTTTGCATTGCTCATCCAAAGAGTTTGCTCTGAGCTGGCCAGACAAAAACTGATTTTGAGTGCAGGAAAAGCGTGGAAAGGCTGTGCAAAGGAAAAGCCCAGCGTTCAACCCGAGCCCAGGAACAGTCTTGCTGGTTGTGTTGCTGCCAGCCTGTGGGCTCTGGACCTCTCTGGTGTGTCTGCTGGGCGTGCTGACACCGCGGCCATCCCCCTGAGTAACAAGGGGGAGCGCAGCAAGTGCACGTGTGGTCTGCACAGTGATCTCTGCTTAACGTCTATTGCCATCCAGTGGCAACAACAAAAACGAGCAGTGACTTCCCACCTCCATTTTACTGGAGCTGTCAGGATTTGATGGAGTGGAGCTATTCCCATGCTGTTCATCAGCAAACAGCCTCTCCTGCTTTTCCACATGGTCGGATGGCTTTGCTTGAGGCACCCCAGGCTTAGCTTTGGCCAGAGATGTGCAGTTGTTACCTATGTTAGTGCTGCCAACTCCTCCTCCTCCTGCAGAGCACAGAGGGGAAGGCAGAGCTGCAGCCAAGCAGCTGCTGTTTGGCTGTTGCTGCCCTCACATCACTCCTGACATCTCCTCCCAGGGGTGGGCACAGCCCTTACACAACAGGGCTTGGAGCATATCTGACTGTGGCACTGCAGGAAGGGAGGGTGCCAGCTCAGTTTCTTCTTCCTTTATATTCTTTTTTTTTTAATTATTATGTGCTGGACTTGCACATGGCTTGGGCACACAGGGAATTTCAGAAAAGACCTGCTGTCCTGGAAACACTAATCCTTTGGCCCGGGGCATTTTGCAAGAAGCCCAAAAGAAGCCTGGATCAAGACAAGCTGAGAAGGAGATCTTTGGCTGGCTTTTTTCCTATCTTCTCTTGTGGTACCTTTTGGCCTCTCTCTGCAAGGATGGCCTGGCTTACCTTGTGCTGTACCCACAGCCTGAGGACCTGGTCCTGGGAGGAGATCTCCCTTATGCTGGAGGATCATGTCTCTCCCCAGCCCCTCCTCCATTTAATGAAATATGCAGCAGCTCGTTACCTTTCAGATCAGATGTCTGATCTCAGGCTATAAAAAAGAAAGAGATGTGGACATTCAAAGTAATGGTTATTTTAATTTTCTTTCTGCTTTATGGCAGAACTTCACTTAAGAAAAGGAAAGCCCAGGCCTGGGGCTGTGGACTGTCACTCACAGGTTAGATGGCGCAATGGGCAGGACCTAGGCTCCAGGCAGGATCCTGCTGGACACAGAGTCAAATAAAATTTATAATTTCAAGTGCATTATTCTGCTGCACAGTCCTGTGCCAACCTGCCGTGAAGCACCTTGATTTTGATGCCTTATGAAAGGCTTTCACAGCACTACTCCAGGCAGTCCCCTACAAATGTGTGTCCTTACCACACACCCTTGGTGGCTGCTGTGGCTCTAAGCACCCATGAGGGACACCAAGGTTAAGGGCCACCCATCTCTGTGTGGTATCCTGGTGTCTCTTAGGTAGTGTCACAAGCTGCAGTCAGGATCACTTCAGGTTTTGGGGTGACAGCTGCAAATGCCCTGGGTTGAAGAAGGTGTTTTCCCTCCTTCCTGGTGCCTCTTATTCTGTCCCATAGTGTCCAGGGCTATCCCACAGAGGACAAACTGTGGGCAGCAGTGTGGGCTTTTCCCCCATTTGGTTTCCCAGACAAACTGATTTCACAGAGTTTCTCAAGGAAATGGTTTTCCAGCAGAGATCTGGGAAAGACCTGAATTTGTTGAGAATGCTTTTTTGTTCAGCTAAACATCATCTGCATTGAGTTAGTACATCCCTGCTGTTGGAGGAGCTGCTAGTGAGGCATTTTTCCGTGGGAAGGGGATGTTTGGTTGGGTGCTTTAGCAATCTGAGACTCGTTTCTCATCTGCACGCTCTCACCAGGCTGGATGTGCAATCAGCAGCAAGCCAGGCCAAGGCTTAAGCATACGGTAATGTTAGTTTCATATTTTAGTGCCATCTGCTGTAAGTGCCTCCACACTCTGGCCCATCTGTTTTCTGTGCTTCAGTTTGCTTTTTATGGGGCTCCGGTAGCTTTGCATCCTTTGGAAAGCCCCTGCTTGGAAAAGGTGTAGGGGAGAGGGATGTCCTTGCCTGGGGGTGGAGTGTCTGCACCTTGTGATGCTGTAGGAGGAGTGGGATTAAAACCTGTCCAGAGAAGTAAACATGTGAGCCTAGTCCTGGTCTTGCCATGAAATCTTGGAGTAGCTTGGTGAACCTCTGTGGATTTTCCTCCCACATGGAATGGTTCACATGGGAAGGGGCCAGTGGAGGCCGCTGGTCCAACCTCTTGCTCTCAAGGTAGTTTGGTCACGTGGCTCAGGGCCTCCTCTGCCACCTCTGTCATCTCTGGCCTCCTCTGCTGCCTCTGTCCATCCTCTCAGATGGATCCTCAAAGGAGGAGGTTTGGGGGAGCTGAGAGTTGGAGCCTACAAGTCTGGGTCAGTCCCGTGCTGATGCCTGGGCGCTGCTGCCTGCGGGCAGAGCAGGGTAAAGGAGAGCTGCCACTCAGTGCAGCTCAGACAGAGCGGGCTGGCAGGAGCCCCTCAAGGTCCCAAGAGCCCATCTCCTGGCCTGCAGCCACAATTCCTGGTAGAACACTCTTGACAGATGCTTGTGACTCATTTGGAAAGGCCTCTGTTGGCAGATCCTCCACCAGTTCCCAGGTGTCTCTCAAAAATTGTTAACACTCTTCCATCCTTCTTTACTTTAAGCTAAGCAATTCTGGTTTCATCATTTGTTTTCCTCTGTGGTTATGTTTTGAGCTTCCTGAACTGTCTTGTTGTCTCTGTTCTTTCCTACCATTGGGCCCCAGACATCATCTCCAGCCACTGTGATTGGAGGAGTTTCCCCATACCAGCACTGGCTCTTCCTCTGCCCATGGAGGAAGAGAGAGAACTTCATAGATACACATTTCTGCCCCACTTCCCCACTTCTGGCCATTTCATTCAGTTCAGCTGCCACCTGACAGCTTGTTACCCATCAAGCTGTGATAACTCAGCCAGAGCTGAGCTGGAGAAAGCTGGAGATGTGCAGGCCATGGTGGTGCAAATGAGCAGCGTGCACGTCGGTAGGTCTGTGCTGTACAGGATTTGTCCTTCACTCCTTTTTCAGGAAGCAGGGAGTGAGTTTGGCCCCTTCTGGCCTTAGGAGTGGTTGAAGTGTCACCTGTCCCCTCTGCAGAGGGGACATGGAGAGCTGAAAAACAGGCGGGTGCTGATTTTGGAGTTCTTCCTGGAGTTGTGGTTTGATGGGAACATAGCAGGATCTCTTAAGTGAGAAGCAGTCACTTAGAGGAGATGCCTGTACCCTGAAAGGATCAGAACAAAGCAAAGAAGAGGGGATTTTCTCCCTAGATAATGGTTTTCTTGGGCAGTGGCTGGGATCAGTGGTGATTACTGCAATAATCCCTCTCACAGCGAGCACCATGTACGAACACCAGAGCATGACCTTTACATGACCTTCAGAAATGTCTCAGTAAATCTCACCCCTTCATTCCACAACCTGTGTTACCCATAGCCTGAGTTTTTTGCCTGCTTCACCTCTAGCATCTCTTTCCTTCCCTGATTTTTGTCTCTGTTGGTAAAAATTACTCCCCATCTATTGGGTAAGGTCAAACTTTTAAAGCATGTGTGTCAAAGCATCTTAAATACAGCGACTGGATGCTCAGAGGGGCTTTTAAAATTGGGTATAGCTCTAACGTGAGAGGATCACATGTCTTCTCCTGGGACTGCTGTCTACTCCACTGCCTGTGAGTGTTAAGTACTGAGCTATAAAAAATTATAGGCTTTATCCTTCTGTTTTTATATGTCTTCCCCTTCAGAGCAAGGGACAGCCTCTGCATAGCTGTCATCAGTCACAGCCTCAGACAGAAGTGTACCTTTCTGAAAGAGATGACACAAGACAGTGTTTCTAAAATCTTCCTGCCAGATCAAGATTACATAGTGACCAGTAGAAAAACAAACTCCAGAAAGCTACTTGTTTGACTGTGTGCAGTGACCTAATGGTTGTGTCAAATGCTTAAGTGTCAAGGCCATGAATAGCAAAGTCCAGGCCAAGCACAGAGAGTTGGGGGACAAACAAGAGCCTGCTAACCAGAGGAATGGAGAGAGAAGATATGTTATGTGCAAAGACTTGTCTCTGTGAGTCCACAGCTTGCTATATCCATATCCATGTCTACGTTCATGCCACACCAAGCTGAGCCCCAAAGCTGGCTCAGTTGTGGTCTTGGGAAAGGCTGCAAGGAGACAACTGCTCTTTTCATGAGTGATTTTTCTGTTAATTCAGGCACACCTCAAGTGCAGAATCACTCATAGTTTAAACACATTTTAAAAGCCAAAATCTTGACACAGAGCCTTTTCAGTATCTCTTTGTGTCAAGGATCAATGACTCAACCTTCAGACAAGGCACTGACAATCTGATGGTGGCCAGATTTTGCAGATGCCTGAATGTAACAATGCTTTGCCTGGATATTCCAGAAGATCTGAGAGATGTCATGGACAAAGGAGCATCTAGCATCTATGAGATAGCAATGATAGCTTTTCTGTAGCTGACACAATATATAGTGGAGAGGCAATGTTTACTCCAGACAGACAGAAACAGGAAAAAACCCAAACCCTAACTCATAAATAAGGAAGGGGTGAAAGTTATACAACCTGTAAGTTTTTTTCTGTAAATTACAGTAAAAGATCTTTCATAGAATCACAGAATGGTTTGGGTTGGAAGGCATCTTAAAGATCATCTTGTTCCAACCCCCTGCCATGACAGGGACACCTTCCACTAGACCAGCTGGCCTTGAACATCTCCAGGGATGAGGCATCCATACCAATTCAAGGTTTTAGCTCAGAAGGTGCTTAGGGAAGTTTATATAGTGGAATATAGATTAGTTGAAGGAAAAATCAAACAGCATTTCTTTTGTTAACACAAAGTATTTTTCTTATTAATGCAGTTTTCTCATAAATTTAGTGTTTTGCAGGCAGCTCCTGGAATGCTTTGTTTTCTGATCTAGAAATGCTGTTTCTTAACCTCTGCAATGCTCTGTGAGCTGGGAATTATATTTTTTCACCAGCCTCATTGATTAATTCATTTGAAGAGTTTGGACTCATTTCAGGTCAGATTTAAATTTAAGATTAAGCTCCAGTGATACAAAATATACTTCTAGGTCTCAATGAGAGGTGGAATACAAATTCCTGAACTTGTTGGCTCAAATTCCTCAGATGTTCAGCAGAATAAGGACTTCCTTGGGTATTGCTATTTGTGTCTGGTAGATACCATGAAGTTAAAATTAATATATTTGACACTAGTGAAGGGTGGGCATGTGATAGATTTCCATTTGGAATAAAACCTGGAGGTGGATATTGATTTTCCTGGTGTTTTTCCTTAGCTTCCGAGGGTACACTGCTGATTGGGACATAATAGCTATATTGACTGAAAAGGGAATTTATTTTCTTGTTTTCCTTTGGGAACTGCTGAGTTCATATCGGTTCAGAACAATATAGAAATTAAGGGACATGCAATGATCCCACAGTCCAAAGGGCTTGAATTCTCCCCTGAAGGGAGGGAATCTCATGTTCTTGTCACTTTAGCTCTTAATCTTACCTTGGTTACCACATTCCCTTGTTTTATTCCTCTGCAGTATATTTTTTTCTGACTCTCTCGACCTTTACACCACCTGGGCAATTTAGTCTGCTATTTTTTTTTTTTTTCCAGAGAGATATCACAAATACCCTCTTTCCCCTCTGGCTCTGAGGTTTCATGGGAACTGTGGCAGTGAGAGGTCATTCTGGTGTTCTGGTTCTGCTGTGTTACATTTGTGTGTGAGGAATACAAACAAATATGGAAAAAAAACCCTAATGCCACAAGAAGACTGGTTGGTTTGGATGCCAATAATCTTCTGTCCCCACCACAGGTCTGCCAGATGCAAGCCTGCCTGTGGTGGGGATATATGGGGATGTCAGGGTTGCTTAAATCAGCTGTAGAAATGAAGATGAAGGTTTGTCTTTTTGGCGTGATGACCAATTTCACAAGTGCTCTGAGTCTGGGAGGGTCCAGCTGAGCCTTGTTTCTGAAAATTTGGCATATAAAGCTCCTTGTGCTTCTGAAATAGGTGTTTCTCCACTCAAGATCGCTGAGTGATTGTCCCCTGCATGTTTATAGCTCAGAAGACACAAAACATGACAGATTTGAAGCTATCTTACACAGCAGTGAATTTTTTTTGTGGGGAAAAAGCTCTGCCAATTGGATTGCTTTGGTGCCAAAAAGTCTGGTTTTGAGGTTTATCTTCCTTGCAGCTTCTACTTGACTGACTGTTTGAGTCTATGCACTGAAAGCCCTTTGATACCACTTGCTCAGAGGAACACTTTCCCAGCTGATGCCATGAGATTTTATATGGAATTAGTCCTCCAGTTCTTTCCTGTCCAATATTACTGGAAACGATGCACAAGATTTCTCCCAGTTCACATCAAAATAATTCACAACTCAGTTCATGAGAGTGCAAGCTACAGCGAGAGGTGACCTCAGGTTCCTCTGAGCTGGGGTAATTTGAGAGGCACTAAAAGGACACTGATAATCAGTATTACCTCTGCAAAAAAAGCCATCTCTTAGAAAGGCAGATATAAGGCTTCCAAGGCAGCAAATTGAGCTTGCCTTAAGGATTTGTCATTAGACTGTCCAGACTGCTGGGTAATGTAGGAATCTCAGTAAAGGCTTTCCTCTTTCAAACTAGATCCTAAAGAATAATTTGCCAGGGAAACAGCTTTTGATATTGCTACATCATCCATCTGGGATGAGAGCAACACATTTCATACAAATGTAAGTTTGGGGTTTTTTTTAATAGCTTCTTTTCTTTTGAATAGAGGATGCAATAACACTGCAAAATTCAAGGAATAAAACTAATTCAGATTTCCAAGGTTTGGTACCACCATGGCCTGGCTGGTACAAGCTCTCTGCCTTGCTTGGTGCTACGTGGGACCCACAGTGGGGTAAGATCAAAATCTAGCCTCTGACAATCCCAGAGACACTGTTTTCTGAGCAACTCCCATAAAAGCAGCCCAGGATCTCCGCTCACTCGGTGTATGCTGTTGGCAGAGGCAGGCATTGCATAGATGGGTTTTTTCTGCTCTCTTTTAGGAATAGAGACAGCTACTTACAGAGGAGTGTGTGAGGGGGTCCTTGCATACATCCTCATGAAATGCTGATAGCATCAACAAAACAAGGTCTGTATCTGAGCAACGAACAAGGCAGGGGAGCCTGAAGAAAAGGGAGCAGAGATTAATGGCCAGGATTTCTGAAGGTTACTTTATCAGCTAATGTAGCATTGAAACACTGAAACACAAACAGCTGTGCTTGCTTGCTTAGGTTAAGTGCAAGAGTTGTTCCAAAGAATTGGAAGCTGCTTCCCAAAGAGGGAGAAAGGCCTGTCTTCCCTGTTTGTCTGGGATTCCTGCACTGGAGCTTTGCTGCTGGAAAAACAGCGCCATGTTTCACCCTAAGCTGAAAGTGAAGGGCTTATTGCTCCAACCAGGGAGTGATAAAATGAGTGGGATTTAATAAAAGCCATAGGAGCAATTTTACCTTCTGAAATGAGCACTCACCTTACCCTTCATGTGCACAATTATTGCAGCTGGATGTCACACGCTGACTCCACTACAGGTGCACACCCCTTTTGTCTAGAAAAGCTGCTGAAAAAGGACTGATATTGGCTAATTTATTGTGTGAGTAATTGATTTGTTGGGTGTGATGAATTGCTTTCACTGCAGTAACACCAGGAACACACAACAAAACTGGGAAATTACCTCAGTTTTTTTCTGACTTCTGGTTTGTGAGATCACCTTATTGCATGGTTATTGAACTTTATATCCAATAGATGTCTGTAAAAAAAATATAGCTGGTTTTTCCATCATTAATAGAAGCAGTAAGGCATCCAGCAGAATGATTAGTAGCACATCATTCCTATCAAAGAGGGAATTTCCATATATATTGTTATATTTCCATATAACTATGGCAGTGTGCTTTTTACTTGTAGATCTTGCTCCCTCAGCAGCAATGAAGGGGAGATTATGTTGGAATGAAGTTTAAACGGAGAAAAAGACCAAAGAACTGATCCTACTAAGAGCTGAAACAGCTTTGGCACGTGTTTAATGCTGCTGAATTATTCATTGAGCTGGCAGACTGACATTGCGAAAGGAAATAAATGAGGGTGCTGGAGGAAAAATGCTGAAGGATCTGTTAGCCAAATGTCCCAGTGTCACAGAGCTCACAGGGAATGGGGCAGTGATCCCACCCTGAAGTGCCAGCTGCTGCCAGGTGCAAGCCTTTTGTAAAGAAGGGTGAATGTTTTGGCTGTGCACACAGCAGTGACTTCAGTGATGTTTGTGGGCCTAGATTAGCTCAGTTTGGGATGTAAGACCTTCCCTTTGAGGGGAGGCATTGCAGAGAGCTGGCAATGGCCAGCAGGCCACTGCTTAGGGTCAGAGGCATTGGTGAGGCAATTCATGGAGCATTTAGAGGCATGCAGATTGAAAGATTAACCTTTGTCAGATACACCTGTCTGGAAAACATGCCATCTCTTATCCCTCTTAAAGGAGCCTTGCTTCCTTCTGTTCCTGCACCCCTTCTTAAGTTATATCAGTGCCTTCCCTCAGTGCTTCTTCTCCAGGTGAGAGGTCCTTTCCCTGACCAATCTGGGCAGCTGTCTGCAGCTATTCCCCCTCTTCCCTCCACTTCAAATCCCACAGAAAGAGAGCAATTATGGGTCATCAAATTGTTCTGCAATACACCACTGCATGTGAAGGAAGGGAGGGCACTGAAGCCTGCTCCTTAGCATGGCTGGGATCTGGCACTTCTCGGGGACAGTCTGAGCAGGGGCATTGCCTTTCACTACAACCCACAGCAGCAGCTAAGAGGAGTGTCTGGATGAGCAGTGGTCACTTAGCTCTTGCTTGATGCTACATGGAGGGGGTTTAAAAAAATCAGTGTGATAATCATGGCCTCACAGTCCTGCCTGTGCTGTGGTTTGAATCCTGCCTGGAGAGTAGGATCATTTCCTG
This sequence comes from Phainopepla nitens, assembly GCA_013400175.1. NCBI lineage: Eukaryota > Metazoa > Chordata > Aves > Passeriformes > Bombycillidae > Phainopepla > Phainopepla nitens. The sequence goes on along the minus strand of VXBQ01011178.1, from coordinate 66,976 downwards.
GCACCTCTGTGTCTGCTAAGAGTAGAAATGTTGCCTCAAACACTGTGTAAACATCTCTGTTACATATAGCTGTGCTCTCCCGGGTATTCTGCAAGGAAATATTCAAAGCATTTGGCTTCAGCTCCTGTTGCTGTTGCACTGGTTTGGAGAGGCTGGCAGATGAGATTTTCAGGATTTATTCAGATGAGAGATTTGCTTTTGCCCTGTGGGCAAGGCTGGAGTTCAGAGCTGCAGATTCTATTTGTGGATTTGAGTCAGGCATAGACCCACATCATACCTGTATGTATAACCCTCTCCCTGCACTTTTTAAAAATCAGGGTTAACTGTAAGGGTTTGAATCTTTCCAGAAAGGTGAGATGGCAGCACACTTTCAGCTGTCACCCCCACAGGATCTCACTTTTGCTGACCAAAGTGAAGAAACTGTAAAATGCTGAGGCATTCCCTATGCATCCTTTTAGCGTATTTTGACCCAAAATAGGAAGAGAGAGGATGTAAATATTTACTGGAATTGTGTATCAGAGAGCATCCAGGGATCTGCATTTGGATAATCTGCATTGCAAGGGAAGTCAAGGGAATTAGCAGATGACTTTGAAAGGCCACAGTGCTGGATGTGTTTCTTAACATGCACAAATTGCTCCCTGATTTCTCAGGAAAAAGAAAGCTCTGGGCTGATTATGGTTTTTAGATCTCATTTTAGATGTAGTGCCTGGAGACCCAGTCAAGATCAGGAACTTTTGTTAGCCAAGATAAGAGCAAGCAATAAGGGCCTTTCCTTGGAGAGCTTGCAGGATGAATTTCATTGTGAGGAGGATTATTATGTGCAGGGGTTGCCACCTTTTTGTGTTGTCTGAGGGTCAGCTCTGCTTTGCCTGGTGCCTGTTCCTCTTTTCAGTCCCCTCACAATGGTATTACCCTTTGGGTGAAGTGGTGGGTGGAAAGGTGAGGGAGAGGGGAGAAAAACAAGGAGTCTGCTCTGCTTTCTTCTCAAACCTTTTCCCTACTTGGATGCATTTGAAAGGTGAGAATTGGCAAACTCATATGTTAGTGAGTCACTACCTGGCTGGCAATGCCAGTCAGCCCTGTGCACCCCAAGAGCACCTGTCCCATCACAGAGAGGAAGGATGAGGAAATGTGCCTAACATTTGGTTTGTAGCACAGCCACACAGAAGTCCGCTGATGCTGAACAAAGAGATGTGTCTCTCCTCCTTTTCAGGAACCACTTTGGCCTGTTGCCTGCAGGTAACATAAACATAGGACGTTATTTCCAATCCCCACACCTCAGGTCTCTGATCAGTCTGATTCAAAGCTGCGCCCATTCCCATTTTATTTGAGCTCAGCTTTAAATATAGCTGACAGAGAAGGATGCAGTGGGTTTGGTAGGAGATAAAGCAGAGCCAGTCCCTGTGATGACAAGATTCCTTCTGCCATATACTATAAATGATGCTTCTGCAGTGCATTAGAGGAACGGAACTACACAAGGGCCTGAGGACCGAGCGCTCTGCTTTAATTATTCATCATTAGCAGTAGCTATTATTATTTAAGAACTTGACATATTAACTGCTGGCCAGTTTCTTTTCTTGATTGCTACCATCCAGGATCCTCCTCTTTCTGCTCTTGGGCTAAAGCAAAACCCTTCTCCCTCAAGCCAGCTCCAACCCTTTGCCACATCCCACTCATCCAGGCCTCCTGGACCTCCTCTCCAGGCTCTTGCTTGCAGTTATTCATACCAAGCCAGATAGTGCTTTGCTGCTGGTGTTAATCCCAAGTTTGTGCTGGGTTTCCCATCAATATCCCCCTGAGTCTGACTCAGATGCTTAATACAATACGTTCACGGGAACTGTTCCCACCGGCGGTGCCAGCACGCCTTACTATCATCCCCATTTCTCCCTGAGAGGCACAGGCCTTGTTTACTCCTCTTTTAATAACACAGATGGTTTTAATAGTTCTCTGCCTTCGCCCCCAGTTCCTTCTCCTTGTCTGTAGTCTGTTTAATGCTTCCTTCTAAGTGATGGCTTTGTCACTTAATCTCATTAAAACTTCTCTCCATTGAACTCCGTGAGCTGCTTATCAGACCGTAAGCCTAATCTCCCATTTGTAATTAATTTGTTCTGTGCCTCCTACAATTTGGCATCATTAGATAATGGCATCACCCTCAAGGTCACTGATACATGAGGTAAACACCCATGGCTCCAGCACAGGCTGCTCTGCTGGCCTCCTCCTCATTCCTCCTCCTGCCTTTGACACACGTCTTGATTTTATTGACGTGTTTCTCCCTTTGTCTCAGCCAGTTTCTGATGATGGTTCCTGTCCAGCCTGTGCTGCTGTGTGACTGCAGATCAATATCTCTGGCTGTCTAGAAGCAAATGCTTTTCTGATATCCTCCTAGTGCAGGCTCATCTGCACACCGATTTTCTGCTCACCTTTCAGTTCCTTCCTGTTTGGTCCAAGTATTTATTTGCAGTGTTCTTCCTCTCCTTACATGTTTTTAAAACTTGCAGACCCTTGTCATAGAATCCTAGAATCACAAAATAATTAGGTTTGCAAGGGACCTTAAAGATCTTCCACTTTCAAACCCCTGCCATGGCCAGGGACATCTTCCACTAGACCAGGTTGCTCAAAACCCCATTCAGCTTGGACTTGAACACTCCCAGATGTGTCCTGGTGGGCTTGGTGTTGGGAATAGGATATAGGAACTTTTCATCTTCAGGCTTTTGGGCCCAGTGGATACTCAGTGGCTCACTTATCAATAACATAGGTAGAAACAACCCATAGATCACTATTATATTCAATTAAATCATAAAAATGCACAAACCATTATTACGATTTGACATCCATATTTTTGAAAAAAAAGGGAAAATCCTAGATTATCACAGTCCATGGCACCAGCCAGTACCATCACACAATTTCCATGTGTAAGCTGAACAATATTAAGCACTAGGCAGAGGTGTAAACCAATCCAGTGCACCCTCCCTTTAAGCCATGTGTTCAGAGGCTTCTAAAGGAAGAAGGATACCTTCTGTTGTACTCCCATGTGCTCACTGGGATTTGCTGGTTTTGAGTTCTCTGGGACCTTTGCAGGCTCTGGAAATAGGGTCAGTCCTGGTACAAGCTCAATCTCTTCATTTTCCCTAGTAGATTTATTTTCATTTCTCATATTTCCCTGTTTGGATGTAGTTTCTAAGAAACTCAAATGGATTTAACCCATTCTTTCAATTTTTGCTGTTCTCTGCCTAAAAACAAGCTACTAAACTTAAGTCCTAGATGCAGACAGAGCTGTCATTAGATCATAAGTATTGTTATTCAATATAATATTGACCACAGTATTCAGAAATTCAGCATTCAGGCAGCTACAGAGAACAGCTTCAAATCCACTGCGCACAGAGTTGTGAGGAGGAAATCTCCCAAACACAAAAAAACTCGGGATTTTTAACTCACTGCAGTTAAAAAATTAGGAAACTCTGTTTCCTAATTGGCAGTTTTTGTAAGTGTGCCTAATTTTTCTTGCCTGATAGTCAAGAAAGAAGAGAAACCCAAACCTACTGGTGAGAGATTCTGCAGCCTTTTGGGACAAATAGGCTGCTGTAAAAGAGATATATGTTTTTCTGAGTGGGATAAGTGCAGGAGGGACATTTTACATTTGATCCTGTAATGGCTGCACACAGATCAGCCCTGGTGCCTTGCTGGGAGCTGGCACAAAGCCACCAGGTAGATCCAGCTTAGTCACTGGAGAGCAGCTACAATCAAGTCACTCAGTGCCACATTTTGGCCGAGAAGCAGCTCTTACCTGGGGATAAATGGTAATTACTCCCAGTGAAATGTGCCTGGTTCAGTAGCAAGATGTATTTGCAACTGGCTTGAGAACTGTTAGGAGCTGTGTGTTTTCTTTGGATGTAGTGATCCCTCAAGATGCTCGTTTAAGGCCAGGAAAACTTCATGGTTATGGTCAGAAATAAATTTATGCTCAAAGGACATGTGGATAAGACAAGTGATTGACTGACAGGTTGACTTCAGGAGACTCACTCCTGAGATAAGAATCAGGTTTGATCAACAGATAAACCTTTCCTTTTCCTAAACAATCCATATTTCCTAAACCATCCTTGGTTTGGTCTCTCTCACTCCTCCAAACCATGGTGAAAACATGGTTTTATTCCATTTATATAACTGCCTTTGTGTGCTGCGCTGCCATTCTCTGTGCTCACACAATCATTATGCCAGTGTGACCAACAAAAGAGCAAAAATCATTTTATTTGGTGTATACTCTGAGAATGAACCCAGGTTTGTTTTCCTTCAACTGTGATGCACTTGAACCCCTGTCCCTGGGGAGAATGTGGCAGCACTAAATACCAGCTATCTACTATCAAAAGGAATGTTTAAAATTTCAGGTGTTTTTGTTTTTAATGATCCATTTGTCTCTTCAGGCTCGTGAGCAGGCAGTGAGATTGCTGTGATTTGCAGCCACAGGCTGCCCATTTCCTCCTCTGCTTCCATGGAAACACATGTCCGATGAGGCAGAACAGGCACAGACTTAAAGTACATGATTTCCAAACTATTTGCTTTTCCTTGCGAGGAGTCCTTTACCTCCTGTTTTTACAAAACTCTGTGTGAGGAGGAAAGCTCTCTAGGGAGAGGCAGCTTTTTGAGGTGTCTGACTGGTGCTGATGTACAGGTTTGAAAGTATAATCCCTGAGCATGTGAACGTGCTGCCCAGAGGTGAAATGCATGAGACAGAGCAGGGACAGTGCATTTTGGAGCTGGTGTCACTCTGGCTGTGGCATTTGGGATCAGAAAAGTTCTGCTTTTATGTAAACTCTTTGCTTTACTTTCATCTCCTCCTTGGAGAGGTGAAGATTGTACCTTCTTCTGCACTTCAAGACTCCAAAGATACCAAATTTGCACATGTAATAGCTCCATGTGTTCTCTGGGCAGCCCCTCTCCTCCCTAGTAAAATCTTCTCTCCTCCAGGATAAAAAGCAGATTATTTACAGTTTGATGGTAAAATGAGGGAGGTCTGGGAGAAGGGCAGCCGCTCACACAGAGCTGCATCTCAGTACAACCCTCTGGTGTGTTTTGTGTGGGGAATTCATTCAGAAAGAAATTGTAGGAGAAAATGGACCTAAAGTGACAGCCACCAGCTCTTCCTATACCTCCCATGCAGCAGTCTCTTATCAGAAGGGCTCTCACCCTACAGGGACACCAGCATGCTCTGCCACCCAGTGCCAAGCTGGAATCCCACTCCATGGGAGCCAGATCCTGCTTTGGGGGCCAGATCCTGCTGTGGTGGTTGAGTCTGCAGTATCTGAGCCTCATCCCTAGCAGGTGCAAACCTGGTTTCTTCTAGCTGACTCCTGTTTGTCAGTAAGAGGGAAAAAAAAACCCTTTTAGATGTGGTGACTCTAATAAAGCACTGAGGGAAACGAGTTGCTGGCTGCTACATTTGCAGGATGTCTTTCCTGCATGGAAATGTATTATATCTTCCACCACTTGCAAAGCTTTCATATTTTGAAGGCTGCTTGTGTCTGTGGCAGCCTAAGCACAAAGCAGAGCAGAAATCTTTTTTTACAGAATAAACCCCAGGCCACACCCTTTCAGGTGCAGGAAAGGATGGGAGCCTCATCACAAAGCTCCGTCTCAGGCACCAAGAAGTAAATGTCGCTCCATGCTGTCTGATAATTCCACAAGATTCACACTAATCAGAGCCCTTCATTAATTATTTAGCTTCAGGGAAATGTGCCAAAGGACTCTGACACTTTGGATGTAGAAAGTAATTGCCACGTTTACTTCCCAGCTAATGGGGAGGCCAAAATAAATTGTACCAGGCTGATTGGTTGTGTGTGTGGGGGATGGGGCAGGACCTTCCTGCCCTTGCATGTGATTCCATCCACACCCCAGAGCCCACAGAGCTTTCCAAAGTCTCAAAGGGCTCAGGGTTGTCCCCCTGTATGTCAGCTGGATATGTCACCACGCTCAGCCATGGCCATTTCCATCCTCGCCTCCATGCAGTCTGTCTCCCTGCATCATGTCTCCATGTGCCTTCTGCCCACTCCAGGGCTGCTCTGGCTCCTCCAGCCAACAACAGGGCTGCTGGTGGGTTTGTTCTGAGTTGCCAGAGCAGGACTGGACCCTCTGTTGGGAGCAGTGCAGAGCCACATCCTGCAGGCAGGGCTCTGCTCCCTCCCGGCTGCTGAACACGTGGTGGTGACAAACCAGCAGCTCCCCCTGCTCCAGAATAAGTAGGTCTCTACTGCAGGTTTGCAACCTGAGAAAAACAAACAAATGCAGAGCAGCGTTGGCTATATTTATCTGAAATTTAGAAGCTGTGGTTCACAGGGAGCTTTGATCACTTTAAATGTCAGGCAGTCTGGGAAAAGAATGAGGGGGGAAAAAAGCACAGTTAAAAAGAAAGTGTTGTGGAAAAGGTAAGAGCTGCTGCTTCCAAAACAAAGTCCTTCTCTTCTGGCCCCCAATATTAATCATCCTTAAGGGCTGGTGTCTCTCAGCTTCAAGCTGAGGGTACTCAGAGGCTGAGGTTTCTAAAGCCCAGCCCCACAGGTGCTGAGCACCAGCTGGACTCAGAGTCCTGCCCAGAATTCAGCAAGAGCTGATCACATCTACTGCACCTGTGAAAGAGGAGGTTCATCCAAAACAAAATACGACAATTGAGTTTGGGGTTTAGGTCTTTGTGATTTGCAAACCAAAATAAGACTGAAGTTTTCTTCAATTTATAATAATTTGAAATTAATATCATGCCATTATGCTTTATCTCTGATTTATCTGCAAGACATTAATTTTGAAATTCAAGAGCCTGGCATTGGACACAAGGGATATTGTGCTTTGGATCCCTGGATTTATTAAGAATGAACTAACTGATACAATACAATGAGGTATTTGGTGGTACCTGTCTCAGTCAGGGAGTTTCATCAAGGCCCCATGTACTTAAATGTTTGCAAGGAGGCAAACACTTAAGGAAAGCAGTTCTGAAATCCCAGCAGACCTTTTGTGAATCTTGCCCAGACCTATTTTACTGTTCTCTTTGGAAATGCCCCATTTGTGCAAAAGCCAAACCTGTTGCAAGGGAATTCACTGTTCATGCAGAATATGTAGTATGCGTCCTTCCACCTCACACTGCTCATGTGCAGTGCTCTGGGATACAGCTACTGCTGGATCTCTACAAATCTGCAGTTTCTCTGAAATTCCTGATGCTTCTACCATATCCACATGCTGTTATCACAGCAGAGTGGTTAAACGTGCTGTCAATAAGGCAAACACCTTCCCTTGTTTAGTTTTGTCCAGTGGACTTTCAAGCCACTTATTAATTGATAAATATGGAAAAATAATTCTAATTTTCATGTATATAATCAAATCCACCCTACACCTTCTATTTTGCTCACACTCATCCCAGGATAGAAAGTTATCAATCCTTCTGCAGAAGCAATCAGGAAAATGTGGTTTGTGGTGTTCAGCAATATCATCTGGGAAATCTGAATTCCTCAGGCTTTTTAGTTTGGTTTTCTAAATGTGAAATAGTTTTGCTGATCTATCTTTAATCCTTTGGCCTTGAGAATAGGAAATTAAATTGTCTTTTCTCAGATAACTTGATGTCAGCATCCAAATCAGGACTTTCTCATTGTGTGCAGAGAGGGAGCGAGGTTATATGATAGTCAAGTGCTCAGAGATAGGATCTGTTCTTCAGAGAGAAACCCATTTCTACAAATTCAGTGGGTTCAACTGGATTCTGGATTTTTTTCTTCTAGTTTTCCTCATTTTGCATATGTTTGCATAAGATAACTAGTTTTAGGGATGACTGATCTTAAGCTCTTAATGAGCTGGCTCCAGGGTGTGGATTTTCATGACATATTCTGCTGATTGGATGCTGGAAGCTTGCTTGACCTTGCTTATGGTATCTTCCATAAGATATATACATATGATCTGTCCTCTTCCCTCTGTCCCTTGTGAGGGGATGTGCTGGGGCAGAGGCAGCCCCCCACTACTCAAACCATTTCTGCTTTTCTGTGTTGCTTCACTTCCAACTGATGTCCTAAATACCACACAAAACCATTTTTCCTGTTTGTTTCCCAAGCAAACACAACTCTGACTACTTTTCAGCCAACACTTCTGGCACATCATTTCCTGATCTAATTCTTCTAATTGCCCTAGAGGCCCATAATAACATTTAAAACTCAGAGTGCTTCTTCGCCGTCCAAAGCATTTCTCCAGCCAGTGCCCACACAGACTCTCAACAGACCCCTGCCCTGTTCTCCCTGCTTGCCCCTTCTCACAGCCTTGCACTGGCACTTTTGCCTCACACATCAGTATTTTATGTCCTTCATTGCTCCTTTTGGGTTCTTTTCCCCCACTTCATGCCACGCAGCACCTCTGGCATTGCTGCTAAGCAGCCATACTGCCTCCTCCATCGCTTTTTCAAGCACTGTAGGCTGTGCCTGCTCAGGACAGGAGCAGCTGCTTCTTCACCTCCCCCTGTCCCACCTGTCCTCCATTTCCCTGCAGCCTCAGCCACGATTTCCCCATATTAACAGCCAGCTTCCCAGGCTGGGTGTGATTGGAGCTGTCCCTTTGCAGAGAGCATCTTGGTACCCAGATGTCTGTCATCCATGGAGCAGGCTGTTGAATCCAGCAGCATGTCAGTGATTTGCTTCTGTTTTCCAGAGAAAGCTGGGGTTGCCATGACAATTGTGTGCCGGCCCAGCCGGGGCAGGCTGCAGTATCCACGCACCTCCACCACTATTGTGTTTTATCCTCCCTGCAGGGCAGGGTGGGGGATGTAAAGATGCCCGTGGTGAGATGCCTGAAGCAGCTCTCCAGAATGGTGGGAAGCTCAGGCCCTTCTGGGGAGCACTTTCCCCAAAGAACATTATTTTTTGGGAGTATCTGAAGCTGGGGAAAGGGGCCTGATCTACATTAAATTATTCTGCACCTTCTCCCCTGGCCTGAATTGGACTGGCAGCAGGGGTGCCAAGTACAGGAGCAGTAGAGCCAGCAGAAATGCTGCAAACCCCAGCTCATTCTCAAGCACCCCTGGCTGCTTTTGAGTATCTCAAACCCAATTAAGGGCTTGTGGCACTGCTGCAAATGTAGCCTCAGTCTCCTGAGCCTCTGCCTGCAGGCTGTTGGTTTAATTTGCAGTCACATTTGCAAAATTTGTAGCTGCATTTTGCACTTGAGCAGAGCATCCCAGACTCTGAATCAGCACCTGGAGCTTCAAAACTTGGGTCTGATCCCAGCAGAGCTGGAGCAAAGGGTGGCCCTGCAAGCTGGAATCAAAGCTTTGGCATTTTTGTGGGAACATCTTTCCTGGGGGTGCACCAGAACTGCCTGAGCTCAGGACTTGGATATGCAGAAGAGCAAAGGGCAGGACAGAACCTCTCCCTTGTGGCACTGCCACGTGGCACAGCCTCGTTTCCCCAGCTCAGGCACTGGACACTAGAACTTGCTTCAAGAATTTGCTAAAAATGCATCACCATTATCATCATCTCTTCAGGGCATGCTTGGCCAAAGAGGAAAGTCCCCTGTGCCCCTTACACACCACAAGGCAGGACTTCACCATCTCCAGGAGCAGTGCAATCCAACTTCATATTTACAACCCTGCTTGATCTCCCCTGGTCCAAGAATGGCAGCCACTAACACCAGCCTAGCAAGTTGTGTTGCAAAAATGAGTGAGGCTCTTTTGTTGGAGCCACAGATGTTGTGCTGGGTGCTGCAGAAACAAAGCTCAAAAAGCAGACGATGCCCCAAATTTAAATAGACCAAGCAGACCCAGAGACCTCAGAGAGATGATTCCCAAGGTCACGTAGGAAGCCTGTGGCAGATGTGGGGACTGAACAGAGATCTCCTGAGGCTCAGCCCCACTGTGGTCTCAGGACTGTCTTCTCTTTTGTCTTCCAGTACATTAAGAAGATCAGTTAATGAAATGGAATTAATAATGCCAGCTGCAGCACCAGCAATGCTGTAGGAGAGAAAAATTTCACAGCACAGGCTTAAAAACAGAAGGTCTGAAAATGATAATAAGCTGCAAGCACTTCCCTTTGTAATGGGGGAGTGCAGGAGGTCAGAGAGAGTTTTAGGGTCTCTTCAGCTTTACTGATCAATTCTTCAAGGAGGAATGAAGATGTAGCAACTACCTCCCCCAGAGGAGAGAAACTCATGATTTTAAGGTTCCCAGCAACTGAAGAAAGTAGTCCCACTGGAAAGAATCAAAAGACTTTTCTAGGTCAATGGCAGGAATAGAGGCTTTATTTCTATGAACCTCGCAGTTCAAAAATAACATTAAAGAACCAAGAGGAATTATCCACCTCTGAAGAAGCAGAAGTAAATCAAAACTGATTGTTATGTGTTAGTTGTGCTGCTGCCTGCAGTAACCAGGGACCTCAAATGGCAGCACAGGAGCCCCAGCCTTCTCTGGGATGGCTGCTGAAGAAGGTCTATGCTGTGTTCACTGAGGTGCATCAGAGGCTCAAAACTCAAAATTATTTCTTAACAGCAACATTGAATCTAAGGAGTTCTCCCTAAGGGCTCATTTACTAGGATTCAAGGAAAGGCCACCTCGTTCCCAGGGAAGAAAGCAAGCACAAAGTTTGTCTCACCTGGGTCTTTCACCAACTCATTTGGCTCGTGTCATGGGCTTGCTGCTGAAAAGCTTATGATAATAAAGTCCTATTATACAGTTATATCCAGTTATTCTACAGTTTTATATGGTTATTTTACAGTTATATGTAGTTATTATAGTCCTCTTATACAGCGGGGACTCTTGAACTTGGAGAAGGGGAGACCTCAGAGCACCTTCCAGTGCCTAAATGGGGCTGACGGGAGAGCTGGAGAGGGATTTTGGACAAGGGCATGGAGTGATAGGACAAAGGGGAATGGCTTCATCTGATTGAAGGCAGGTTTGGATTAGATGTTGGGAAGAAATTCTCCCCTGTGAGGCTGTGAGGCCCTGGCTCACGCTGTCCCATCCCTGAAGTGTCCAAGGCCAAGATGGGTGGGCTCTGAACAACCTGGGATAGTGGAAGGTGTCCCTGCCCATGGCAGGGGGAGGGAGCTAGATGATCTTTAAAGTCCCTTCCAATTTACACTTCTGTGATTAGATATTTCATATATATCTATATACAGATATAGTCATCTATAATCTCAGCCTTTGAGCCAAGGTGGGTATGAAGAACAGTTTTGCTGAGCAGAAAGTGAAACAGAGGCAGCAGAGCAGAAGCTTAGCACGTCTCAAAATCACACTTCTTGTCCTTGTGAACAACCCAAAAATTCTGACTGATGATTGTAAAAACCCCTATAAATCCAGGCATTTCAAGACTCAAAAAGAAATTGCAGGAAGGCTGGAACATTATGTGACATGCCAGGACATGAGGCTTCTTTTGTTGTCATTGTTCAGCTTCAGACTTTAATTGTGCCAGTTTAAGACCATATTGTCTTTTTTGTCAGCTTATTGATTCCTTTTGTGGTCTGAAGACCTGAGGAAAAAGGTAATTCATCACTGCATTACATCTTCTAAGAGAAAGTAGCAAAGACCTGGAGCAAAAGACAGTAAGGACAGAGCTGTCTATGTGCTTCCTGTACTGTGAGAAGTGATGGACCTGAAACAGCCATCAGCATCTCCCAGCTCAAGGCCTTGCCATTTGAGCTGCCTCTGAGCAGCTCTGCAGACCAGAAAATGTGCAAGAATTAGCACAAGACAGTGACAAGGATGAGAGCAGAGCCAGGATTTGGCCCATCCTTCTGCTATTGACAGCCTCCTCACGAAAATGTAATTGCTGGCTGCCCTTGCTTGGAGTGCTCAGGCAAAAATTCCCCGTTGCTCTTTAGAGCTTCGAGACATATTAATGCAACTTTTAAAATAGCATCCTCTCTATTTTTGTTGCTAATGCTAAGAACAAATTAGCTTAGAAAAATAACCCAAATGATCTCCCTTAATGCTATTGTTCTCCTGAAGTGCTAAGTGTCAGGATCTTTCAGCACCACGTTGCGGATCTGGCGCTGCCCTCAATGTGTCCCACGGAGCCTTGAGGCGGAGTGATGCAGGAAAACACAATCAGTCCAAAGTGCCTTCAAAGTCACTGCACTCCAAACAGTGGTTTCAGCTCTGTCTTTGGATTTTTAGTCATTAAATAATCTTTGAAACCAACTGAAACCAGCTGACTTCCACCCCTGCCTCCAGCGGGGTTGTTAAGAGACAGCTCTGAAGTTTATTTCCTGTGGTAGAAGAGTGGGTGCTTCTGAGCTCTTATGGATTGTTATGGTCCATTCAGGTATATTTACCTAAAAAGCCTTGAATGTTGCTACCTCTGACCTCATCAGAGCTCATCAGTGATGCACAGGTGGGTTGGGTCCCTGTGGAAGGACCTCTGGAGGGAGGCAAGGCAGGGCTGGAGCGCCAGTCCTGCTGCAGGATATCCTGTGTCCTGGAAGGAGCACAATCCTGGTGGCCACACACCATGGCAGGGTGTCCCTGTCCTCTGCAGAGCTACAGTCTCATTTGGCCATCCAGTGGTGGGTGCCCCATGCCTGGAATTGTTCAAGGCCGGATTGGATGGGGCTTTGAGAAACTTTGTCTAGTGGATGGCATCCCTGCCCATGGGCAAAGGGTTTGGAACTAGATGAACTCTAAGGTGCCTTCCAGCCCAAATCATTCTATGATTCTGTGATTCTGTGATTTCTCTTGGAGTTGGAGGGATGGAAAGCAATGAGGCAAACAGCAATACCCTATGCTTCACTTGGCCAGTGGTTTCCTGCAAAGATCCTATGGGTAACTTTATTTTATTGGGTGCTCACCCCACTCATCCTGAACACACAGGTCATTATCTCCAGCAGAGCTACACAGCAGGCAAGTGTTGATGAGCCCTCTTGGCTTGTGCCATCAACACTGAGCTTCACGTGACCCCACCAACACATCTTAAGATCTGTAATAATTTCAGTGACATCCATAGCAGAAGGAGGCTTCCAATGGACAGCAAAGGAAGCAAATTCCAGTTACTGCTTTTCATCCTGCTCTTATTCATGATCACAGGAAAGCTCTCCTCCAACACTGAACTTTCCTGCAGCTGATGCCAAGACCTCTCTGCATGTCTCACCCTTTTAAGAGCCAGGCAGTGCAATGTTTACTTGTGCCTTCCAGCCTGCTCCTGGTTTAGTTCTGTGGCAAAGGACCAGTTCTTAACCTCAGGACTGATGGTCAAGTCCTAATTCTGGCTCACTACTTATTAAATGCATCATTTAAAATCCCATTGTGGAAATGCATTTTTTATCAATGGCTGAAATTATTTTTATCAATCATTTTAGTGCTGGATCCACCCAGTGCTGACTTGGATTTTGTGCAATTTCTATAGTCACACACAGAGTTGCTTCTGTCCCCCACCTGCCACAGGTCCTGGGACAAGTGAGTGCACACTGGAAGCTCCTCTTAAGCCCATGTGCATTTTCTAAGTGTCTTCATCTCACTGTTCCAGTTCAGTTCTGTTTCTGACACAAATGCAGTGTTCTTGTTACTGCTGGTAAAGCAATGGTTTCTGGTGCCTGTGGATTAAAATAGTTCTGGAAGTAGTGTGGGAGAGTCCAATCACATGGGCCAGGTCTGAAGAGACACTTTTCCAAAGGAGAGTAAGAATTTAAACAGGAAGCCTTATGGTGTGGTTCTTTTTGGTAGCTTGGAAGAGGGAATGGAGACATCAAGTCTGAGGCAAGAAAAAATTCTACCAACAATGAAGGCAAGGAAGAATCATTAGTGAGGTGTTAAATGTACATGGACCGCTCTTCTGTCCAAAGGGAATATGTCCTTTGTATTGACTGAGAAATTTGGGTTACAGAGATCTTTTCATTTTCACTGCTGTGTTGCTGGTGGTATGCACCCAGTAGCCATGACTTTGGCCTATGCACTGTGTTTGGGCTGTCTATGGCTATTCCAGGGACAAGGATGTAGAAGTTTCATGTGAATTATGTCTCTGTTTTATGCACATTTCTTGTAAATACTTCGTATTATGGCTTGGTGCTGGAAACACCATTGCAGAGCTGCAAAGGGTTTGCAGGGAAAAATGTAATAGGGATATTTTCTGCCCTTCCAAAGGATCTAAATCAATCAGTCCATGCTTAGGTAATGTCCCTTGCCAATCTCTTCCTTTTTTTTTTTTTTATTTTAACAAAGCCAGGAAGAACACAAAATCCAGATTTGTAACATTATAGATGGTTAATCTTACTATATGTAATGACAGCTGAAGCCAGTTCTGCCCCAATTAGATAATGATTTCCCTGTTAGGGGAATGAAGATGCTGGGTTCAAGTCTAAGCAAGTGTTTTTGGGGATCTCAAAGATGGTTTATAAACATGAGCAACAGCTGTTGGCCTCTGTAATCCCAGCAGAGTTCCCTAGGTAAAGAGTAAGATAATATTATGGTGGATCTCCTTAAATTTTGGCTTTCTTCTATGAGATGAGTAACCTTAGGGAAGGATAAGTGACCTACTACTGCCAGTTGGAGGAGATACTTGTTAACTCGGGTATTATAGACCTTTTATTTTTGGAGCCAAAAGAGCAGAGGAGTTCAAACTTTATTCCGCATGCTGATGAGTATGTGACCCACTGTGTCTTTGCCTGTTTCCACATAAAAAAGCAAAATTCAGTAAAACACAGCTAAAGTGAAACTATTCCATGAACTGTCATGATCTAAAGGTTTAAATCCAGCCTCAGAGCTGAGAGGTGCCCAGCTGGGGTCTTTCTGCCCAAAATGACTGAACATAGTCTGATATACTGGCCACTCTTCAGTGAAATGGGGTGACTTTTTGGGGAGTTTCTTGATATTTCTAGCCACCCTAAAATCCGAAAATGCGAACAGGATGAGTGGTAAAGGATTTTCTTTCCCAGTGTTTGCCAAGTATGACCATTGCATGGTTATGATGTCTCTGCAAGGCTATTCATAATAGTTTATTGGTGGGGAAACTGAGGCAGAGGCTGTGTCCTGCTAGAGGAGTGGTGGGGCCCATGTTAAAATTCAGCTATTAGTGGGCCTTTCACAAATTATCTTGTATTCCTGCACTCTTACACCTCAAGTCCTGATTTATGCAGCATTTTGGGCAATGAGAGGAGGCAGCATTTGTTCCCTGCACATTTAAACCTGGTGCAACTGGGAGTCCTCAGCATCCTGGTGTGGCAGGACTTGGCATGGGGGGCCACAGGGGTCACCCCGTGCCGGCAGGGTTTTCCAAAAAAATAGCAAAATAGGGGTTGCTCTGCAGGGCTTGGATCTTGACCTTGTTTATTTTTCCTGCCTGCTCCTCGCCCGACCCCACCCTGCTCGGCAGAGGAGAGGGAGACATGAAAACCTGGAGGGGTTTTGTGAAATTTGGCCTTCACAGAATAAGAAAAAAAAGAAAAAAGAAAAAGAAAAAAAAAAATAAGAAAACACCAGATTCCATCACTGTCAAGAAATTTCTGGAACACGAACAGTGACAACCGTACTGACACATAGGAAACACTGCTCACCCCCCACACCGCCCCCCCTTTACCCACACCCAATTTGTTTTTATTTCTCTGCCATCAGGTTGCCTTAACCATTTCCATGGTTTAGGAGGCTAAGCCGCCCGAGCGCTAGCTTTTGATTTGAAAAGGGACTGCATCCCCTTTTCAAAGGAGCCTGCTCCCTAGGGCAACCACATCACACTGCTGATTTGCTGCAGTGGAGACCGCAGCGCGTACAATATGCCCTCCCCCTCCGCCTGTGCTGCTTACAGCATCAGTCCGGAGCCGAGCGGGGAGACGGCAGCGATCCCCACTAACCCACCCATGCTCGGGAATGCCTGACTGCTAACGCAGTGCCTCCGACGAAAAGGACCGGCAATCCCTCAGCTCTCCGAGATGCAAGCCAGTGCCGATTCCACCAAGATGGACTGTCTTTGGAGCAACTGGAAATGTCAGGGTATTATATCTATTCTAGTGTTGCATGCTAGGACTGCATGGCAGCGGAGGCAAAGGCAGGATCCATCCATTTTTGCATTGTTCACCTGTGGGCCTTTGCATGCTGTTTCCTCTCCCTCCCCGCGAAGCTTTTCTTTGGGGTTATTTTAAGAAAGAAAGATTAAAAGCCCCTATTTCTGTTCTGGGAATGCATTTCTCCCATCCCCAGGTGTCACATCCTGAAAGCATCCAGGATCCAGGTCCTCCCTTCCCACCTTACAGCTCATTCCCAAAGCATCCGCCCTTGCCCTTAGCGGCGTCATTCCTCATCCTCGCCTCTCCCCGTCGGGATATCGCTGGCATGATTTCCAACCTTTCGGGCTTTAGGGCAGCCGGGTGACGGTGCATTGGTGCCCGCTGGGGCTGGCGAGGGATGGAGGTGGTGGCGTTGGGCTCCTGGGTGCCTCCTGCCCACGGACACACCCAGAGCTGGGTTTAGCCTTGTGTCACACAAAGAAAACGCAGCTTCGGCAAGGAGGGCGACAGAGCCGGGGCACCGCGGGATGGCCCCCCGCTTCCTACTTTGCTCTAGGGTTGTTTTTGTTAAAAAAACACTTTAATCCTTTCATTGTGCTCCCGAGCACTCGTTCAGGGGGTAAAACATTGCGGCGATGTTGTCTCGCTGCCGCGTAGGCGAAGGGAACAATGGCATCTCCGTTTTGGGCTGATTTTCAGCGTGTTTTGAGCGGGTCGGTGTCTGCGCTGGGTGGGGCTGGCCACCTTCCCGGGTGCCTTGGACAGCTTTTCAGCCATTTTTAGTCGGCTTCACACTTCCCAGCCAGCATCCAGCCTTTGTTTTGATAAAAGACAGTCTCTGTGACGCTGCTCGGTGGGCAGATTAGAGGGAGAAAAGCTAGCGCTGATCCTGCCGGGCAGGCTGGGGCTGCTTCGGGCAGGCTTTTTTTGGATGTATTTTTTATAAATTTTAAGGTGCATGTTTACGGTGAATAGTCAGTTCATGGTGCTGATGCTCACAGCAGGGTCCCTGGGAGAGAGATTACTCCATAGCATCATCTCATTAAAGAGTCCAGGATGCTTGCAGACGTAGTTTCATTAACGCTGCTCGATGCAACAGAAGCTGGAAAACCTTCCAAAAGTGTTTTTTTGGGGGGAGGGGTGGGGATGGAGAGACCTTTCAGATGCTTGTCTCCAGGGAGCTTGATATTTTTGCAATCTCTGTTCAGCATCTGATTGTATTTAGGAGCTGAGGGTTTTTAAAGGAAGATGAGTAGCTGGAAAGTAAACAGATGCACCTGTTAAATGCCAGGCTGCAGCAGCTCCAGCTTTCCACACCGAAATGAAAGACAAGGGTTTTCCATGCATTTGTGGGATTCATGGAGCTTATATGAGAGAGTCACAACCAAACTTCAGGGTCTTTTCATCTGAGCTTTGCAGATGAACTTCCTCGTAGGGTGGGGTTTGGGTTTGGGTTTTTCTTTAAAAATGCTCAGTATTTTGCTGATTCTTTTAAAATCATTGACTTGCTGAGTCAGATTGCTGAACCACCTGTTTTTAGAACCAAACTGAGTATTTTCCTTCTCATCAGAAAAAAAACCCCATAAATTAAAAAGGAGGAATAATGAAGGGCATGTTGCTATTGTTTAATTATTAATTAATAATAATAGTGGGGTTTCTCTCCTTCAGTGCTTTCCTTTTTGAAAGTGGGGTAGATTTGATGAAAATTGAATGCCACAATATGTCCCATGCTGATTTGAGGAAAAAATCCCAGGTCTGAAAAAATCAACGCAGTTAAAATAAATCACTTGCCTCACTTCCACAGTGCATATTTTGCATATTTTTTCTTTTCTTTGGGTGGTGCTTTATGATTCCAAAATGACCCTGCAGAAAACTTGAAATAGCCATAGAATATTATTTCTGTCATCAAAAATCTTTGATCAGTCTCAGATAAAATAGAGGAAATTTAAAATTCAGGAGAATGAAGACTAAAGACGATTCATTGATTCCTTTAATATCTATTATTCATGTTGTCTCTGTCTCAACCTGGAATATCAGCTCTGTGCAAATCTGGAGTTGTATAATTTTGCCAGCTTGATTGTCAGTGGAATTATGGTTCCTCCCTGAAAAGTCTGGAATGTGTCTGTGAGTGTAACAGATGCAGAGAGAAACCTCAGTAAATACAGAGCATATTTTTATGGAAATTATGAAGATTCAACAATGAGGTTAACAAAAGTTTTGATTACTCAACAACCAAGCCTGCAACTAGCTGTATGATTGAATTCATCCTATAGTACTTATAATTGGTGTAAAATCAGGTGGGGATCATGAGAAGCTGCAAAGACTCTTGGTGAAGCTTTGACTTTGCCCTACTCAGTCGAGGTACTTTTATTTCCCTTCCAGTGAATTAGCTGATGGTGCTGCAACACATTTAGAAATATCGGTTTTTACCTGCCCATCCTGCAGGTAGAGCAGAATTAGAGCAAAGATAGATCATGAGCAGGGTGAGCAGGACAGTAATTCACCCCTGCTGGGTGTCTGCTTCATTCAAAACATTAACATGGGTGGCTTGGGGGAATTGCAGCGACTTCCACGCCCAAGTCTTTTCTGCACAGCAAGGTGATGCATTTGAAGCAGGCTGGGATGGAGCCATGCATAATGCATGAGTGTGAGGAGAAATGTCCCCGCCAGGGCGGGCTGGTGGCTGTGGGCCTTGGAGGAGCAGCCAGTAGCCTGTGCCAGCCGTGTGTGTGACACCAGAGTGTGACACCAGAGTGTGACAGGAGAGCGTGACAGAGTGTGCGGCTTCCCGCCAGGAGCTGCTGGGCGAGGGCAGCCTCCAGCTGCAGGTGAAGGGGCAGGTCCCCGTGCCTTCCCCAGGGACTCAGCTCAGCCCAGCACGACACAGGTTCACACCCTGCTCAAGAGGGTCTCTGGATTAGGAAGGACATAAAACCATAGAATATCCTGAGTTGGGAGGGATTCAGAAGGTTCATCAAAGTCCAGTTTCTGGTCCTGCACAGGACACCCCAACAACCCCACCCTGTGCCTGAGAGCATTGTCCAAACACTCCTTGAGCTCTGCCAGGTTTGGTGCCAGGACCACTGCCCTGGGGAGCCTGGTCAGTGCCCAAACACCCTCTGGGTGGAGAACCTTTTCCTATTATCCAGCCTAAACCTCCCCTGACACAGCTCCAGCCCTTCCCTCGGGTCCTGTCACTGAGCCCCACAGAGAAGAGATCAGGAGTTCAGTGCCTGCGTTTGCACCCCAGCTTGGAGTTGTTTGGTGTCAATACACTGGTCCTCATGAATATTCCCTTTTCCACTCTTCCTTCTTCATGGCAGCTCTTGTAAGCGTCAGGCTTTCTCCCACAGTTTCAACCTTCTGCAAGACTTATTAAAAAAGAAAATGTAAAGATCCAGAGACACAGGCCCATGAAGTGTTCATAGAAATGATCCTAAATATTACCCACATTATAACTTAATGTGGAAAAGAACTGCAGACTTCATCAAATCCATCTAGTTGATATAACTCTGCTGGGACTGCAGTTATTGGTTATCATTTTCTTGTCAGCTGTTTTTAGAGAGCCAGCTTCCTTACTTGCTTGATATATCCATTGGTTTCCAAAGGATGATGGGAAGCTGCAGCATGTTCATGGTGATGTTCCTGACTTTAAGACTGATAAAGAATTTCGATGGCAGTAATACAGTTGCATGCTGTTAATCTGTAATCTTATTGACAGTTGTGAAGTCTGCCTAATTACAGCTTTATAATGGGAATAAAACTTCAGCCAGTTGGTACCTTCAGTGCTTTACTGAAAATATTGTGGGCTGATCGCTCATCTGGGATCCATTTGATAAAGATCTGACCCAGTATTGGTTCTTATGTTGGATCTTGGTAGGGCTGAAACCTTGGTACCAACTCAACACCTGCTGTAACCAATTTAGCTCATAGTTTCATAAAACTATACCAACTTATGGGGAGTTTATTTCCTAATTTCACAGATGATTTCCTGTGAAGTTCAGAGGAAATTTGTCAAGATTGTTTACCACTTTCAGATTTGCTGGGGTTTTTGGGGGTTTTTTTGTCACTGCTGCAGAAATTGTATCAATTCTTCTTCCAGCACATTCCTGTTGATGGCAAAAAATATTCAGTGAGAAAATGTGCTCTGCACACCTGCTGTGCCAGCACAGAATCACAGAATGGTTTGGGATGGAAGGGACCCTAAAGACCACCTGGTTCCAACTTGCCTTGCATGGCCAGGGATACCTTCCACCAGACCACGTTGCTCAGAGCCATATCTTTTAAGAACTGATGGACAATATTCTTTCCCTGCCAGAACAAGGTGAAAACTCCCCCAAAGTAAGAGTATATTGAGGTTTTCCCTGAGGATTAATTTAAACTCCATCAAGGGCGTGATGGGGGGCAATAGCTGAAGGCAGTATTGGAGGGCTGCTTTTGTTTTTATTAGGTCTCTGGGAAGTGAGTTCTGGTGAGGCTTTTTTGATGTCAGAAGATGTTCTTTCTCCACATCATGTTTACTTATAAATAACATAGGTCTGAACCACTCATTTTGAAAATCTGCAGATTTTCAAATGTTTGGATAGAGTCTAAGAGAGAGTCCAAGTCTATTCATTTGGTACAGGAGCATATTGGGAAAATCTTAACATTTCCATAGCATTTTGTGCACTCAGAGCCTGCACTCAGGGACTCTGCTTGGTCTCCTTGGTTTTTGCCCACTTAAGGTGAGAGTCATCACATCCTCCCCAGAAACTGGCCAAGGCAGGCAGTGATACAGTTTGATGAGCAGGAGTTGTGTGTTTCTCCTGCTGCTGAGCTCAATCCTGGTCTCAAAGATCTCTCCCATGAAAATGAAAATAACAACAGCGTAATTGTTAATAGCAGCAACAATCACATAATAATTAATAATTAATGATAATAAGTGCTACAGTAGACTGGTGTGTGGTGTGGTGTGGTTGTAGGGTTGATTTTTTTACTGACAATCTCCTTTTACTGCCAGTCCTCTCCTGTCTGCCCAAGCCTACTCTGGTGCCTCACATAAGGCAATTAATGAATGATTTTTTGCTCACATCTTGACCTTGCAGATGTTGTAGGATATAACATGGAGGGCATCCTGTATGAAGGTTTTCCTTTTCCCTGATCCTATTCTTGTTCCAGGTCTCCTCTCATCAGACTGTGAGGACTAAGAAGGTCTGAACTTTCAAGTTAAACCTTGAAACAGGTGGATGATAAAGTTATAAAGCTGAACTGAGGACAGGAAGTGAATGGTCAGAGTGTGTACAAGTGGTAGAGGTATTGAGAGGTTCCTCAAGGCTGGGGATGAATGATCAGGAGATATGCCTCATGAAAAAGCACAAATATTCTCTCTTGGCCTTGCTATTCATCACAGCAGTCTCCTGAAGGCAGCAGACTGCTCATTAAACTGTGTGTCCATCTGTGTTAGGTTAGAATCAAATCTGTTGTGAGGAGGGGAGCAATGTCCACATTGGATCCTTCATTGGAGAGGAGAGGGAAAGGCTGGTCCTGCAGCCTGTGCTTAAACCTGCAAACTGGGCTTGCTTCGAGTGCGAGTGGTATTTATTTCTACTCAAAACCTACAGCATTGTCTCATTTGTTGTCAAATACTTTTGTGACAGCACTATGAACAAGATTGTTCTTCTTAAATTGTGTTTCTTGGTTTATTCACTCCCAGAAAGTCAGATAAATAACTTATGAAGTCATTTATATTTATGAAGTTGTAATATTATACTGTGTACAGAAGTAAATGCTGTGTACAGAGAGGTTTTTCTCACTTTTCCTAAAAACCATTATTAGATAGGGAGTGAAGCAGTACAACCCATTGATTTTACCTCCTAAGCAGGCCTGGTGGTACCTCCATAGTGGGAAGGGCAGCTTAATCACTTCCAAAGGTGTTAGTAGTGTAATGCAGAGCAGACAACCTTTTATATAATCCTCAAGGCCCATGGGCCTCATTTGAAGGCTGGATACCAGAGGTTTGCTCACACTTTTTGTACTAACTGCCATGGAAATGCTGCATTTTGCATGATCATTTTCCACATAGTTGTTGCAGTAGAGGAAAAACTTGAAAGTCAGAAGGAGAGAACGGAGATTTTCAGAGGAGAAGCTGTGGAAGATCTGAATCGTCCAGTCTCTGCTTGGTTGAACCTTAATTTTAATTCTAAAATGCTTTCTTTGAGACGTGGAATGGAAAGATCCCCCCTTTTCCTACAAAAGTACTTTTGGAAAACATAACCATGCAGGAGGACATTTTAGCTACAAGTTGCTTTGGATCATCTATTCTCCCTCTGGGATCTCTGCTCAGGGTGCTGGGCCTGCAGCTGCCCCACACCACGAGGCTTCTGGGGACCACGGAAACCCCCAAAGCCCAGCCCTCATGTTTCCAGATCCTAACAAGAATGGATTCAGGAGCATTTTTAATTAGTCTGCCTAGGCACTGCCCTTTCCACCCCCTACCTCTGTCTTCTGGCTTTTTTGACACCAAGTACTGAGGAGCAGAAACATTTTCTGCTGCAAGCCAAGGCAAGAGCTGTGAGAGCTTTCAGGCACTTGTGAGCTTTCAGGTACTTGCTGCCACAAGCACACTGCCTGCTGCTGCTGTTTCTTATATTTGTGAGGTTAATTTTGACTTGCCCCACAAACATGGGTATGTACCAGCTGTTCGTATTAACAAGTGGTTTCTTGTACCGTAGAGTTCACCTTTGCTCACCTGTGACTTTGCCCAGAGTGCAGGATCCCATTAGTTTAGTCAGATGAGGTTCTGCCATAAAGTATGGCTTTAAAGCACTGTTTTGGCACCCTTGAAAAACCTTGCAACAAGAAGGCTACTTGAGTAACATTTTGCAAGTTCTGCTGTGAGTTCAAAAGCACAAGCAGGCGATACTTGCAGATAAACAGCTCATCAGACATGCTTCTCCAGAAAAATTCTTCAAAGGCAGTGGCAGTGACCTGCAGCGCTGCTGTCTTAAAGATGGCTGCTAAGTCTTCCTTAATAAATGCAAATAGTTTTGAGTCTGAGGCAGTTCTGGCAAAACTCAGAGTCCTTTTATACCTCCACAAATGACTCAGACCTCTGGTGAGATGCACTGTTCAGAGTGCAAAGTAAGTGATGCTGCTTCCCTCCTTCCAGGAGGCTAAAGGGAGATCATGGAAAGCTACAGCAGAACAGCTTCTGCATGTTAATGAGCATGAGCAGGGTTTTACAGTAGTGATTTTCAAAACAGAAGGAGCTCAACCCTCAAGTGAAGCCAAGGCTACTTTCAATGGCCAAAACCCTTTTGCAAATCCTCGCTGCAAACTGGATGGTTTGAAGTTGGCGTTTTGGCTCGTGGAAGTGGATCTTGCTTAGCCAAACAGACTGAGTCCCTGTCCAATTGCATGCACATCACACATCGACAGCCTCACGTGGCACCAGCCTCCTGCCTCATGAATATTCAGAGTTCATTGCTCAGAATTGTGCCTTTGTGGTGAGGTCCTGGCAGCACCGTGCACGCACACACCCCTTCCCGCTAAAACCCCGGCGCTTGCAGGACCCTGCACCACACTAGGACCTTTTCTTCTTTCCCTTCTGATTGACAAAAGCACTCAATTATCATGTGGTTAATTCATGCTCTGAGGTATCCTCTGTCCTTTAGTTTATCTGGGGAATGCTGTACCCACCTTGGAGCTGGGCTGGAAGCTGTCTCAGCCTGGCCAAGCGTGGGGCTGGCGCGTGCTGGCGAGTGGCTCTGCAGAGGAGTTTGTGTCTGAAAGCTGCGGCTTCTGGCCCTGTCATCCTCATTTCCACTGCGTCCCCATGTGCTGGGAGGCTGCTCTGAGCCTGGCTGGTTGTCTCTTCAGTATGCCAGTGATGGGGTACAGGCAGGAACAGGTGGCTGTCCCTCAGCAAAGGCTCAAGCACTGGTTATACTTAGTAACCTATTGAAAGACATTAAACCCATGGGGTCAGAGAGTGTTTGGGAGGGGTTGTTTGGTATCTTAATCAGTTTTACCTGAATATAGGGTGAGATAAAACTCAAAGCAGACTCAAATGTGGTGAACAACCTCATCTTGAATTTTAATTCCTGTTTAGAATAAAAAAGAAAGGGTGTGAGGAGGTTGTTGTCTGGGTTCACCTGACAGTCAGTGAGAAAATTTCTCATTCGTTTGCCCCTTGGACTCTATTTAGAGCACCAGACACTGATGTGACAAGTATTTTGGCTCTGATGTAAATGGTTTCAGGAGAAAATGGCACTCTGAGGAAGCCAGGCAAAGGATCCCAGCTGGGGCATTCTGCGCCCAGAGTGCCTCTCCCTGCTTTTAAGGGAAATTTGTTTAGGTAAGGAAATATAGGAGAAAAATGTGTTTGACTGCTGTCTCAGCAAGGAAGCATTTCTTTACCAAGAGGGTGGTCAAACTCTGGAACTGGCTTCTAGAGAGAGGGTCTATGCCCCAAACCTGTCAGTGCTACAGAGGCATTTGGAAAATGCTCTCAAAAACTTGCTTAGCTTTTGGTCAGTCCTGAATTGGTCAGGCTGTGAGAGTAGGTGATGATTGTAGGTGCTTCCCAACTGAAATAGTCTATTCTATTCTATTCTATTCTATTCTATTCTATTCTATTCTATTCTATTCTATTCTATTCTATTCTATTCTATTCTATTCTATTCTATTCTATTCTATTCTATTCTATTCTATTCTATTCTATTCTATTCTATTCTATTCTATTCTATTCTATTCTATTCTATTCTATTCTATTCTATTCTATTCTATTCTATTCTATTCTATTCTATTCTATTCTATTCTATTCTATTCTATTCTATTCTATTCTATTCTATTCTATTCTATTCTATTCTATTCTATTCTATTCTATTCTATTCTATTCTATTCTATTCTATTCTATTCTATTCTATTCTATTCTATTCTATTCTATTCTATTCTATTCTATTCTATTCTATTCTATTCTATTCTATTCTATTCTATTCTATTCTATTCTATTCTATTCTATTCTATTCTATTCTATTCTATTCTATTCTATTCTATTCTATTCTATTCTATTCTATTCTATTCTATTCTATTCTATTCTATTCTATTCTATTCTATTCTATTCTATTCTATTCTATTCTATTCTATTCTATTCTATTCTATTCTATTCTATTCTATTCTATTCTATTCTATTCTATTCTATTCTATTCTATTCTATTCTATTCTATTCTATTCTATTCTATTCTATTCTATTCTATTCTATTCTATTCTATTCTATTCTATTCTATTCTATTCTTTCCAATAATGTAAAAAGCCTTTGAAGTGACTGAAGCTGCAACTTGAAAAGAAAACATGGCTCTGACAAGTGTAGCTCAGATGTTTTTAACAGCATCTAAATTCCAGGGGAACTGATACA
This sequence comes from Phainopepla nitens, assembly GCA_013400175.1. Classification (NCBI taxonomy): domain Eukaryota; kingdom Metazoa; phylum Chordata; class Aves; order Passeriformes; family Bombycillidae; genus Phainopepla; species Phainopepla nitens. The sequence continues at coordinate 41,646 of VXBQ01011178.1, read as the reverse complement.
GCTCAAATCCCTGAGGCCTGTCAGCCAGTCTTCCCAAGTCTCCAGTGATTCCTAGTTCTGGATTCTCTTTCTTTTCCTTCCCTGCCCAAGGAGCTGTGAGGTTCACCTTCCTCTTGTATCACCTTGTGCAAAGAGGTTTGGCTCAGCCCCTTCTCCTTAAGGGAGAGGAGGAGGAGGAATGGCTGCAGGGGCATCAAATCCCACCCAAACATCTGGACAGGGCAGCAGTGCTGCAGCTCCCTGTCCCTTTGAGGGAGATGAGGGGAAGGCAGATGTGCTTCCTGTCCCTGAAAATCCTGACAGACCTGGCAAGCCGTGGGTGAGGGAAATGTGCTCCCAGGCTGGACCTGGGCACTGGGAGAGCCATGTAAAAATCATTGTACTCGTATCTCCTTTTTCTATGCTGAGATTTTCCAACCAGCAGTTGGCACTTTTTTTTTCCATGCACATGGGAATATTTGCCTCAGGTCTAAAAGACACAGGACCTCTATCCCAGGTCTCCTTTGGCTGGAGAAAGAGGCCAGATGCTTTTTCATCTCCTGCCTCGCACATGCACTTGTTCCCAGAACTGTGTCACTTGGCCTCTGTCCATCTCGCTCTGATCCTTTCCTTACCTGCTACAGCTGAGTAAATATCCCAGTCATTCCACGGCACGAATAGAGGACTTTCAGGATATAAACATACCTGGTCAAGTCTGTCTTGACTAACTCAGCGTCTTCCCTTTTGAAGGGAATGAGAAAAGGCAATTTGGAATCTCTCATGCAGCCCACTGCCAGTCTGCAGGAGTATGAGTTTGAAGATCATCAGAAGAAAAAGGCTTAGTTGGTAATTTTGGATCTTTTAATTAATTGGGATTGACTCAGGGAACTCTATTGGAGTTTGGTTTGTATTTTTTGGCTCAGTTCTCATTTGTTTGCCTCTCTACTGCCTGTGTCCCAGGGAGTGTTTTCCCCTGGCACGTGTCCTTTTTCTGCCATCAGCAGATGATGTACCACGTACACCAGCTCACCTGTGCTTATTTAATTTAATGTTGAGGTTTTGTGTGACAGAAAACTTAAGTATCTCAAAGTCAGATTTGCATAAATTTCCAGTACTGTCCTCTGACAGAGTAATTTTTGAGCACAAAAAGAATCAGATTGTGAATAATCACAGGATGTGAGAATGGGTTGGGTTGGAGTCTTAAAAATCATCTCATCCAACCCCTCCTGCCATGGGCAGGGGCACCTTGCACTTGTTCCAAGCCCCATCCAGCCTGGCCTTGAACACTTCCAGGGATGGGGCAGCAACAGTTTCGGCACCCTGTGCCCCTCACCACCCTCACAGAAAATATAACACCTCCTGTCCAAAGGCTCACTGGTGACAGCACCCAGTTGTTGTGCTGCTGGATTTTGAAGTACCTTTACTGAACAAGTATATGAAAAATGGCCAAACCTGCATGCTTGTGTTCTGGATGCCATTTTGTAAGGATTGTTTGCAAGGATGGAGTTGCATGCTCCAGCACCTCATCACTGTGAGCAATCTGTGGAGCTCCAGCTGTGTCCTGCAATCCAGCTGTGTCTGCTGCTAAACCTCCTCATCCAGGTGCTCTGACGATGCTGTAACTGCATTTTGGAGCATTTCATACTCCCTGCCCCGGGGTTTCTGCAGGAAGCAGGCATGGGCATATATCCGTAGAAGACTGGTCCCTGTTTTGTGGAGTCAGCACCCAGGATCCCAAAACAGGCACCAAGGTCTCTTGTCCCGTGGCTTCCACACAGCCCATAGGATCCAGTCATGTGTGCTCGTGATCCCAGCTTCAGCGCTGAACACTTAAAAATAGTAAAAGGTTATTATATAGTGTCTATTGATGGAGAGTATAATTGGATGTGAATGGTGCATGAGGACAGGAGAGCTCAGTAGTGCAACAGCAATTGTTGCATTCAAGCCCATCGCTGTAAAGCAAGGGTAATATATGTAATAGTAATGAGTAATATAACTCATTGACTCAAGGCAAACATGCTGTGATGACTCACAATTTTTGGAGATTAGATGATAAGGACAAGGCTAGATTAATTTTGTTTCTTTTAGTATCGGAGGCTTTTTTTTTTTCCTGACAGATTGCAGTTTTCCTGAATTTACTCTTTGTTCAGAATGATTTGACAAGTGGCATCTCTCAAATCTGTTTGGCTGGTGGTGTATTCAAGCTGTTCTTGAGGACTTGTGCAGTGTGTGAAATTAAAGCTGTTTTGTTTAGGTTGTCATGAGCACGTTCTCTGGCTGGATGAAGAGTCCTCTCAGAAACAGGTTGTGGGTGTAAACAGATTAAATTCACCTTTGAGGACTGGATATTCCACAATCCTTTAGTAAAATTTTGCTATTTTCGTGGCTGTCTCTGAATTTTTTGCTGGAGAGGTTGAGATAAAATATACAAAGTGGGTGGAAAACACTGTAAAAGTTAACTGCTTTACAAATATAAAAATGCACTAGTTGAAAATGGCCTTATGCACTTGTTTTGTTCTAACCAGCACCTCCCATGGACAGGGGAAGTTACATAACAAGCAAAAAGCTTTTTTTTTTTTTTTCTTTTTTTTTAGTATTCCTGAGATTGTTGGATTGAGTGGCATGAGAGATTTATTCTATATTTGAAGGCCTTATGTGAAAAATGGTTTCCTACTCACGGAACTATTAAGCAGTGGTAAAACCAGGAGCCTTTTCCTTTCTCAAAACTTATGAAATAACAAAATTAAATTGTCAAAACTTTGAATGGGAAAGTGGTTTATTGTGGCTAGCCCCAAACTTTCTCATTCATTTATCAACAACCAAAACTGGAAAACGCTTTGCTCAAGCATTTGGCAGTTGAACTTGTGGAAAAAAAAAAAGAACAAATAAAAAGTTGGAATTTTCAGACTGAATAAATGCAAGGTAGGTTGAAATTTTCCATACAGCCCTAGCAACAACACAAACCCCAGCTTGCACTTGCCTCGCTGCTGCAAGAGACCCACCCACCGTGCTGCGGTTGGAGATAATCATCCATCTTATCTAACCCCGGCACGGGCACAAGGAAAACAAGGATTTCAAGTAGGTCATCGGTGGTGGTTTCAAGTGCCTTGGCTGCTCCTGCCGAGGAGCTCGTGTGGAGGCTGCTGTGAGCAGAGACATCCCTGCTCCCCTCACCCTCCTGTGAGGGCTCCGAGGGTCACGCCGTGCCCAGAGCGGCCGCCGCCGCCTTTCCAGCTCCCGCCTTTAACAATTTGCTCTTCTCCCCGCAGCCATCGACCTGTTGTACTGGCGCGACATCAAGCAGACAGGGATCGTGTTCGGCAGCCTCCTGTTGCTGCTCTTCTCCCTGACCCAGTTCAGCGTCGTCAGCGTCGTGGCCTACCTGGCCCTGGCCGGCCTCTCGGCCACCATCAGCTTCAGAATCTACAAATCTGTCCTACAGGCCGTGCAGAAGACGGACGAGGGCCACCCCTTCAAGTGAGTGGCTTTGTAGTGAAGCCCAAGCGCCGCTTCTGTGCCGGATGAAACTCTCATGAAGCTGAAAATTATAATGTTTTCACAGTGTCTCAAAAATTGTAAGGTTCTATCGGCTTAGATCTGGGAGGGAGAAAGAAAAACAACACACCACAAAAATCGTCATCCTCTAAGACGTGGGATTTTTTTCTCAAAAAGATACAGGAAATTTTAAGCGAACAGAGAAAATGAGTTTCTTTAGAGCTGGTGATAATACAGCATGCCTGCAAGAGAAAAGAGCATTGTTTCTGAGCACAGTCTGTTGAGCTTAGAAGGAAACTATCCATTATCTTTTCTCCAGTAACCCAATATCTAAGTGATGGTGCCAGTGCCAATGCACTCCCCACTCTCCACGGGGTCTGGGGGGTTTGCTCCACAAGAGCAGTGATCCTTTCTCCTCTGCTGTACCAACCAGTTGGTAAACCAGGTCATGGAACTGGTATGGTTTGCAAACACACACACACACTAAAAAATAATCTTGTTGGGGTGCTGCTCCTTCTGCTCCACTGGGGCCAGTTCTGAGCTGCAACTCAGGGCGAGGGGGCGTAGCTCAGAGAATAGCACAGAGACTTGTAGGGAAAACTCCCAGGTCAGATTTGTATCCCTTTTTGGGTGAAAAAAAAGAGAGAAATCTCATCAAGACAAGGCTCTGTGTGGGAAGAGGGGGATGCTGGAAACAAACAGCCCCGACTCAGCATCACCCAGAGAGATGGGTCACACAGGGTCAAGAGAGTGTGCTGGTGGCCCTGTGCCTGCAGGGAGGGGAACACATTGCTCCACCACAAGGAAATGAGGTCTGGGAAGGAGGGAAGGGTGGAGTGGATGGGTATGAGCATGAGCAGCAGGGGAAGCTTCCCGGGTTTCTAACGGGACCTGTGTTTCTGGCAGAGCCTACTTGGAGATGGAGATGAATCTTTCACAGGACCAGATCCAGAAATACACAGATTGTCTCCAGCTATACGTCAACAGCACAGTCAAAGAGCTGAGGAGACTCTTTCTCGTTCAGGACCTCGTGGATTCTTTAAAAGTAGGATTGCTTTAAATATTTTTAACCCTTCTCTAGAGGATCAACCTACATTTCAAAGAGCTGCTTCCTATGTTGACAGGGAACACATTCTGTGTTGCTCCAAATATGAAAGCTGCTCTGCTTTTTGATTTAAAAACTGTTACCAGCACTTTAGAGGTTTGGCGTTTGAATGTACTGATAAGTAATAGAGGATGTATAAATTTGCAGAAACAGCTTAGCTCCACCTCAGTTCTAGAAGCATCCCAGCATGATGTTTTCTATTGCTTTGCTATAAGTAATGTTCTCCTCTGTGATTCTGGATTTCATCTGGTGGTATTTCCTGCTATGGAAGAATATCTTCTTTCACTCCCTGCTGAAATAACTATTGATTTTTAGCCTTACACTCAAGCAGGTGTCCTTTAGAGCAAAAGGAAGATCATTAAGATAGCAGACATAGGTTAGGCTCCTAAATTAGAAAAGAATTTTAGGAAAATGAACCCATCTTTCAGCCTCAAGTGTTATCAATCCCTGGGATTATCGCTTCAGAGTTTTGTTTAACCTGTCTGGGATGACCCCTGCCATCATAAAAATTAGATGCAGAAATCTGCCTATGCCATTCTCAGTGCAGAGTCCTACATGGATGCAATTTGAACCCTGAATAGACATGAAAGCTGAGCTAAGGGGGAGAAGCAGAATGGAAACTGGGATTTATGCACCTAGAAAAACCACCTAGTTCCTAATGTGTCTTAACCACTCCCTTCCACATTAAACAAGGGTAATGTGCTGTTATCTTAGCTAGTTAAGCAAACTACTTTCTCCTTATGCTGGCACTGGAGCTGATGTAATGATCCATCTTTAATTTAGTTTGCAGTACTAATGTGGCTGCTGACTTACGTGGGAGCCCTCTTCAATGGCCTGACTCTTCTGATAATGGGTAAAAATCAACATTTCTTTTAAAAATCTATTTTTAACCTGAACTCCCTCTGGATTTCAACTTAGACAAAACAGCCTATCCCTGGCATGACTTCCCCTCAGTTAAACCACCAACATTTATTTCCATTCCAAGTAAATATTCATTGTCCTGTTATGCTGTCCCTCCTGCTAGAGCTACTTTGCAGTTTATGGTTTTGCAGCTCCCAGTCCCAGAGCAATGGGGAATTCCATATTTGGGAGGCTTGAGAAAAGTGCATTTTTAATGCAAAACTCCCTGGTGCATCAGCTGACCAAGTGGCACGATAACGTGTTTGCCACTGAAGTAGGTCTCTCCTCTGGAGTAATCTGCTCTGCAGGAACATAACGCTGTGCTCTTTTTCTCCTCAGCTGTGGTGTCTATGTTTACTCTCCCTGTTGTATATGACAAGTACCAGGTAGGTCTGGTGGCTGGGGTGGCTGGGTGGCTCTGCCTGGGTGTTGCCTCATTGACTTGGTCTCCTCTTGCTCTTGGCAGGCACAGATTGATCAATACTTGGGGCTGGTGCGGACCCACATAAACACGGTCGTGGCAAAGTGAGTTCAGCAAACAACTGTGTGAGGCTGGGGTGCCCTTGGGGGTGGTGGGACCTGGGTGGTCCTGGGGACACTGTGTCCTATCAGTGGTGTCCCCAGACCTTGGAATGTGAGAGCCTGAGGGAGAGCAGATCCCCAGAGGAATGCAGACCCTCCCAGCTGAGTGCAGACTAAGGCAATCCATCCTTCTGTCCGCTCCGCCGCTGTTTGGGTGCATTGTGGACAGAGCAGCCCAGTCAGGGACTGGGGTCCCCACTGGCACCTGGCCAGGACAAACAGGAAGGAATGAGTTAATTCTCTTCCCCACTGATCACTCCAAGCCTGGTTTTTTGCACTCAGGGAGTTAATAGCATTAATGAACAATTAGGACATCACCCTGTTACAGAAAGCACATACCTGGAAGCACAACAATCTTCAGTGTTCCAAGCCCCCATGAAACAGGCAGAAGACCTGGGTGAAATTTTGAAATTTTGTTCTGAAAATTCTATGTTTAGACTCCATTTCTGGCTTTCTGTAGACGATAGACCGTGGAGAGATAAAGCTGAGGGGAGAATATCACTGAATATACCCCAAGATTATATGAACCACCAAAAACCAGGCCTGTAAGAAGACCTAGATGGGCATCACTTCTGTTTCTCATGGCACTTTATTTCACCTGTTGAGACAACACACTGAGCATGGACTAGAGATTATCCCTGGATAAGAGCCCAAGTGGGGAACCACTGGAATGGAATAACTGCCTCACCATATAATCCTTTTTCTTCTTTATTTTTTAGGATTCAAGCTAAAATCCCAGGTGCTAAGAGAAAGGCAGAGTAAAGCAGACATGAAGAATTCATTGACTACAGTAGTGCATAATGGGGAAATCTGGAGTGAAAACAGCTCTGTTCTTACACTTTACTGCAAATTTATCATTCTTTTTTTTTCTCGACACCATAATCTTAGAAACAAAAAACTCGGAAGCAGTGCTTTTCCCCTGCTGCTTCTGCACTTAGAATATTTGCAATCACTTGTGTCAAGCACTAAAGTATAGTAAAGAGAAAAGTGTACTAGATGTGGTTTTTTGTGTTGCTTATAAAGTGCATGATGGTGAGAGCCTAAATAATATTGACCTCTTTATTTAATTTTTTTTTTTTAGTGTTTTTCCTTCTTCTATTGGCATTGCTTCTATAACTTTTAATGTTACATGTGGCTAGGGGCTTTCCTGCTTAGCGCACTTGATGCAATAGTTAAAATTGCTTCTACGTCACTGGGTTGCTGGTTGGATTCATCTTTATTAACTATATAGAATTGTAGACTGATGTTTTAGTGTTTTCCAGCACAAATAAAATAAACAGTAATCGGTACTTATGGTAATCAGTTTTGTATAACTCAAAAAAAAAAAAAAGAAAAAAAGAAAACAAAACCCAGTACTTTTGTCGTAAAGGATTGACAGGCTGATTTACATGTATGGTAACTGGAAAGTTCCAGCATGTTCAATTTATTACGATTTGTATTACATTCTCTGTAGTTCCTAATGGACTTAATTATGGACTCTGAATATTTGCACTTATGTACTTGATACCGAATGCAGAAATAAATGTTACTAAATGTAAAAAGTTCTCTTTGTTGTCACCACTGGGATTATCATGACATTTGGGAATTGGACATACACTGTGCAAAAAGGAGCATTTTCCCTCTTTCTCTCTCCTCTGGGCATCTGCACACACTTTGCCCTTACATCATGGTCCAGTCCAACGAGTAGTACGTAACTAAGAGTAAGTAGCTCATCTAATATTTTTACATCTTGATAAGCTTTCTTGGAATAAAAGGAAGATCTCTGCACACAGTTTGTTTATTTTTGTTGGTGGTGTATCACGTATCAGGTACATGAACAAAGGTCTCTTCCTCCATTTGCTCACCGTGCAAACCACGAGCAGCACAGTATGGAGGTGCCAGCACAGCACAAAGGGCTTTTCAATTTCCTTGTCACCAATTGCTCTTTTACCCAAAGCTGTTCTCTGAAATCTGCTTTAAACAGAATCAATATCAAATCCAGCAGCTGGGAGCGGAAGCAAGCGTTTCCTCTGGTTCAAAGGTAAAGGTTTTTAAAAATTGGAATTTGGTGTTTGAGAACCATCAGAGGAGAGAAACAGCTACTGAACATTATCCAAAGTGCTTCAAAACAAACAATTGGTTAAGTGCCTGATTTGTCAATTTGTGGAACACACCTGTGGATTTTTTTTTTTTATATAAAAATGTGAACACCAAAACACCAAATTGCTGGTTTTCTCTTTTTCAATCAAAAAGGTTTTATGAAGCATTTCTTTTTATACAAAGAACTAGATTTTTAAACACCTATCCCAATGTTTTAAATCTGAAGTCTTTCCTTAGACTCATTCATTAATTCACCTTTGTCTCCATTCCACATGGCCACACCTGTCCAAAGCCAGGCTGCAGTTCTGTTTGTATCTAAATGTAAACCCCAAATGCATATAAGGAGTTGGTAGAAACATTGGTACGGCTGTGGGCTAGTTAGTTCTTGTGACAAGTCTCAAATACCTTTATTTTAATTTAAGCTTTATATCTAAATGTTAAAAATAGTAGGTTGGGTTTTAAATGTCACCTGCAGGTAGATAGGAACATTTTTCCTCAATGAGAGACTGATTGTCTTAAAAGAACATGTATTGGTTTTGATCAAAGGGAGTATGTTTGCTTTAGCATGTGCAGTTTGCAGCCAGGAGTTAAAATTCAACATGACCCCCCAGCTTTAACTGCCTTGGAGTTCCCTGTGCTCCCGAGGAAGGGAGTGCAGACCATACAAAGCACCCCTGAGGATAAAGATTGACCACCAGAGTTCTTATTACTTACAAGATGAGTGCGTGGGCCCAACATGGTAATTTTGAAAATGAGCCCATTTAATGTCCCATCCCCCTGGTCCCATAAATGTGTTCTCTCCTCACGCCCTCAGTGCAGTAATATCCTCGACTGGCCTTTTGCAATGCTAAACCCTAAGCACTGTTTAAAAGCTACATCTCCTACAACTTTGGAAATAAAGCAAAATGAACCTTCTGGAAGAGTACAACTATTCTCAAGAGCCTAAATCTGTAGGGAGCAAGATTCCCATTTTTGTCTCCTCCAACATCACCCTCTCTCAATCCCCAATCCCAGTCCCCAGTCATCCTGACTGTACCCCTGCACACACACTTCCCAAAGCCCCATCTTTTTCTCACATCTCACCTTGCCAAGCAGACTTCCCAACTTCCTCAGAGCTGCTCTGACTTTCCATCTATTTGGCAGTAACAGCCTGCAAGTGCTGCTGAGCAGCTGGGGTGGCTTAACCTGGTGGGTGGGACCAACTGGGAAGACCACGCTGGGATGTGGGAGAAGCAGAGGGTTTCAGGCAGGGTTTGAGTTGCTGTTGCTGCTTATGGTCACCATCCCCTTACTGGGATCACAGCAGCACTTCCTGCGATACCTTTGAACATGGAAGCTTGGAGAAAGCCAATCTCTACTAATTCCTGGTCCTGCTACACATCTTGCAATAACAGAGTCCCTGTGTGTGTGGAGAGTGAAGGTTTGTGGCACCCTCAGTGTCCCTGGTAAGTCTCACTCATAGAGCAGCACCTTGTGGAGGGGTTGGATGTCCATTCTTTTGGTTTTCAAACAAGTATGGGGGAAAATAACCAACACCGAGCTCTACTTGTTAAAATATTTTTAGTGTGATTACATTAGATAGCTGAAGACAGCAGAATGACATGTGCTCTGAGATACACAGGCTGTGAAGCCTTTTTGTTTCTGATCTTCATTTGCAAAGTAAAAAGCAGCAGTAGGAAAGCTTGACTAGTGAAAGCAGCAAACTTGTGGGCGTTTCTAGGCAGGTGAAACCGAGGAAGTAGCTCACTCTGCTTGGGTAAAATGCAGGGGAAGGTGTTAAACCCTCATTTTCTCTTCAAAGTGTCCCCTGGGTAAGAAACCTGGACATAAATCACCAGTGATTCAGGGGTCAGCTTTTCTGCCTCTTCAAAGGCTGCTTTCCTGAGATAAGCCAGTGATGGGTGTGTTGAGGAGCCACCTCACCAAGGGAGGTTGTTCAAGTGGTTGGAGGTAGGTGTGTGCCAAATACCTGGCCTGGGCTATGCTTCCCTCCTCATCTCTGGATAGTTTGTGATGCTGATGTTCCCTTTCTGGAGAGGAGGCCAAGAGGTCTCCAGGGTGAATGTCACAGGCTTATTCAGATGCAGGGACAGGTACAGACCAGGCCTTTCCAGGGATGGGAACTGGCTGAGTAATGTAAATGCAGCATTTGATGGGCTTAACATGGTGCTGCTTTTCAGGGTATTTAACAAGTCCACCTGCTGAGTTGAGCTTTGGAAGCCAGCCCAAATGACTGTGCTAATTTGAACTGAAAGTAATTTAACTCTGACTTGGGGATATGAAATCAGGAGTGCCATGCTGGCAGGTGACAAAACTTTGTCAGAACATCTACATGAGTCTTTTCTCATCCTCTATGACTTTAAAATATCTTCTCCATGGTTTCACTTGAACCTTGCAGAAACTTTATAGCCCTGCTCCTAAACTGCTGCCTGTTAAGTAGAGGCTCAATGGTTGCTTAAAAGTTCTGTCAGAGCTTTATGTCACTTAAATGTCTGTTCCTGTACCTTGAAATGATTACTGCACTGGTATTTAATGTGAAATGTGAATATTCTCTAAGGTCACTGATTTTGATTCCCTGGTTCTTGCTGCTTCAGCAGCATTCCACTCCTCTACACATTGTATTTGCCTCTGTTACTGATCTCTTTTATGCTCCTTCTGCTCTTTAATATTTATCTAGTGAGAGTAGGATCCTAAAGCACATGAGTGCCAGGAAAGCCCTGGAACTGGGAGGAGATAAGAATGTTATAATATTCTGTGAGCAGCTAATCCATTTAAAGAGAATCTGTCTTGCTCCCCCATAGCTTTTGCTCTCTCCCTGCTGGCTTTCAGATGGCAGCTGGCTCCCATCCCTGTCCTGGTGGGTTACAAGTCAGTCAGCTGTGAGCTTACCAGCCTTTCCTTCTCCATATGGGCCCAGGGAAATATGTGGCAAGTCCATGTGTTTGTCCGGTGCGGCTTTGAGAGGACCAAGTGTGACGTATTTCTTCCTGCCTCCTCTTAATATATTCTTTTCTTAGGCCCAGGATTAAAAGATGCTCCATCAGGGAGCATGCCTGTGGGTTTCCTGGGGTGCCAGGAATGGGTGGAGTGAGGCTGCTGGCACAAGGGAACCTGGTAAGACTGGCTGGTGCCTGCAGCACTGCAGGACATGTGGTATTTAGGTCAGGGTGAGATATGTCCACTGACAGGAGTCAAAAGCTGCAGTGCCTGAAGCAGGAGGAGGAGTGGGCTCTGCTCATTTCTGCCAGGCTTCCTTGGTGCTCAGCACCTGTACAGGGCAGAGTGGCAGAGCCCTGCTCTCTGACATAACAGGGGAAGGATGTTGAGAGTGGGGGGCCCTTCTCCACAGGTGCACAGGGAAATGGGAGTGTGTTCTAAGCAGGTAAATGGGCTTGACCTTCTTCTCTCATCTATCTGAGCTGCTCGTTGACTTTGGTGTCTGCTCACAAGGGAAGGGCCAGATCACTGTGTGCTGGAGCTCTCCTCTGGTCAGCATCTGATCCAAGAGGCTGCCACTTCTGCAGCTCCCCTAGAAAGAGCTCTAAATCTGTGAGTATGCCAGAGTTATAATCTGGGGACACCATCAGGTGTGTGCAAGGCAGAGTGAAGCTACCTGTGCAGTTACTGCTCTGTTCAGCATTCTGGCAATCCCTCTGAGACTGGGACATGCTCATCTCTGCATTGCCCCATTCTTCTCTTCTCCTTCACTCCTTCTGCCCCAGCCAAAGCACTGGGAGATGCTGCAGGCACCAGGGTCAGCCTGAGAGGATGGATAGATCTGCAGGAGTCTAAGAAAGCAAAAAGATCAAGGATGCCTATGCTGATGTGCTTTCATTCCTTTTCCCTTCTGTCTGCCCCTCTACCATCAAGTCAGACTCATTTCCCTTGTCCATTGAATATTAAAGAGGTTTAGCCTCAAGGTTGCAATTTATGCCTCCTCATGACTCTTTTTGTTTTAGCTGAAAAAATAATTCAGTCCGGTGAAGCTATTTTGTCATTCACACTAAGGTCCCTCTGCACACATTTCCCTTTATGAAGGAGCTGTAAAGAGGATTTAGTTGTGTTTTTCCTTCTTTTGCACAGCCCTCTAATTTAGACACAGTGACATAAAGTACCCAGACTGGTCTAAAAATCACAGAATCATAGACTTACAGAATGGTTTGGGTTGGAAGGAACCTTAAAGCTTACCTAGTTTTGTCATGGGCTGGGACACCTTCCACGATCTCAGGTTGCTCCAAGCCCCATCCAACCTGGCCTTGGATGCTGGGGATGGGGCATCCACAGCTTCTCTGGGCACCCTGTGCCAGGGCCTCACCACCCTCAGAGCCAAGAATTCCTTCCCAATATCTCACCTAACTTTGCCCTCTGGCAGTGGGAAGCCATTCCTCCTTGTCCTGTCACTCCAGGCCCTTGTCCAAAGTCACTCACTATCTCTCTTGTAGCCCCTTTAGGTTCTGGAAGGGCTCTAAGGTCTCTGTGGAGCCTTCTCCAAGCTGAGCAGCCCCAGCTCTCTCAGCCATTCCTCACAGCAGAGGTGCTCTGGCCCTCAAAGCATCTTTGTGGCCTCCTCTGGACTCACTTCAACAGTTCTGTGATCTACAGTACCATAAAAAAATCTTATAACATTTTATAGATCTGCTAAAAACAACAAAAAATATATGTAACATCCAGGCAGTGGAGTGACTTCAATAGCAGATGTCTTTATACAAAATATTCTTCATTTGCCAAGTTAGACATGAGGCCTAATTTCATTTGTCCTAATTCCACAGATGCTTGCTTGGAGAAACCAGCATCCACACAATCGTTACACTGAGTGAAAAAGTATAACTTTTGGCACAGGTTAAACATAATTACTGAACAGTTACCAGCAGAACATCAGCTTGACTTCTCAGCATTCAGCAAATTGGAGGTGCTTAATTAGGAAGAGGTGGGCTCTAACTTTCTTAGAAGAACCTACCTGGGGAAGCACCTCTTGTATTCCTTCTAGCTGGGAATCTTGAAGTCCTGGAAACCTTCTTCACACCTCTCTCCCCTCACGAATTATACAATTTAGAACATCTTCCAGATGAAATATAGAAATACGATGAACTGCAGAGAGAAAACCCTCAAAAACTATACTCTGACTTTTCATGTGCCAGCTTAAAAAAACCTGAAGGAGTGTAAAATTCTGATAGTACTACTGCCTCTTTTGAACACCAGACTTTCAGGAAATCAGCCTCAATTTTAATTCTGACATCATCACATAATCAAGAATCTCTCTTCATCTCAAGTGTTTTCTCCCGCCCACTTTCCCCACAGCAGTCACACGTCTATTACTCACATACTATACCAATAGTGCAAATTAAAAGAAAACATTTTTCCTACTGCCTTTCAGCCAGAGCTACTCCCACAGCTCCCCAGTCACAAGAGACTTGAGTAAGTCAGCCTTCTAGGGAGAAATGAGGCTGTCTCTGTCATGCAGGATGAACTGAGGTTCATAACTAAATTTCGCAAAGAAAAAAATCACCCAGAGAAGCCCTTAGACTACCTGAAGTCAAGGTGTCACAGGCATGGTGTCATTATGAGTGAAGCAGATAAAACCTTGATTAGTGCAAGATTTTTAAGGAGATCTCCAGGAGCAGATGGGAATTGGTAACATAAAATGAAAATAAAAAAGCTACTGAGCTTTGCTAAAGATACCAAGTGGTGGTGTCAGGAGGAGATGCCATAGGGAAGGAGAGGAGTAATCTTGACATCCATGAGCAGTAAAAATCTGATTGTATTTTGCATTGCTGAGTTCTGTCCTGGATTGATAACGGGAAATTACCTTGTTGGCTAGAAGGCTGCTGGTTAGAAACAAATACTGAGGAGGAAATCCTGGTTAAACACGGTGTGAAAATGCTCAGTGGGGCAGAGAAGTGCTCTTAGGGTTACACAAGGGAATGTGGGGCCATTACAGGACTGGAGTCCAGAAGATTTCAGCTTTGTTACTTTTAGCAAACCAAAGGCTGGGAAGAGGGAATAGAATTGCTCTGTACATGTACATTGGGCACAAATACAAGAAGGCTAAAATCTGTCTAAGCTGCTGCTTAACTGAGGTTCTAAATGATGACATAGGGGAAAAAAATCATTCAATGGTTTTGTTCTGTACATTCAAATTTATTATTGCTCAGGGAAATTAACACTGTCTCCCAAATAGGAGTTAGAAACAAGCACTGTGAATCTCTGAGTCATTCAAGGTGGGAAATAGGTTATGTAAAATGCAGAGTGTCTTGTTGATAACATGTGCATGTGGCAGTTCCCCATGTGGCTCTGCTTTGTGAAAGGTGACTTTTCAAAAAAAAAGTGAGTTTACAGGAGAGGATTGAAGGGAACCACACACATTTTTTTTCTCCCCAGCAATTACTGCACCGGTGCATTTAGCCATCAGAGTGTTGTAAACACAGTGTGCCCATGTTTATTTATCAAGAAGAGAATATTACATGGGTGTGGATATGAACAAGCAGATCTGCTGAAGTCAGAGAAACCCTCTCCAGATCACATGAATTCAAAATTTGGCCCATTCTCCTTGGGAAGAAGAGATTGCTCTGGACATTTATTATTTACTGGAAATGTCTGCAATCCCAAGAAGGATGTTCCAGGCTCAGCTGAGGCACTCAGAGAGGTAGGCACTCACCCAGGCACCCATGAGGCCATTGTTAGGCTTGTGACAAAATTTTAAAGGCTTGTCAATTCTTCCAAATGCAGATGGTGCTTCATGACTCCCCTTGTTTCCTGGGAGTTAGAAAGATGCTATAAAGGCAGACTGGTCTGTGTCTTCCTCTGTGAATCTGGTTTGCTGGGACATAATTTTGCAGGTGTAGAAAAGAGTAACCAGATTAGATTCAGGTTGTGATGGATAGGTTAATAGAAATGAGTGCAAACAAACCCATGGGGGTTTTCTGTTTGGTATAAGTAAATAGAAGTGGAAAAAAATCTACTAGAATTCCCTTCTTTTTAATAAACTTGTCAGGATGCAGGTGATTTATGAGAGATGGAAATTTCCATTCACAGTGAACGTGCATTTGTTCAGACTGAGAGTTGTAGTGTAAGGAAGGAGGGAGCAGATCCTCCTACACAAAATTACCTCTGTTAACTCAGGCCCAGCACCCTGGGCTCTTGTAGGCTGCATTTCCCAGCTACTCTCACCTTCAGGCAGGGATTTTTCTGTACCCGTTTGATGATCATTGCAGTAGCTGAATTTATTTCAGATGCAGGCCAGCAATAAATCCTTAGCAGTCTGGGGCTAGAAATCAGAGGATCTCTTAGCTTAAATGCCCTGCGGCAGCAGTAAAACCATCCCAATTCATGACTTATCCTTTGCTTTTGCACTTTATGTGTCTGTACCTTATTTAACACCCTCATCTTTGACAGGAGTTTGAAAGCAAGACCTGCAGATAAGGTTTTATTGGGCGTGCACAGGCAGCATGATGGCAATGGAAAAAGCGTTTCTCTAGAAGAGGAGAGAGCCCTGTGGGGACCTTTTGTGTTGGAGTCGCCAGACATCTTCTTTTAAATGCTAAAGGACTGAAATTCCTGTGCAGCTCCACAGAGCTGTTTGAAGTGAAGACCTGCCTTGAAATATCTGCTGGAAAAAATAAGTTGCCATTTCATATCAGAAGTTCTGATTTTGAGGCTGTTTTTACAGGAAAAAAAAGAAAAAAAGAAAGGTTATATAATTCATAAAGAAAAAGGTACATTACTATTATTTTTCTATTAAAATCTGTAATTCCACTGATGTATTTGTACAAAGCCGTGCCACCACAACTGCAGGATCATAACATATTAAAAAAAAAAAAAAAGTGAAGAATAGGTAAATATTCTACCTAGAAATGTTTTATTGCTTGAAAAGGAACCAACCTATAATTCTTCCTCAAGAATAATTTCTAGTTGAGATGCTAAACTAACCAGGAGAATGGAGTACTTTGGTATTATAGTGCTGAGTTAATGGTTGGACTTGATGACCTTAGAGGTCTTTTCCAACCTCAGCAATTCTGTGTTTCTGAATCCGTTTGTTTACTTGGCCCAGAGCTGCTCGAATTTCAGTCAGGTACAAAAGTGCAACTACCAAGTTAACTGAGGCCTGAGTCCTGTTTAAGACTTGAAAAGATATTCAGAAAAAGAGGGCCTCCTCTTCTTCCCAGCAAAGTTAAGTTGTTGATTATTCAATTGGCTGTCATGCAATGAACAGATGACTCTTTTTTTTCCTCCATAAAACCAGGTAAACTAGGTTTTCTGCTATTCCAGGGATAACTGTGTTCATTCAGATAATGGTATTTGGCCTGCAGGGCAATGAAGACATGGATCCATCTATTTTGGGGGTGAGCTGGAGACACTTTGCGCGTCCAAACCACAGAACCATTGCTCCAGTCCACAAGGCAGGGTGCACTGATTTCCCCCCTCCCTTGCAAACATCAGGAGGAGGGATGGGAAGATTCTCACCTCGCTTGGGATCAGGTCCTGTGCAGGTGCCTGACACACAGATCTTTTAACATTTGCCTGTTCTTGGCACAGTTCAATTTCCAAGGCAATTCCTCGGAGTGCTGGAGGTGAAGGATGGCCTCACCTTTGCTGATGGTCCCTTGCTGAGCCATAAATCAATGCTGATTTGGAAAGGGGAAGGTCTCCAGCAACAGCCTGGCAAGGTGGCAGCGGCTCTAAATATGATGGAGAGAAAGGGGCCATCTCCTGTCAAGCTGATTGTCTCCAGAGGAAAGTTGCAGCACTTTTTATTAGGCTTTTTTAGATAATTGAAAAGAGGTGAGGGTATCCTTCTGGTTCTTTGTTTCTACAAGCCTGTTTCTCACAGAAATGATCAGCACTGCTGCCTGATATTCCCTCGTACAATCACTACTCTATCTTCAGTTTTGAATTAAGGATATTCGTACCTAGACCCCCTGTGATGACTGTAAAACACAGATGGCAGCATTTAAACACATCCATGGGAAAGCCCCAAAATGCAGCTCAACTGCAATGTGCAGGCTTGCAAGAGAAAATAAAGCATGTAAGGTTTATTACTAATATTTATTAAACTTCTGTGTTCTCAAAGTTTGGGATGCCAGCAGAGCCTCCAAGGCCAGAAATTATTTCTTTTAACTGCTAGAAGTATTGTATGCACTGTGTTTCGTGAAATGACCATCTCCTTGTATCGTTTTCTCATGAGAGGATATTTGGAGCCAAGGATTAATAGGGAAAATGAGTCTTATTTTAACTTAATGTTTTTAATTTTTTTTGTTTAAAGATCTGCCTAAGAAAACATAGTTATCCCCATGATGTTATCCCCATGGCTGCAGCGGCCACAGACTGTCTTTTCCTGTTTTCTGGAGTAATGTGAAAGACATAAAATCCAAAGGGAAGACTCACAGCAAATGTTTGGTGGGGACAGGCCATGTGAAGGCCATGTGTTTCTAGATGAGGGGGCTGCCATGGTTATTAATGCATTTCCTCCTTGTCTTTTTGGTTTTACTCTCACATATGGGGCCATCTGGTTCCTCTGTGGGACTCCCAAGACTTTTTGGCGAGCACGTACGTGAAGACGTCTAGCGTTTTTCCTCTTTGAGCCTTTCTACTACATATTATTTCTGGAAACCCTGCTCAAAAAAAAAGAGAGCTGCAGTCTCTACCTGTCACACAAACCTCGCTGTCAGCAGTGTTGATGTTGTAGGGCAGCGTAGGGAAAATGCTCCTTCCCCGACAAGTCTGGTGGCACATGAAGGAAGTGACTGTACCTTGCACAGTGGCAGGTGGTGAGAGACAGATGCTCCTTGTCCCCTCGGCCTCTGAAATGATCATGTGGCCTGGGATCTGAAGGCAGAAGGAAATTTAAAATATGCTCAGAGCACAGATTCATTCTTTTCAGGTCTTGAGGGGTTAGAAGCTCTTGAACTGTCTTGAATGCTAATTTTTTTTCCTCTGTGCAATATCAGACAAGAACCTGGTTATGGAGCTGTTGGGTTTTTTGGAAGATAAATGTGACCTATTGAATGCCATTTATCATGATGACTGCTGTAAGAAATACAGCCTACTCTCAGGGTACCTGGATGGATTACAGGGATGCAAAACTGGAACAATTCAGCAGTCAGCACCTCGGTGTGAAGGCCTTCCTGAAAGAGATGAAGTAATGGCTAAAAACAGAATAAATTTGTTTCAGAAGGCAAGATTAATCCTCATGCAGGAGAAGGATTGCTTCAAGTGCAGGTGAGGAAATTGCACTATGAGTAATAAAGTTGCCCAGAGAAAAAAGCACCAAATAAACTAAGTACCAGCAGACACATTTCAAACAAGTTTTATCTGTCTCTAAAATGCCCCTCTTTAAGATGTAGGGGCAGACGTGGCTGAGCAATCTCCAGGGATGGATTCCACACTGCCTCTGGTTATCACTCCAAATTGTCCAATTTCAGAACGTTCAAAACTTCCATCATTGTCAAATCTGTTCAACTGTAACGGAAAGTTATTCCTGTCTAACAAAACTTGTTCCTTATAAATAGTGATGGTTTGGCACAGCTTGTGCTTATAACAAATACAGCACAAAATATTCACTTCTGGAGGCCTCAGCTGTCAGAATAAGGACTGTATGGGATGGGGGCCTGAGCTGCCCTATTGCCTTTGGGATGAGTTTCAGGGCAACTTGGTTTCAAATGCTGCACATTTGTAATGAACCCTCGAAGAGCTTTTAACCAGGAGGTCAGAAGAAGGCATTCACAGATCAGACAAATGGCTTGGGGTGACACGAGCTGATTCATGAGATGTAAGATGGTCTGGAAACACTTTACCAGTAACTGTCCCTGATCTCAGCACTCTGCCCTCCTGGCCACTGTCAGGCTGCTGCTCATCCCATGCCCAGGGAGCCAGGGGGGTTGAGGAGGGATTTCAAGTGGGACAAAGCAGCGACTCTGCTATGTCCATGACAGTGATGCCAGTGAACAGGGAAGTGATGGAGTCAAAATCCCTGCAGGGATTTAAAAGACACGTGGATGTGGCACTCAGGGACACGGTTTAGTGGTGGCCTTGGCAGTACTGGAAGAACTGCTGGACTTGATGATCTTAAAGATCTTTTCCAACCTACATAATTCTTTGGTTTTGGGGAACATGGTGTGCAAGCAGTGCTCTGCTGTGCAGGGAAGATGAGCTGGTGCTGTTCTGAAGCCAGAATTTTGTGCCTGTGGCAATGAGTGAGACAGTCCAGGACGGATGGAAAAGGATCAGCTGACTTGTTTTTTTTTGCATATCACTTTAATTTTTAAGCTATTTTTAAAAAGCTTAAAGGTTTGATTAGGAGAAAAACTTCAGCAGTGAAGAGGTTGGGATAAAAGGCTGGCTGGATTTTGGAGGAGCATGTAGGAAAAAATGGCAAGACTTTCCAGAGAAATCTTTTTCCTTAGTAAAACCCCTATATTTGAGAAAGCTTTACTTCACTAATGTGAGTTTATGGCTGGCATTTATTTTTGGTTTAGAAACAGGCGTAGAAGGAAAGTGAAGATATCTAAATGCCTTATCTCAATTTTTTTTTTCCTGAATAGGATGTTTATTCTAGGAAATAGATACTTTGAGAAAGCCAGTGAAAGAGACCTTTTAGTGCCTTTCAGTCCCTGGAAGAGGCTACCAAAGACCTGCAGAGGAGCTGTGTACAAGGGCCTGGAGGGACAGCACTGGGGCCAGTGGCTTCCCACTGACAGAAGGCTGCACTTAAGTTAGATTTAATCATGTATCTTCATTTATGCACAATATCCCTTAAATTTTCTGATGTTTCTGGGGAAAATAACTCACAGTTCCATTGATCTGAATGCGGCAAAAAAAAAAAATTTGTGATTTCAGACTGCTATTGTTAGAAAGAATTGCCTGGAATTGCTACAAATTGATGAAGCTGGGGCGAATTCTGCCCTTACAGAACACCCATTCTGATGTTTCCTGCATATATGGACTTGTTTTCCAACGTTTCTCCTGCTGATATTTCACAGAAAATGCCATGCCAGTAGCTGGTCACCATCAGAGATGAAGATGGCCAGATAAGGCTGAGGTGGGAGCTTCTTCTGGCCTCTGCTGCCACCAGCTGTGGATAAAGACCCCATGGTCATGGGGCAGCAGATTGTTTTTCAACAAGTTAGTAGATCAAATTAAAAGCAGAGCTCTCAGCTGGCCAAATGCCTCATCTTCACTACAAATTCACTTATTCATGGATTACAAATTTTCTTTCTCCCTCTCCTATGAGGATTTAGGCTCAGTTACAAAATCAGGATAAAAAAAAAATTCACGCCACTGTAACAGGTACAATAATATTTTGGATGAATTCAAATCCCTGCAGTTATTATTCCAGCTCAAGCTAAATTAAAATTTGCAACACAAAGAGTAGCTTCTGGACTCATGTAAATCTCACTTCAGGCTTTGACGAATCCGGATTAGTATTTTTGGTTGGAAAAAGATGTAATGAAAGCATGACTGCCTGGAAAAATTCTAAAGATTAGCTACACCCTGCTAAAGGGGAAATTATTTTGATCCATAGCTCTTAATTCAGTTTAATAACCTCTGTAAACTTCTCAGAATGTCTATTTTAAAAGATTAACTCAGCAGAATTGAAGTTGGAAATATTTTGTCACTGAAAATTTTACCAGGTCCTGTGGACTTCAGACACCACTTGTGCATCTGCCTCTTCTGTGCACCAGGAGGAGGAGGAGTGTGAAAGATGCTGACCTACTTTAGAACAAGGGAAAACAGCCTTAGCAAATAATTTTAAAAAAAGTCCTTCTCTTTCAGAGTAATTCTTGCAGAACAACAGAGCAATATTTGACACTTAGAAACCATACATCCTAATTTCGTTGTGTTTTTCATTTAGGATAACACTTGGAAAATGAAGGCTCTGCATTCAGTGGGGAAATTGTGCAGTGTCTTGAAGGCACTATTGCTGCTATTAAGAAATTGGTACAGAAAATTTAATATTTCATCTCAAACATAAGGGAATAAATTAGTTGGTAACCGTGGAATTAATCTGTCACAGTTGTACTATTAGAAGTGTTCTCTGGTGTGAATTCAGAGAGAGGGAGAGAGAGAGAAAGGCATTGTGGGGTGATGGGGGTCTGCTTGCCAGCACACTGCTGCCTGCAGAGGTTTGGCTGTCACAGGAAAAAACAATCTGACCAGGGAAGTTGGCACAGCTGATCCAAGCCTTGGCTCACCTGGAGGAGTTTTAATGGGGAGCAGAAGTTGTCATTTATACATTACAGGGGCTGGGGAAATCTGATGTGTGCCTACGCTTCTGTCAAAGTAAAAAGAGTAAGGGTCTTACGGTCAGAAAAGTCAGCTGTGACTCAGGGCTGAAGTTCTCCTCTCAGATCTGTTGTGGTTTCACTGTTTGCTTTTGTGCACGTGCAAGCTCTGAATCTGCACTGACTCGGCAGGAGCACCGTGAAAATCTCATGGAGGCAAAGCTCTGCTTGTGTAGAGCTTTTACATCGTAGAGAGCTCAACACTGTCAGTGCAAGGCAGGAAATCACCGCTCCCCTCCTCAGTGCTGCTGTGAGGATGCCCCCACTGCTGTCAGTGGGTTCTGTAGGTGCACAGAGTTCAGCAGGGGGGTGGTTTGCCCTGTGACTGGGTGCAAAGTGATTTTTTAAAAATAATTTATCTTTAATTGAAAGTTTTTGCATGGATTCATAGAATCATAGAATACCTTGAGTTGAAAGGGAGCCACAAGGATCACCAAGTCCAACTCCTGGCCCTGCACAGGGCATCCCCAAAAATTCCACCATGGGCCTGAGAGTGCTGCCCAAACACCTCTTGAATGGTGACTGCCTGATAATAAAAGACCTGGCAGCAATTATGAGCTGGGGATGGCTGCTCACAGATAACTGCTGTAACACCTCTGAAGCCAATAAAGCCAGAATGGCTTCAAACAGAAGGTGTATTAAAATTTATCTATGCACGTGTAAAACTTCTAAAACTTCCCTTTCTCCTTCAGTGGGTCTCTAATTCATCTGTTTCAGGCCAGCTCTGCATTAGTCTATCACTATTAGAGTGTTTTATGTAAGGTGCCGAAATCATAAAGCTGTTTTCTTTTTCACCACCTCAGCTAATTGAGGATGTAACTCACAGGAAAATTAAAACCTTTTACACGTTTATTTTACACCCCTAAATATTTCACCTTGCCAAGGAAAGGAGAGTAATTTATATGCATGCATGCAGAACTGGCTCTGCAGACAGCAAAGTTCAACAACATAATTTCTTTCCATAGTGTCTCAGCAGGTGATTTTAACTTCCAGAAAAACTAAAGGAGAAACATTGAGTTGGATTTATGCATAAGCTGTGATGCCTTAAAGACGATCTTGTTCCAATCCATGGGCAGGGACACCTTCCACTATTGCTCCAAGCCCCATCCAACCTGGCCTGGAACACTTCCAGGGATGGGGCAACCACAGCTTCCCTGGGCAACCTGTTGAGCAAGGTGAGCAAGCAGAATGATTTACCTAGACATGGAAAATATCCAGTATCAAATAATTTTTTAAAAAGTCAGGAAAAAATGCTTTTTCATCTGTTGTATTACTTCATTGTCACCTGTGGATTTTTTTAATTGTCAGAAAAAAATTTGAAGGAATATTCTTGAATGTCTAGAAGAGACTATAAATAGCAGCAATCCTTGCTTCAAAATGAAGAATTTTCCAGGAGAATTATTGCAGAGATGACAGGTACTCTTGACTTAACCAGCCCTGAAAAAAACACCCCCCCAAAAAAACCCCAACAAGAGAATTGAATTTTATATGCGTTTAAACAATTTGAAGTATTCTATAAAAGAAATTGTACTGCTAAAAATTATTATTAATAATAATGATGATAATGATAATTAATATGTTATTAATGGAAGAAGATGAGTGTTTGCTGATGTGTGATACTCTGAGGGTTAATCTCTCATATAAGAGTGTAAATGAGAGGCATCTTTACTGAAAACCCTGCACAAGCACTAGAGGAACAACTGGAGAACTGCAGCATTTCCTTCTGATCCCAGCTCTGTGCTGCAACTTCTCTCTGGGTGAGGTAGGGATAATGATACTTAATTGGATGTGGCCTTGCTTCTGGGTGGGGTTCACCTGTGCAAATGCTTGTCACCTGTCCCTTTGAGACAGAGAAGGGAAAGAGGCATTTTCAGACATCCTGCATCCTGGGAGAGATGCTTAAAGCAAGTCAGAAGAATCACAGAATCATTTGGGTTGGAAAAGACCTCTAAGATCATCAAGTCCAACCATTCTGCCAGCACTGCCAAGGCCACCACTAATCCATGTCCCCAAGAGTCACATTCACACATTTCTCAAATCCCTCCAAGGATGATAACTCCACCCTCCTGGGCAGCCTGTCCCAGTCCTTGACAGCCCTTCCAGTGAATAGATTTTCCCCAAATACCCAATCCAAACCTGCCCTGGCAGAACCTGAGGCCATTTCCTCTTGTCCTGTCCCTGGTTCCCTGGGAGCAGAGCCCGATCTGCCCGAGCCCCACTCTCCTGCCTGGGAATTGCAGAGAGTGAGAAGTTTCCCTCTGAGCCTCCTCTTCTCCAGGCTGGAGCTCATCCCAAACTGGAAGTTTCTTTCTCTCCATTGCCTCTGACAGGAGGCTAAAGCCTCAGCTCAAATTTAGACATCCACCTAAATAAAATTTGAGCTCTATTTCTCTTTCTTCCCCTCAGGTATGGCTTGACTTGCAGGATGACCAAGTCATATTCTGCTACTACCCTTTTCTTTGCACTGTGGTCACAAATAAATTGTTCAGGGAGCTGATGGAGATGAAATTCAGGGTTTCCTTTCCTTGGCAGAAGCAAGGGAGTTGCAGTTCTTTATCCAGCTAACCATGGGGCCTCATCACTGTTAGTAGTGGCACAGGAGGAGGGATGGGAGTGTGGCAGGGTGGCCAGGGAGAGCAGGACAGGCTTTTTTGAATACTACTGAGTTAGATCAGCTCTAAATTCTTCAGGAAACAGCAACCAGGCCTTTCCTTTCTTTTTTCTCATATTCTTCCCCCCGCCCCCCAGCTGTGTTTGATGTTTGTTGTTTACTTTCTTTTACAGCCAATTCCCTGCCTCACCTCTCTCTGCTCACAACATGTGTCTGCTTCACAGCCAGAAGGTTGTTTGTACTTTTTGCTCCTATCCTGCACTCCCTAAGTGGTTTTTTTCTTTGTAGGGGTGGATGTACCCTGGTGTGTCTCTTATCTCTGAAGCTGAAGAGATGCTGAAGTACAACACCCCTGCACAGAGGAGCTTCATCCCCAGTGCCTCCATGCTTTTCCCTTTCACACAGCAGTGGCTTTTCTGGGAGAAAAATACAGAATTTCAAGGCAGGTGATCCTACTCCTTATCCTTGGCTGCCAGAGCTCGTTGTGCAGAAGATTTTTTGGGGAGAAAAGGAGTAATTTGTATCAGTTCACTATATGTCTGGTGAGCTTCTTAGATAAACAGCATGAAAAGGAGCAGCTGTTCTGTGAGAACACAGCAGGCTTCTTCTCGTTGATAAATGCAGATGACTCAGGGAAAATGTGATAGGACTAAACTACTGGAATAAGTGTGTGATTTCTGGGATGTTAGAATCACAGCTATCCTTTACCAGCTGACAGCATCAGCAGTAGAGAACTGAAGATTATAAATCAATCCCCTAATGCATTAGCTTATATATCTAAATAGCTTTTTATACCCTAGAGTCTTCTGTGTGATTTGCATTTATTTTTCAGCCCTTGTTACTGCTGCACGTGAATCTAGTGTGGCTCAGACACATCCACTGCAGCTTGCTGTGCTTACAGAATTTAATTCCTGCTTGAGAGGCAAAGAAACCCTTTGGAAAGAGAGAATGCTGCATCGTGGCACGCGTGGAAAATTGCACTGGCTAGATTATTGAGGAGAATAGAAATATTTTCAAAACATGGTGAGCAGTGCTTGGCCCTCACCCCTGCAGCTTACTGCTGATGTTCCTAAGCAACTCTCTGCTGCAGCAGCAAGATGTTTTTAAGATTTGGGTTTTTTCTGGAACAGCAGAGCCTGCCCGGTGCTGCCTGCCTTCTACATCCCTGGTGAGCTCGCTGAGGGGAAACTGGAGTTTTAACAATTAATGTTGAGGAACTGCTGCAGATAAAAATCATAGAACAGAATCATTAAGGATGGAAAAGCCCTCTAAGATCATTGGGTCCAACCATTAGTTCAGCACTGCTAAGCCCATCATTAAAACTTAGCCCTAAATGCCGTGTCTACACATCTTTTAAATCCCTCCAGGGATGGTGACTACAGCACTTCCCTGGGCAGCCTGTGCCTGGTCACCCTTTCAGTAGCAGCATTTTTCCTAATATCCAATCTAAGCCTTCCCTGGCACTTGAGGCTGTGCCCTCATCAAAAATCACAGTTTTCAGCTAAAAAAAAAGAAGAACAGAAGAAGAATTCTGAATCAGTAACTGTGCTAGAGATCCGTCTTCTTCTTCAAGGGTTGCTCCAACAGAGACTTGGGAGATATTTATTTTCTCCCTGCCAGATTTCATGTCACTGTCACCTTCTGCCATGCTGCTAGAGCTATTAAAAAATAAATCACAATGTCCCTTCTTTGGGGAAGCCTCTTTCTGCTTTCTTTGTTCTTCCAGTGCTTGCAAGCAGCCCTTCCATTTTTTAATAAGACTGGTGGGAAACAACTGCATCAGAAAAAGCATAACTTTCTGGAATTTAAGATACAAATAACTGGAATCTGTTTCATTGGAACACATTGATAAGTCTTAGGTAGTCTTATCACCATGTCATGCTTTATTGTGTGTATATTAATTTTGTTCATGTAGGGATAAGCAAGGATTCATTTCAGCAAACACAGAATGGTGAAATCACAGAATGTTTTGGGTTGGAAGGGACCTCCAAGACCATTTTGTTCCAACCCCCAGGCATGGGCAGGGAAACTTGGAATGAGATCATCTTGAAAGTCCCTTCCAACCCAAACCATTCTGTGCTTCTGTGAGTGTGATGAAAAGGTAAAGGCTTTGAATCCTACTCCCAGTTCTGCAGATAGTTATATAGTGCCAAAAATGAAATTACCCTAGAAATTATTCCAGATGTTGAATTTTGCCTTCACATATGGAGCAGACAGTGGCACAGGTAGAAAAGTGACTCCCTTGGCCTTGGGTGCACATGTGCAGTTTTGACTTCTGTGTGTGTGGTATTTATAAATGTATGCACTCACAGACACAGAGTGGGAATTATTTTCTGTATCAGAACCTCTCAGAATGTCACATCTGCATTGATGCTTCTTACAGACTGTGAGACAAACAAACACATACTTGGAATTCACTCCCTCCAGGCAAACTGCTTAAAATAAACGTACCTGCATTTCCCAGCAAGCTGTGAGATAAGGCTTTACTGGTTTTTATGTTCTGTCCTACTTGCTGTTGTGTATATTTGATATGATTTCTGAATGATAACATAAAGACAGATTGCCAGATTAAAAATTATTTAGATTTTTTTCTAAATCTGGTGTAATCAGGTTCCTACACTGGAATAAAATCACATGAAATTTAATCAGGTCCTAATTTGCATGATATATTAATTAGTCATAGTTTCTTTATCTTTCAGAATTTTGTCGTTTGGTACATAGCCGTGATTTTTGCAGAAAATTATTTTCTTCCAATCTAAGTTTTGTGCTTGTTTAATTTTGGAAGGCTTCAGATGTTTTAATTTAAAGTGTTAAACATTGCACGGTACATTGCTCAGTTAATTGCATTAATTTTAATATGGAGGAAAGAAATGAAAAGAAAAAAAATCCTTGATGTTCATCTTCCAAGAAAATCTTCCAAGAAAAAGGTTGCATTTGAAAACCTGAGTATAAAATTTTTGGACTTACAGCATTTGATAACTCTGAATTTAATGGTACATTATACATAAAATTCCTTGGGTTCATTAGTGCAAAGGTCAAAATTCAATTTCATAATTGGTCAAAGTGAGGGGCATTTATAAAGAAAAGCAGTCCCTACCTTTTAAGAAGAAAATGAGCTTTTTTATGTCTGACCTTATTAACTGTTAATTACTTTGTTATAAAGTCACTTTCAAAAACACAAGGTCTGTATAGAATGTTTTTCTCCAGATTCATGGAACAGTTTGCTACACATTTAGTCAATTTATCAGGACATTTTTATAAGGAATGTTAAAAAGAGTCAGTGAAAGGCTGAGTTGGCTCCCAGTCCCTCCCAAGCCTCTGCTTGGAGGACCAGCTGAAAAGGATAAATTAAAATCAACAGATATTTAGAGGATGCAAACTATGATGTGAAATAGGAAGAAACTTAGAAAAGCAGATTGTTCAGACATTTTGAAAGAGTTTGTACTCTCCAGCATTTTAACCTGAGTTAATCCTGCAATGAAGGTCCCTCAAACAGTAGATTTCACAGGTTAACATTTTACAGTTTCTTTTCATTACCAAGCTGCACTGGTGATTTTTTTAAACTCTTTCTGTGATTAAATGCAATTATATATAGAAAATACAGCCTTAACCACTAATCCTTCAGTATTCTTTATTTGCAGGCTGTTAATATTCTAACTGTGAAATCTCAGAGGGGCTAGAAAATAGTAGATCCTCATGCAGATATGAAAATTAAAAAAAAACTCCACCAGTGGCAGTAAAGGGATTAATTATCTGCTGTTTTGGAAATTTCATTTGTTTTGCCATATTCGATTTTATTTTTACAGGCTATATTTAATTCTCATAGCAAAACTGAAAAAAAAAAACACAAGCAACTGGAAAAAATGGAATTTAAAGAGACAGACATTTTGGCATTCTCAGAAAAGAGGATCTGTGGCACAGAGGTTTCTCCTTCTGCACATTCCCTGAATTGCAAGGCATTACAGAAGGTGTGAACAAGCAAAATAATCCAAATGTTTTGTGGACTTATCCATGTTACATTCATGGAGCTCAATGTGCAGATCCTCAATTTAGCACTATAATAATAATTTTATAATTATTATTAAATAGTGATTGCTTCTCTCCTGATCTGCCTTTTGAAGTGTTATAAGACAAAAGTAAAGGGGGAAAAGCTGAGACTCTTCCTGGTGAACCAAACCCCACTTTTGAACCCCCTTCCCTGTACAATCTGAGCTAAGAATCCCTACAGAGAAGGAAATCTGAGTTCCTAGAAACTCGTGTAAAACCATGGCTCAGAACTCTACTATTTTTCTTGGTGGCAGAACTATTTCATTAATGTCCTCATGAAATGAATGTTGCCATTAATTAACAATGTAATTACTGTAAAAAATGAGCTGCAGCCAGCATCCAGCCGTGGCCCTTGATCTTTTAGGCAGTTATAAATGTCTTATCTCTACTCTTCTGGGCATTAACTTTACTAGAAATATTTTTGCTGGGGAAGTTGACCAAGTTGTTTTGAGGGTCCAGTTATGATCTGATGATGACCAGAGAGCTGCAGGCCAGGAATTTCACAGCCTGAGTGGAAGAGAAGCATTGTCTTTCTGTTTCTTTTCCTTTTGTTTCATTTTTCTTTATCTTGAGGGTTTTTTTTTTTTAATTTGTGCTGCATTTTTACAGCTTCTCAGTGGAGTTGAGTTAAAGAAAATATCTCATCAGTGTAATTTTTCCTTCCCATTTTTTGCCACATGCTCCCCAAGCCTGGTCAAGATGGATTTCTGGTTCTGTATTTGTTTGCCACAAGACTGCTAGGATGCTGGGGTTTCTTATTCCTCTTTTTCCCCTTTGGTCACCCTCTCCTCCTCTGTATCAGATTTCATTCCTCAAACAGGAATTTTCATTCTTTAGATAGGCTCGTGCTTCTTGCACCACTCCTGTTTTGTACAGGAAATTAAAAAAGGAAACTATTATCCCTTGTTCTGAGTGCATCCTGTAAAGAGAAGTGTAAATCTGTGCTCAAATTTTTATCCTGTAGACCAGCACGTTGGACTTACCTGCCTGAATGCATCAGTTTTCTCCCCATGTACTTTTTCTGTGGAAAATATTGCCTTTCCCCACAAGCCTGCCTTGACTTGTAATTTAAGACCTTGCAGTAGAAATCCTACTAGTTCAGTATGTCCTTGCCTTCTTTGCCAGTTTTATTCTCATCAGATATATCAGAGGGAATTAATGAATAAAGATGGAATGGAATAGAGCTCAAAAGCATGTAGACACACCTTATATTCACATGAGAGACCTGAAAATTAGAATGCATTTTTTAATTGTTTATTTATTCATTTATTGTTAACTACCTCCTAAATATGTCTACATTGGTTTTGTTTATTAGGATTCAGCTTGATTCTGAGTTACTGCTTTTACAATCAAAAATTGCCCAGGAAAAGAAGGATTTCAATAAGGAACCCGGAAAGGTAAGACAAAAATATTTATCCTGGCACAGAGTTTTTACTCTTGAGGCCGTGGGCTAATGATGTTGAAAGACTTGAGAGGCATTGAGAGGTCTAATGAGCTTGAAGAAGAGGTTTTGTGTGCTGGGATGCAAGGGAAGAGAGGGTGATGAGGTTAGGATGTTGATTTGGGAGGGACTAAATGTGCAGTAAGAGCATGGGGCAGACAGATGGATGTGGGAGGATTGTGGGGAGATTTGTCAGCAAGGATGAGGTCAGGTTCCTGGTCTGGAAAGCTGAGTTTGCAGTTCTCAGAGTCATCCTGGCTGACTTGCTCCATGATTTTTTTATGTTATTATTGACTTCCACTGTGTGTGGGGGAAATCTAAATCAGGTGGGGGCTCTACACACATCTGTGCACAGGGAGTCTGCTAGCTGTGCCCATAACCTCTCCTCCAGAAGTGTACATCTCAAACAAGAGGCTGGGCCCTTAAAAACTCAGCCATGCTGGGATCAGGCAGCACCAGCTGGGAGCCACATTCCCTCCATTCTGTGGCCACTCCACCTGCTCTTGTACAGCATTCACAGTCGTGACCCCAATCACCCATATTCCTATTTCCTGTGTCCCTTCCATTTTCCTGCACTTGCCTCCATTAGCCCAGACCCACGACTCTGCCTGCCTCCACTGATATTTCATGCCTACCATCCCATCCTTCATGGTCAAGACCTCCCCATTTTAGGCACTGGTCGAAGTTTTCTCTGAATTACTGTAGTAAATCTATTGGAGTGAGTGATGGTGGTCAAGACATCCCCCAAGGCTACTGACTGTCACTGGTCCTTAGAACCATCAGGAGCTTCTTTCCCAAAGAAACTAGGGCACTGAAATGCTGAATATGAACTGTGCAACTTTCACAGATTCCAAGAGCTCCTTTGGTCTATAGCAGATGCTCTGTCCCCAGGGAAATTGCCTGACTCTTGGTCAACAACCTGATCTGAGACAGGATAAATCAGATGCCAGGAGTGCAGGAAACATCCTGTTTGCTTGTCTGACCTCAGGAAGGTGGATTTACATCCAGCCTTGAGGACTATTCTCATTCTGCTGGGGGAGAGTTGGTGTTCCCACACCACAAAGGACAGCCATGGCTGAGTAAAAATCCCTAAAAATCAGGGCTGAGGCTGTCACTGCTGAGTAAACCACTGTGCTGGATTCTCATGCTCTTTCTGGCAGCTGAGCTAAGCAGAACATACAAAAGAGATGCCAAATATACCTTAATACTTTTCTACTCTGCCTTTTCCTTAATATGATCTATTCTAAAAGAGCTTCCCCCTCATCTAATGCAGTGCTGATGAGACTCTTATCAGAGAATTGCCCTTTCTCTCGTGTCCTGAACACAACTAGGTATAAAAAGCAATTGTAACTGTTTATTTTCACTCAGTGACATGCTGCTAACACTTCCTCCTTTTTTAAACTTTTCCTACTTTGGTTTGTTTAATCCTATTTTGATGAAACAACTGAAGTGGCTTCCTTTTCTCCTCCATTTTTCTTTCAGGGCCATCAGTATTTCTTGCACATGCCCTCCACTGTTTTCATCTGCAAAATACCTCAATCTGCATGCTGTGTTATGGAGGTGATGTGTGTGAGCGGAATAAATTCCTTTGTAGGAACCGTGTCGGATCAAGTTCATTCTTCTCTGGAGCATTACAGTGATGCAAAATATCAAAGTAGTTCACAGAAACGAGACTCAGCTCACCTTTCTCTGCCTTCCTCACATACCTGTTCCTGCCAAGGGAGCCATTTCCTCTGTTCTCCATATTTTACTTTTTTTTTTTTCATTTTTTATACTGATTTTTCTGCTACAGTCCTTTATTTAAAAAAAAAAAAAAAAGATGTAAAGCTCATGAGAATATCCACACATCTATGCTTTGAGTTTATCTGATGTTTCCAGCCTTTGATCACAGGAGTGGATACAACAGGTTTACCTGATTTCAGAGTCTCAGAGGGAACACAAACAGGTAGTGCAGCACTTGACATTGAAGTCCTGCACAGAAGTGAGTTCAGAGTCCTGTGTTGCTTCACATCCTGGGCCCAGTTTCATTCCTTTGTTTGGCTTTATTTCCTAGGTATCATCTTGTCTCTCTGTTCTCCAAATCTCCTAGCCTGCATAGATTGTTCCTGCCCTCCCTCTCTGTGCTTTTACCTACTGCAGCAAAACAGAAGAGATGTATTTTTCCACTGAAAAGTCATTTAACTTGTGACTTGTGTTTCTTTGGCCTTAACAAAGACGAGATTCCGCTATGCTGAGAGATGCACATACATCAAATTAGACTTTTTTTTGGCCAGAGCTGCTCGTGATTATATTTAAGTGCTCATCAGGAACAGGTGAGTGAAGTTCAGGTCAGCTTCAGTTCCCAAAATAGCCATGCTGGGTAAGGCTCAGTGCTGGTCCTACCAGGATCCTGTCTTCTGCAGTGATCAATTGTCCTCCTTGGAGAAGTAATGCAAGAACAGTCAAATATAGAATGACCCTTTTTCTGTATAATCTCCATGACAAATGGAAGTGTCAGGAACTTCTCTGGATGAGGATGATATCTGCATTTTAATAGCTTTTGATGGAATTTTATGCTATGCTGGATCTTCAGTGCAATATTCTCCTATGACTGATTGATTCTTTTAGTTCAC
The DNA here is from genome assembly GCA_013400175.1 of Phainopepla nitens. NCBI lineage: Eukaryota > Metazoa > Chordata > Aves > Passeriformes > Bombycillidae > Phainopepla > Phainopepla nitens. The sequence continues at coordinate 9,518 of VXBQ01011178.1, read as the reverse complement.
ATATACATTTATCCTCCCTAATAACTTATATAATTTATTTAATAAGGACAAAAATTATCTTGTTTTAAACCTGCTGTCTCAAAAGTTTATTGGCATCCTGCAGTTCTTGTGTTATGAGAAACAGTAATTCATCTCCTCAAAGCAAAGGTGTGTGTGATTTTTACATACCTTTATGTCCCTTCAACTGCCTCTTTTTCAGGCTGAGCAAAAACAGCTGGAAAAATCACCCTAGATAATTTTTACCCATGCTTTACTGACTGAATAGAATAATGATTCCTGTTAGTTTGCAGGAGGTCTGGCCTCATATTGGAATTAATCTGTTTTTTTCTGAAGGACTTCGGTGATAGGATAGAAAAAATGCTTATCAGAGCTGCAGACGACAAACATGATAAGAGTGGGAGCACCCTCTGCAGGGCAGAACTAGAATTATGAATTATTTTAGCAAACCAGAAAATTATTTTAAGGGAAAAAAGTTCATAATAATTTTTTAAAAATCCGTGGTTTTGCATTTAGGTAGAAACAGTTGTTTGTGCAAATCCATCATGAGAGAGATATTTAAGCAGTGATAAACAGAATTAAAGCTGAAAAGTTGAACATAAGTCAGCAAAGATTTGCAGCAAGGAAAAAGGCAACAGTGAGACCAATGTGTGTGAAAAGGTGGCCTGGCAAAGCTTAAGGTGTGTGTTCTCACCTGTAGCTTTGGTGTAGGACAGACCTGGAGTTTAAAGGAGGATGTAGATTATTTTGAGATTGAAGAGGAATTCAGTAAAGATGTTGAAAAAAAAGGCTGAAGAAATGTGCAACTTTTCCATTTAAAACAGGTAAATCTAAGAGAAAGCATGGTAGGAACTATCAAATAAATAAAATTTCCTAGCAAGACAGAAAGATTTTCTCCTTACCCACTTTTTTAGACAAATAACTGGGAACAGAACAGACTTAACATAAGAAGAAGGCCCTTAGAAAGTACTGACAGCACACAGAGGCAGCCCCTGGAATCAAACTGGAATCAGTTGTCTGAGTTTTGCAGAGACAGAATATTTCTGCCACCAGGGTTTTTAAGGACAAATCAAACATCTGTCAGGGGTGCTTAGGTCTGATTGATTCTGCTGTACAGCAGAGATGGACTAAGATGACCTTTTGAGATTACTTTCAGTATTCTTTCTTTTACTGTAAAAAGGAGAAGAATTAAACCTAGGCAGGCTAACCTTGGAAGAAACCCAGAGAGAAACAAAAGAGAACAATACAAAATTAAAAAAAAAAAAAAGAGACCTGTTAAGCCAATCAGTTCCTGATAGACCCTGCTTCTATTCATGACAGTGTAAGTCTAATGTTCAGTCATTCCACTATCTAAAAACCCTTTCTGTGCTTTGCATAAAAGAGAGATTAAATTTGGAAGGAATCAAAGAGGAGTATCCAAGGGCAAGGCACCTGCCTGAGGCATAATCAATATCTGTGTCTGGTGCATTCAGGGATTGTAGGAAAAGGCTTCCCTGGCACATGAAGGGGGCTGGGATGGAGGTGAGGTGTGGCATAGGCCTGGGAAATGTGGAATTTATGCTCTGAAATTATTCTGTGCATCCTTCAGGCCCTTGGCTGTCAGCTCTATCTGATCACATCTGTCTGGAAACAAAGGCTTCCCTCAAGATGAAACTCAGCTGGGTACTGGTAGAGCTGATCCAACATTATTAAGTCAACACAATTTTGTGGGAGCAAAGGAGCTTTCCCTGCTTGAGCATGACCTGTGCTGCTCTGGCTGTTCTCACCCATTTTATTTGGTGCCACAGACACAAGTGGCTTCTGTTGATTTTGGAAACTCCTAAAATTTGTTCAACGGGATGAAATGGATGATGTTGTTGAAAGAAAAACTGTCTTTTTAATGTCAGAGGAATACATTAACCTTTGTATTTCCATAAGCTAAAACTCATTTTATTCTTCCTGATCTCTCTAGAAACAGTAAAACTCTTTGGAAAATATTTAGAAAACTGGTAATAGTCCGTGGTAATTATTTTTTCACAGAGCAATAATAAAAGAAGATATTTTTGCAGTAAACTCAAGCCAGCAATACACAAAAGGCTGGATGACCTGACATTGCTTCATGGTAATATATTAATAACTACCTCAAAACAAAAAAAGAGTGCCTTTTTTTCTTTTTAAGATGACATTTTAAAGGATATCTTTCAATCCTTATATATATATATTATTTTTTTGGCACAGCATGTTTCCCATTTTAACTCTTAACCCTGTTGTAAATCTTCTGAAGGGATGGTCAGGGGAGATCTTTATTCAAAAGATGAATTTAAATTTTCTGGTGTACTGGTTTGCATAAATCTATTTCACTTACCATGTAAAAAAACAAAATTGCATTTTGCAAATAAGGCACTACCATCTTTGAAGTCATATGAGGCAAATTATTAAATCTGTGTTTTCCAGAAATGTGTAAAATCTTGGCTATAAAAACAATTTTTCCTGACATTATTCCTTCTGTTGATCTGATACTCAAGCTTTTTCTTAAATCTGTACCTCATAATATTCTTGCTGTTCTCATTCAGCTCATCAGCCTTGCAATATTTTTCCAGTTGGATGTGGCTTTAATTTTTAACAGAAATTCAATTAAACTATCAAGTAAATTTTTTCACTAGTTATCCTGTCAGAAAAGCAAACTTTGGGTTTTTTTAATGCAATGATTGGGTACTTTAAAAAATTCCTGCAGAGCTACAGGTCTGGTGATCAGTCAAGCTGTGGGAAAACAAGATAAACAAAACAAGTTCCTTAACATTTTGTGATTTTTTTTTTCATTTTATGAAAAAAAAAATTGTACTCTGTGTCACTACATGAATTTCTGGAAAATGAGTGGGAAATACTGAACACAGTGCCAACTCTAACAAAAATTCAGCAATGAGAGGAAAAGATCAGTGGTTTTTAAAGCAGCCTACAATACAAGCTGAAAGGACTGGATACTCTGGTTGTCAAAAAATCCTGAATGGGTGATCACTGTAAGACATACTGAAGTTTTTTATTTTTACACACTTCTTTTTTTCCTTTTAAATCCCACAATGTATTAATTTGCAGCTGGTTTCATCAGGCATTGTAGTGATGGAACAAGGGGGAATGGTTCAAACTGGAAAAGGTTTAGATTGGATTAAGGTTAGGAAGGAATTCTTGGCTGTGAGGGTGGGGAGGCCCTGGCTCAGGATACCCAGAGGAGCTGGGGCTACCCCTGGATCCCTGGCAGTGTCCCAGGCCAGACTGGATGGGGTTTGGAGCACTCTGGGATAGTGCAAGGTGTCCCTGCCCATGGCAGGGCTTGGAATGGGATGGTTTTTTAGTCCCTTTCAATCCAAACTATTCTCTGACTAGTTTTAGAGATTCTCTGAATCTGTGAAAGACAAGCAGTGTATCCAGTCCCCCTGCTGCAGATTGAGACCATTTCTTGGAAGAAGCAGAAATGCTTTAAGGCATTCCTCAACTTCCTCAGTCATCCTTAACCTCCACTTCCTGAAGAGCTGTGGTAATAGCAGTGAGGGGGCTGTAAAATAGTCTGAGCACCACTGATCTGCCCAGAACCACTGTGTGATTGTTTTTCCACAAAGGATAAATAAAACTAACAGTCCCAACTCCTGCAGCTTGTGGCTCAGTGGTTATCGCTGCGGGACTGTGTGGTTAATTAATGTTTATGTTCTTCATAATTTTCATGTGAACAACTGTACTGCTGTTTCTGTGGCTGCCATTATATGTATATATATATATAATTCTTCTAATGCTGGTGAGAGATGATGAAAGACTATTAATTTGTATTTCACATTGCAGGTTTTGCTGCAGGCTAAAGCACTGGAGTCCAGCAGAAAGGTCCATGGGGTGCACTGCCTTCCTATAAGCTTTGCTTTTAATCAGAATCCCTCATTCTGCTTTCAAAAGCAACACACTGTTTCCCAGACCTAGGAAAATATGTAGTTATGGGACTTGTTACTTTTCTTTTTAAAAACAAGATCTAGCACATTTAAACCAAATACACACAGTCCACACAGAAATATACATGAAAGAGTAAAGTCCTTAAATGTGGTATTTTAACATGAATTTTAATCCCACACTTTTAGAACTCTCCTCTAGATCACTGTGTCTGCAAATTAGATATTGTACACAGCAGTAAAGACAGTATTTGGTTTAAGAAAATCAATTACTTCCTTAATCCCTAAATAAAACCTCATTTCTGCATGCAAGAGTGAGTTTGTTTGCATGCAATTTTTAGGTGCAGTGAATCTGTCAAGTGGCATTTGACATTAAAATAAAAAAAAAAAAATCACATAAAGCCATGAGGAATGGCATATCAGATGTACCAAAAACAAACATTCTGTGGAGGGAACTGACAGCTCGAGGCAGCCTGGCTGAGGTGACACCTTTCAAAGCCTCTGAGCTGCTGGCAGACTCTGTCCTTAGCAGCACTGACAGGTGATAGAATGAAAAAAACCACTCTTGTCCCAGACATATAGAAATATGCAGTTACAGCCATATGATCCATACAGTGCAAGGAGTTTCATTTGAGAGGATGTTCTTACTCTTGGTTCTGTTTTTGGCCCTGCAGCACTGCTCTGCATCTTCCTCTAGACCCTCTACAGCAGCAAGTTTTGGTGACCAACACTAACCCAACTACCAAGAAAAGAAAATCTTTAACCTGATCTATTTAATGCTCTCTAGGAAGGTCTCTATATATGAAGCACACAGAGCACAAACTCTACCTTATAGAGAATTTTACAGTGCATTTCTTCTCCAGCAGTTAGACTCACACATCATGAAGAATCATGCATGTTTTATCTTTTGATGGAAGGAAGAAGACAGTCTGTTTCCACTGGTGGGAGACAGAAGCTAGAGTATGTGATGAAAAAATCAAGTTCTCTGGTATATTCGAGCCTATTTTTTTTTTTATTATTAAAGTCTATTGAAAACCAGGCTCTACTGTTTTATTCAAACATCGTGTTAGGAAATGAACAATACACAAGCAAACCATTGTACTAGAATGTGTCACAAGCTTTTTATACAGATTCACAGTGATAAATAGATAAAAAGACATTGCTTTTGATCTATACCAGATACTTAGGAAGAATACAAAGTGCAGCTTTTTAATATTATACAGTCTCACCCAGAGGTGTTTCACCAGAAGTCTGGCACATAAACAACTTCTTTTTGAAAACAGAAGTTTCCAAAGCGTGACAAGCACTGAAATTGCTTCATCCAGGTCCCTGGGACAGAGTTGTGGGCACAGGCTCCTTTCAGTGCCCGTTCCCACCTTCGGAGAGGATGCGTGAGGGCTCTGTGTACTTTGCTGTCATCAGGTAGAAGAGGGCAGGGGCAGGTACCAAGGCAAGCAAAGGCAGGTCCTGCTCAAGCTTATCCAGTTTGGAAATAGAGATGATTCCATAGGCATGAAGTAACCAGTGGCTGAAGAGGACAACGAGCCTTTTCTTCCTCACCAGCAGATCCTTGAAAAACTTGCAAAATAAGCACAGTATCCTGTTAGCATTCAGCCTGTTACCCAGCACCTGAAATTTAAGAGGTGTGACAGGCAGAGCACAAAAAACATGTGAAGCCTCCTCAGTTTGAGCCCTTCCAGCACACACCCAGTTTCTCAGTGCACCATCAGAGGGAATTCTCACATGAGATTCCTCCAGCCAAGACAAAGGAAAAGGCTTAAATATAAAATACACCACTGAGAAAAGGCAAGAGACTAAGTGGTCTCTGCTCACTCAAGCCTTTTTTACTCTGAGTTTTAACACAGGAAATGTGTTTACCCACCTCCACTTCAGAAGCAGACAAGTACACAGCCAGTGTGACCAAAGAGAGCACCAGGATGATGTATGGGAAGGCATAATCTAAAGGCAAACATGTAACACGTTAGCAGGCAAAAAATGGCAGGGCTTATCCTTCAGCAGAGAGAGTTTCTGCACAGGTGTGAAGCAAACTGAGCTACTCTAGCTGCCTCCTAGCATGGCACCACACATGCACAGCAGTGAGGGTCAGCCAAGCACAACCCTTCAGCTGTTCCCTCTGAGGTCTTCTGCTGTTTCTCGGGGGAGTTACTCAACACTCACACCACAAATTGAAAAAGGCACATAATGAGAAAAGTAGTCAGGCTGAGTGGGGATTTTGTGGCACCACTCCAAATGTGACAAGAATGCTGGAAGCTAAACCAAAAATAGCCAATCTCCCCAGATTTACACTGAAATCCTTCTCTGAAATCAGACAAACTATGCCTTAGCAAAAAGTGGAACTAGCTTGCTCTGAAGTACTTTCCTCTCATTCCCTCTCTATTCTTCTTCTGGGGAAGGGACAGTGTCTAGCAGCACTAGCTGAGACAAAGCAGTGTTGGTCAGGAGCCTGGTGAGGACAGAGCTCCTAACAAGGAACCTTTTCAGGTGAAACTCCTCAAAATAACCCTAAACAATATCCTTATTCCCAAAGCAAAACGTGTCCCTTCCTTCTCTCCCTTAAGTCCTTTCTTAGTGTGCATTTGTAGGTGTGTTCAGGAGTGTTTTCAGGAGAGAACTCACAGAGGAGGCCTCCTCCCACGGCCTGCAGCACAGTGAGGATGGGGAAGAAGTAGAGTGCTGCATAAATGCTTTTAAATCGGTCAGACCTTCCCAAACCACAGGCAATCTTCTTAACCAGGAGAGGCCGGAGCAGCATCATCAACACGAGACAGAAGGCGTAATAGATAAACACAATGGTGTACCTGGAGAAAAAGAAAGAAAAATTCCTTAAAATGTGCAGTTTTCTCATGGAGATTTGGCTCACAACCAAGGAATTTGGGGTTGGTCAGTGAATTTAAAAAACTTCATAGGAAAAATGTCAAAGCACAGAATGATGGGCTTAGGAAAGAAGGGGAAACAGTCAAGAAACAGTCCAGGGAAAGGAAAACAAAAAGCAAACCAAACCAAAAACAAAACCACAAAACAAACAGGCAAAAAAAGAAGTTTTAAGCTACATGGTGACAGGATGAGAGACACAGTCTCAAGCTGCACATGGGGACGTTTAGGTTGGACATCAGGAGGAATTTCTTCACAGAAAGGGTGATCAGACACTGGAATGGGCTGTCCAGGGAGGTGGTGGAGCCACCATCCCTAGAGATGTTTAAGGAAAGACTGGAACTGGCACTCAGTGCCATGGCTGGACTCGATAATCCCAGAGGTCTTTTCCAACTAAAGTGATTGTGTGATAGCCCGGGCTACGCCACTTTCTCTGATTACTCAGCAAGTCATTAAGCGTTGCCAAATCCTTGTAAAACAGCTCAGTGCAGGAAAGACTGAGGGGATTGATTACCAGCGATCCCAGCTCTACCCGAACACCCCCGGCAGCTTCGAGGAGGGGCGGGGACACAAACCCAGCAGCACCAAGGGCGGGGGCGGGCAGGAGCACACTCACAGGGGGTACACGGCCTCGTGGGTGCAGTGCACCGTGGTGATGTAGTCGGGGCTGGGGTTGTAGAGCATGGTGTACCAGTCCGACAGCTTCTTGACGCGGCAGGAGCGGATGCGCAGGGAGCCCGGCGGGTCGCTGAGCAGCAGCGTCACGGCGGCCGCCGCGCCGCACTCCAGCAGCGCCGTCAGGTGCTGCAGCAGCGCGCTGGAGCTGCGGGGGGACACCGCCACACACCGTCACCGCCACGCCGCCGGCACACCCCAAATCCCGCCGCCGACTGCGGGGCACAGCCTGCCACGGAGCCCAGGCCCCCTTCGGCAACCTCAGGTTCGGCGTGGGAAAGGGAAGAGCGGCGAGGGTGACGCGCCGCAGGTCTCGGAAGGGCTGACAGCGCTACGTGGGACGCAAGGAGAATTTCCAAAGCTCCGGGGCCTCCTTGAAAATGGTCAATATTCATCTATGAAACATTCCCAGTCCCCTGTCTTTCCAGTGCTCGTGGAATCACAGAATGATTTGGGTTAGAAGGGACGTTAAAGACTGTCCAGTTCCAACCCCCTGCCACGGACAGGGACAGTTCAGTACACTCCAGAGCCATCGCTCCTTAAAAAACTCCAGTCCAACACCTAATGGCCACAGGCAGCTGTGGATTTAAACCTCTTTTTTACACAGCTTCTCCGATGTAAAGGCCACGGCAGCTCTGCTATCAAGACACAAACCCAGAATACACATTCCTAAAGAGAAAACGCAAGCCCATCCTCTCACTGCCCTTGTGCAGCCCTGCTGACACTGACCCAGGAGAGAGGGGATGATACCACCTGCTGTTTCTGTCTGCTGGGAAATCAAATCCAGCCCAAACTGCCAGATGGACTGTGCACTGCCATATTAGAGAAATACAGACCATGCCTTGGGGGCAGTGACTACAAAGGGTGCCCTGCAGGACACTTACATTTGTAAATAAACCCTCCTACAGCTGCTCAAAACCTACATGCTACCGTATCAGCTCAACCAACAACGAAGGTGGATGGGGCTTTCAGCAACCTGATCGACTGGAAGGTGTCCCTGCCCACGAGAGAGAATTGGAACTGGATGATCTCTAAGGTTCCCCCCAACCCAAACCAGTCTAGGATTCTCAGAACTGCTGGACGGCTCAGTTCAGCACCTTAGATTGACCACTCGTGGATAAAAAGATTTCCAGCTTCAAACAACTCATCTAGAGAAAGGGTACACAAACCTCTTCTTGCCAGAATACCACTCAATAAAGAACCAGTGCAAAATCAGGGGCAGCATGGCCATGAAGCCGAGGTACAGCCAGTCATAGCGGTCTGGAGACCCCACACACTCCCGGCAGATTTTGTTGTCATCAGTTCTTTGGCCTCTAGGACACACCTGCAGAAAGCAGAGGCTGTGTTCAGAATCCCGCTACCAACAGCAAACCACTGCAGTTAATGGAAAAACAGCTTGAAGCACTACGGGGCACAGACCACATTTTTAAAGAGATGAAACAACAACCCCAGTAATTTCTCAGCTTACACCTGCTCTCTCTGGCTCTTAGTTTTTTTAATATAAACAAGGGGGAAGCATGATTAAAAGCCTTCAGGCAAGCCTCCATTTTCCTCTCCTGCTGTCACACCACTCCCTTCCATCTCAGCTCCCTCGCCAGGCTGCTCACAACCACTATTCCCCAGTTCCTTCCTTCCCCGTCATCCCACCCTTCCAGGACCTCGCTCTCCCTCAGCGCTCCAATAAAACCGGCGCGCACATTTATTTCAGCACAGCTCTGGACACCACCGCGTTCTGCCCCAGCTTTTCCAGCCGCTCCCCTCAGCTGGGGCTCAGCACCGAGCCTCCAGCCCCNCGAGCCTCCAGCCCCTCCTCGGGGAAGCGTGTGGCGGTGCCGCTCCCGTTCGGGGCAGGGAGCTGTTCTCCCCCCGGTCCCCCCCGCACCGCGCCGAGCCTCGCGCTTACCCCGCACTCCCCGTAGGTCTCCACGGAGCCGTTCACCGCCAGCACGGTCCTGCCGCAGTACAGCCCGAGGCAGGCGGGCTGGATGTCCACAGCTGCGGGGAGAGCGCGGGCCGCGTTACCGCGAGAGGCACCGAACGCCAGTC